>CM060910.1:873678300-874278300 GCA_030737875.1 Allium sativum
GTAGATGCGTCTTTACCGATATCTTCGTTCTTCCGGTGTCTAGTTGGCTGCTTAGTGTAGTCATTTATCCCCAGTCGTTACCGTACCAAGTTTATATCATACCCTAATTACTTTAATGATTGTATTGTTAAAGTTATAGGACTCGCTCAGACTTATGTCTGACCCCGTTGTTTTTATCTTTTTCCCCCTCATGTCCTCAGGTTGGGCCTAGCACTAGTGGGCTTTGATCAGATTGCTTTATCTATCTTTTGGAGCTTGGACCGTTGATGTAAAGCCCAGCTTATCTTTTCTATTATGGCTATAGTATGTAGTGGGATTATGTACTTATGTTTTTAACAAGATGGATATTTTGTAATTGACTCTTGTTGGTTTTGATATGTAACCAAACATGTTTACCTTCTGCTGCAATGAAATGATGTTTTAAATTCCAAGTATTACTTATATCTGTCTTGTTGTAATTTTTCTGTTCTATATTCACTTAAAATACTCCCCCGAAGTTAAGGCATTCCCTTAGTGAGTGACCTTAGCGGGTGTGGGGTGTTACACGGACCGAACCAGCTGCCGGTTCGCGGTTTTTCTGGTTGAATCGCCGGTTCGGTCTGGTCTTTATAACAGTGGCAAGGATAGTCCTGAGGGACCACGGCAATTTATTGGGCTGTTGCCACTCTTCGATCCACCAAGGCATGATAGTGTTGAAACTATCCGTAGAGCTTTGAATCTCGGTGTAACTATTAAGATGATCACTGCTAGCTTATTTCACTATGCCTTATCATATTACAACTGAATTTTAGCTTCTTGTTCGAAGAAATATCTAAAAAAAACGGAGTTCACCATTTAGTTTTATCTTTAGTATTTTTATTTCAGCAGGTTCAGTTTTCCAAATTAGTTTGGAATTTATTTATAACATCTTACTCTTATATATTTTTTATTTCAATTAAATATTCATTTATATAATGATATGTTCTGAGCGTATATTTGTTTCATTTCTCTTTTTATTTCTTCATTCCACTAACTGTTTATGGTTGCAAAATAACTAAACATTAAGATTATATTAATCCTACTTGATATATAATAAAAATGCATTTATGTTTTTGTGAGTAATTCGAATCAATACATTGATAGTATATTCTTGTCTCAAGTTAGTTTACATGTAAAATTCAGTTTAATTGAATTTAAACTTTATTAGTTACTTTCTTTTTCTCTTAAATTACTGTATAATTTTTAAAATAAAATCTAATTTGAAATATGTTTTTATAAATAATCTTTATTTCATATTGAACACTAACGGTCGGTTTTCCCCACCGTTGTGTGGTAATACTAGTATAATTAACAATTGTAGCTGGAATTGACCAACCATAACAAATTTGACCTTTGTGGTATAATATTAACTAATTTGAAAAGAAATCAGTTAATGGGATTTCGAATCGAACTTGACCTTTGTTAAGTATATTGTATTTATGAATTCAAGTTTGGAATCAAATATGAAACTCGAGTTAGAAATGGGATTCTATTTGTGTATAAGCGAATTAAAATATAGTCGAATATGATATGTTCAAAATCGAAAGCGCCTTAGGCAAAAGTGCGAACTAAAAAGGTGGTTAACGGATTTTGTTAAAAAGGTAATAGGTTTATTGAAATGATTAGGAAATGGACATATATATGTAAGCAGGTATGGAATGAAGAGAATGAAGACTATATATTAAGTGCCCGACAAAAAGGTACATGTTTCAATTTTCATATGAGATTTTATGAGCCTATGGGCAAGCCGCTTGGCTTTTTGATTTTCTTGTTGAATGGAAAGGGCCTAGAAGGGACGTTGGGGTTTGAGCTATTGACCGGTACAAAGGAGGTGCTCACGAAAGTTTCCAGAAATTTAAAGAGTTAGAATATTTTTGAGAAATTTGATAACTAGAAATCAATATATCGATATATATAGAATTCGATAAGGAATTTGGAAAATAGTTAATGAATGAATATTAATTAGAAAGGGCCAATGATTGTTTGATGGATGTTTGTTTTTCCTTGATAGTTAAATCACCGGCTATCAAAGATTTTTGACCATTGTTGTCAACAAAGAGAGACCGGTTGGATTTTATATCCGAAAACCACTCTGTATAGGCATAGGCGTTGCAAAATAGATTGTGCTGAAGATAATGGTAGACGGAGTGAAATACAAGGGTTGTTCTGTTTGTCCAGTCCCAAGACCACTTGTATGGACGAATGTCTGACAGAGTATTCCTAACGAATCACGTAAGACTATCTTTTCAAGGTATTACGTCTGGTGGTAGAGAAGTTCGTTTCTCTTAGCCTTTATATCCGTAATATTTTTGAGAAGATCAACGAGTGATTTGACGGGTTTGACGATGTGGCATTCAAAGTGAATGGTGGCTAGATGTTCTAAAAAAGTAAACGTAGCCTCTAGCCTCACAACCGGGAAATTACAAAAATCAGGCAGGCAGCATGGCTAGATGGGTTATACCCAAGCAGGGTATATTAGTCACCGATCTAGAGAAAATTCAATTATTGTTTTTCTTTTGATTTTGTATCTTACGGATTATGGTTGGACGGCCGACAACCGTGGGTGACAATATATTCTCTATACTCAAGCTAAATGAGTGGGCAGTCATGTATGGCAGGGTTACAAGATGTTCTTGCTGAACCCCAATGTATACCCTCTAGAGTACACTGATCGAGAGGTGGTCCCATACCTTGTCATAGTTGGAATCCAATCTCCAATAAGCGCCCTGCGGAGCGTAAGATGCAAGCGTTCTACTATTTGGTTATTTATTTGATTAGACATAATTATAATATCACTGGATTTTGATATCAAAGATGTTTTGGGTTATAGCAATGTAAAAACTATCCATGTTTATGTGTGGACCGGTCTTACTATTATCATTTTCTTTCAAAAGGTTTTTCAAAGTTAAACAATATGGTTGGAGTTTACTCACACCAGTCCCATGACTGACCCAAAGTTTATTTTGTTTTTTTTCGCCTAAACTCTAGGGTGCCCAAATTTGTACGGGCAGTCAAGTGTTTCAGGATTTTATAGATACACTTTTGAGGAGCATGAAGCAGGAGGCTTCACCATTAGTTATTTAGAGTTATTTCAGCTGTATTGTATATATGTTGATATCTGATAATGGTATGTACATATGGTACAAAAATTTGTATTTCAAAGTTATGATTATGAGATTATATTTTATTTGTTCCGCTGTGAGATTCTTTGTTGTGGTTTCTGTTCTTATTCTATCTATTTCTTTTTCTTTAACCCTAATGACCCGTATTTCTGTATTATTTGGGTTGGACATGTGTTGTTTGGTCAACTCAAATAGTATGGATTTGCAGGCCATTACAATTCTGGTATTAAATGGGGGACCCCGCACTAGGTAGGGGCTAGGGCACGTATACTGAACTGATTGTAAGAGTTTCATCTGAAAGGGGTATTGGACCTAGATTAACTCTAGAGGGGGAGTGAATAGGGTTTATTGAATTTTAACGAGATATTAAAATACCAGATCACAAATAATAGCAGAGTAAGTAAATGCGGAATATAAATAACACACAGATATACCCAGCTTCGGCAAACTCTACCTACTGCTGCATTCACTAAGGTTTCTACTAGGTAATAAAACAAATCCCGCTTACAAACCCTATAAACTCGCGAACCTCGCTCTTGTTCTACTCCTACGCTCAAAACCATAGACTGATCTATATCCCCTATTCCCCTAGCTACAACCCCATAGCCAGTAATCCCTAGTTTTAATGCCAAACTAGTAAACCGCTAGTTAAAAACCCTAACTAGATAACCTAGTTTTTACAGGAAAAAACTAGAAAACAAATATGATGTTTTTACTAGAGAAATTAAAAAACAATAAATAAAAACTAAAAACCCCCTTTGTAACTCTATGTCAAAACATGGCCGACCCTTCTGTTATTCTTTAAGCCTGACTCTCCTTTTTTCTTCTAAAACATGGCTGTCGATAAAAATGAAATTAAGGTTTTCTTCAATCCCAAAAACTCGATGCGATTTGAAATTGGTTTCTAGAATTTAGCTCTGATGTTCTTTGAAGTTGTTCACTTGAATTTCGACGGATTCACGCTGCTTTCTTCTTGACTGATGTGGGAAGCTTAAGATAGAAATCGAAAGAAGTAAGCTCTCTAAAATTTTCTTCTTGCTCGAATATTTTTGTTTTTGGGATATCCCTAATTCCTGTGATGATTTGGTGTTCTTATAGGATTATAAAAATCTTTAAAAAAAACTCTGATATCCTTTGTGAATGGCTTGATTTGATTTTGCGTTTCCTTGATTATTGCATGAATACTTCGATTTAATTGTCTCGTTTGTTGCCAAGGATAACGCTGTGATTTCTGCAAATAAGATTGAACCTTGCTAGAAAAGGTTCATTGTGATTTACATTTCCTGATTGATCCCATATATGTACAATTCTGGAAACATGAAATCACTGAAATTGATTTTGTCCAAATTTCCAAATATACTCTGCGATTTCTTTGTGATTTAAATTCTGCTTTTCATTTTGCTTCCATGCTGAAATAAAACTAGAAAGAAGTTTCCATATTGAAATTGATTACTTGCCTGGATTTTTTTTTTTTGCATTGTAAAATCTAAAAATAAATCCTTGCCAAATATGTTGATTACCGAAATGTTTTCTTGCCAAGTATATGAAAATGATTTCAGGAATGACTGAATTTATTAATGCCAAAAACAAATCCATATTTTCTGGAAACACTCTGAGATATCTTGCTAAACACTTCACTGTTGAATTCATTAAATCCCCTGCATGATACATGATTCTTGCACTTTAGCTTTCATGCCAATTGTTTATGCATTTCTTTAATTTGGCTCGACCCGTCTTGTCATGTTGTGTGGACTTGATCTATCTTAGTTCTTGGCAATACATACTTGATGCTTGTTTCTTTTGTATTGTTGTGTATTTGTGCAAGTCCCATGAAATTTCTCATTCATCATCCCTGCTCGACCATGTACATAGTCCTTCTTTGCTGAACCAACCCTAAGTTAGCTTCTGCACTTGTTTTTTATGAATCATGTAAATACTGCTATAAAATGTTTCCCATCATGTAATTGTTGTGCACATTTGCAATCTTGCTTGTGTCCAGATTGATGTTGTGCCATAGTTTTGTGTTTGTGCCCTGCATGTGCTTGGTCTAGCATTCATGTTCATGCTGCTTGACCATTCTTGTATTCATGCTAGTTTGATGTTGGCACTTGTGTCTTTACCAGAATTTTGCCTTGTCTTGTGTCCTTGTATTTGCTTAGCCCTGGCCATGACATGCAGACTTGATATTGACATATACATGCTTCTTGAACTGTTTTATTTATGTACTTTCCATCTATGTTTGCTTGGCCATGTTAAACTGCTTTTATCTTGAGCTACTTTTAATTAATGCTAGTTAATGTTTGGTTGGACATATGTATTTCATATGATCTCACTTATGCACCTGCACATATATATGTATATATACATACACATGTATGCATATACATGTATCATGTACATGTAGTCATATTATTTATCAGCAGACCGATATATCTATGTTGCGGCTGTTTAGAATCAGCTAATGATGATGATGGTTTTGATCAGCAAACCAGTGTAGTGTGTTGAGGCTGATGTGTGAGCAATAGAGTATACAATCTACCTTGTGGTATTTACAGTGTATCACTGTGAATATCACAAGCTGTCTAGACATAGACGGATATATATAAATAAGAACAAGTCATGAAAAATGATGAGAAACACACAATATTCTAAGATAAATAAATTTTTAAAATAAAAATTATATTTGTTAAAATATAAAATATTTTTGTTCCAGATTACTGTGTGTGTTCCTGTGACAAGTAAGCAGAAGACTGGACTAACTATGAAGCTGTGAAGACAAGAAGACTAGGACCATGTCAGTGAATGCATCAATGTATATATATCAGAGAATGAAGTGTATGTGTATACAATTGTGTAACTGAAATGTAACATGAGTGTTTGAGAGTTGCAGCGAGGCAACAATGTATAAAAATGAAATTGAATGTGAATGTGTTGTATTTCGGTGAAATGTACAAATAGTGAAGTTATAAATTTGTAATATTTGGAATGCTGAAATAGAATATCATATTTAAATAAAATACTGTTTGAATATTTGAATTCTTGTAGAGTAGTATTCTATTTTAATATAAATTTCCTGTTTGTGATGTAGTATAACACTACCATAACAAACACATTTATAATAATAAATATATGTTTGTTATCATTAACCAAAAATCATAGAATTGTTAGAGACAACAATCTCCCCTTTTGATGATGACAAACATAAAATAATATTTTGACTGTATTATTATAATAAATGTGTTTGACAGTGGATTATTGAACTCCCCCTATTTGAATGCTCCCCTTACAACTAAACTCCCCCTAAATATGTGCATGAGTGAACAGAATAAATTGAATGAATTTTTCAATACTAAAATATGTATAAAATATTCACTAATAAATCAAAATCTTAACCATCCTCCCCCTTTTGTTATCATCAAAAGGATACATAAATTAAAACAGTGATGAAAAATGATAATATATATATATATTAGCTTAAGAGAAAGAACATTCATCATAAATCTCAATTAATCAAACAATAATCATAATATTCTAAGAACTAGTGATAATTTTCACATTTTAGAATGAAAGATTTATGATGAAATTTATAAAAATGGAGAGAGTTTTAAAAATGATTTCCAGTTATTTTCACAAGATTTTTTATAAAAAGATGAGCACAAAATAGTGATGAATTTGGACTATGATTATAGATTCAATTTAAGTGACAAAATCAAATAATCTCAAATCCCAATAACTATCAATCAACAGATCATAATATATTAACACATTTCACAAAATAGAAAATGGATTGATAGGCTGATTTTTACACACTAAGGAGAATTTCATATAAATTTTTTTTTATTTAATTTCCTTTTCTTTTTATTTAAGAACACACTGACACGCATAACCAGATCTTGGATTTTTAAATTGGATCAGTTGCAGCTTAAATATAAGTAATCTCATACCCATGCATGACCAGAGCTTTGATTTTTAAATGAGGTTAGAGAAACACTTATGAATATTATATTTTTATTATTTTTTGTTTCAAAATGAAATACTCCTCAGTATATAAAACCAATATGGATGATAGAAATGTGGTAGGTACAGAAATGGTTTGTGAAATAAATTTCTAAATTAATCACATTATGAAATACTTTCAACTGTACCGGGATTCTTGAAAATTTTCAATTATCGTAATTCTGAAAAATAATATAATCATAATTCCATCACAAATATATCCACTAATTATTCAAGATGATTTTCAAAAATATTAAACTCTCCACATTAATATTATATTCCTGTTTGTGATGTAGTAAAACAGTACTATAACAAACACATTTATAATAATAAATATATGTTTGTTATCATCAAACAAAAATCATAGAATTGTTAGAGACAACAAGGGGGTGTATACGGGCGCGTTTCAACGGAGTCATGTGCGTGCACGAGTTTGGTCTGTATGGGGAAATAAGCCAATGCAGCACCTGTAAATAGGTCTATGTCCTTCTATAGGTTGCCACTTTAGGAAGTAATGCACCCTATTGTGGGGCCGACACAGGGTATTTACAAAGCTAGGGAGCCGATCGCTCGGGGATAGTAATTAGGGTACATCTAGTCCTATCTGTTTCCGTTGGGGCGCCTGTTATTTATGTTTGGGGTAACACCCGTTGTTTGGGAGCTCTCAAGCTTGATTATAATTCTCTCTTATGTTTTTGCTTGGATCTGGATCTACTTTGATGTATCTCTTTGATTACTTGACTACTTTATTATGGCTTTTACTGGGGATATGATTTTTACATGCACGAGTTTGGTCTGTATGGGGAAATAAGCCAATGCAACACCAGTAAATAGGTCTATGTCCTTCTATAGGTTGCCACTTTAGGAAGTAATGCACCCTATTGTGGGGCCGACACAGGGTATTTACAAAGCTAGGGAGCCGATCGCTCGGGGATAGTAATTAGGGTACATCTAGTCCTATCTGTTTCCGTTGGGGCGCCTGTTATTTATGTTTGGGGTAACACCCGTTGCTTGGGAGCTCTCAAGCTTGATTATAATTCTCTCTTATGTTTTTGCTTGGATCTGGATCTACTTTGATGTATCTCTTTGATTACTTGACTACTTTATTATGGCTTTTACTGGGGATATGATTTTTACATCTCTATACTCTGATGGTTTTTAGTGCTAGCCAAATGTTTTGTTTTGATGTACTCAGCTTCAGTATTTTATACCTGATGTTGTAACTAGTTTTGAGACTACGATATTTTCTGAAAAATAATGAAGTTTTAAATTTCCGCTGCTATTTTATATCTATCTTGTGATATTTTGTTTCTGTTTTACCTATAACGCTTCACGAAACTTAATGCATTCTGATAAAGAGTGACATTAACGGATGTGGGGTGTCACAATGTCTGAAAAGTCACTTTTTGCGGATGGATGAATTTGGACTCAAGACCACTTCCATTGAGTTCAAAATGCCGTTTACGGCAACCAAAACTGTAACATCGATGTGTTTCAAGTTTGTGAAATTTTGGTGCTTTTTGTTTGGGTTAAGTGGAACCGTTGCCATAATGGTTGGACCCAAACTTTCTACCAAAACACCCCCACAGCCTACCCTTCTCCCCTATTCATTTCATTTCCTAACACTTAGAAAAAAATGGAGAGAGGAATTGTAAATTAAAATTCCAAAGTTAGGTTAGCTTCAGAAGATCCAAATCAAGGGGAAAATCAAAGAGACAACTTGAGTAAGATTCTCCATCTCCTTCTCCATCTCTCTAATTTGCTTTCTCCTTGATTTGTGAGATTTCCTATAACATAAATCCTAGGAAATTTGTGCATTCATGTTTAGACTGAAGATTAGCAACCTATTTTGGAAATGAGTGTGATCTAACTTAGGTTCGGAGCTTCTCCTTTATTCCTTAAGAACAAACGTGAGTTCTTGGAGAATTCACATCTATGCCTCAAGCTATATGCTTCTATAGTTTGCCTTTGGCACGTTTGTATTGTATTTGAATTGCATGAGTTGGATTGTTTTTCTATGAACTTTCTGGTTTATGATGTTTTGATCTCATTTTGATGATTTCTAGTGTAAACCCTTGTATGGACGTCTTTTCATGTGCTTATATTAGGGAATGTCTTTAACCTATCGAAAAGTCTAGAGTAATACAGTGTCGATCTAGAGCCATTAAGTGATGTTTTCACCTTGAAAACATTCATGGAGCAGGTCAGACGTTTGAAAAAAAATTAGATGTCCAAACCGATATTTGGGAATTTGCAAAGGCCAATTTCATACGTCTAAAATCCAGTTTTAGACATCTGAATCAGGTTTGACGTCTGAAATTGGGTTCAAACGTCTGAAATTGTATGTTGTTCAGCTTTTTTTCTTACTGTCAACCGGTAGAGACCACGGTCGACAATTCAGGTACATTCAGCCTTATCCTCGGTCAAATTTTGACTCGATTGCTCTTTTCGTTTGACTTTTCAGTAGCATTTATCAATGTATTCCAATAGCCCAGTTAGACGGACATTCGATTGATTCATGATAAACGAATTTATAATCGATAGTCGTGAAATTTAATTTACATTATTAAAACGTGAATTCTTCGTTTGATCGTTATTTTGATCACAATTACACGAGATTTGCCACTTTGAAATTAAATAAAAGGGTTTTATATTATTAGCAGATACTAAAATCTTTTATTAAAATGGTTTCTAATCCTATTTCATTATTTGTAGTTATTTATAAATTGCTTTATAAATGTAACACCCTGCATTTTTAAGTATAATTAAAAATGAAATAAAATATATGAAAATATGCTTATGATAGGTAAATAATGGTGATGCATAAGAAGAATTAATTAATACATGAAAGAGAAGAAAAATTAGTCCGATAACGGTGTGTTTAACGGAAAAGATAGTAAAATGAGGATAATTAATTTAAGAATCAGGAATTAGGTAAAATGGACATCACCATTGCGTTCCTCTCGAAATTTTACATGAAATAGAGTCCGAGTTTTCGAAAATCGGAGTCCGGATGAAGAAGTTATGGCCTGTAGAAGATTCAGAAGGTTTCGGTCAGCACAGAACTGGGCAGGTCGACCTAGGGGTCGACCTGGGGGCCAGGTCAACCACGGGGTCGACCTGGGAGTCGACCTTCCCCATGGGGGTCGACTATAGTGTCGACCTCCCCCCTACAGGTCGACCTGGTCGGCCTGTTTCGGTCCAGAACACGTTTTTGAAGCCCAGGGACGATTTTTTATGGTCCGGATTGGTTTTAGGGTTAATCTGATGGCTGAAATGAATTGCTACACCTATAAAAACAACCTAAGACCTAGCCTTCCCTACACACAATTCTATTTCTTCTCTGCCTCTGTTCTAAATAAAAATAAAAATGGCGTCGCTACTCTACTGGAATCAAAACTAGAAGCTAATCAACATCAACCTAAGCAACTCAATTCAAATTAGAGATTAAAGCTTCTGCAACGATTCTACAAAAATTAAAGTTCTTTCTTTAATCCAACCAAGCCAAGTACAGTTATTTTCCGATATAAACGTTAATTCTGATTGTGACATGAATTATAAACCTAAATCTGAGGTTATATCTTTTCTGTTCTGTTTGGATCTATCTTATTTTGTATCTCTTTCCTCTTTCTATTCTATAGCCAGGCTACCACGAGCCTGAGCCAATCTCATAAGAGATTAACATACGCTAAAATGTTTGGGACAATAAAATGAATGATGCATGAATTGGGCATGACCAATAGGTGACTGATTTGAGGAAAGAACATGGACTGTAGCTAGAACAAAATCTGAGACATATGACTGGACATATTATATTTATAATATAAATTGTATTGAACATATGATTTGAGATAAAGAGAATATGGCTTAGGCATAAAGATTTACATGAGAGTAGGGTAGCTATTAATGTAAATAAACACCTAAGTAAGGGATCTTTGGGATATATGACATGCATAGTAGTCGATGGCTATATTTGGCATAATTTATATATGGATCTTCTGTACTATGCAAGTTTAGTAAAAATTGAAACATATGATATATGGTAAATTATGACCATAGTCTGAGCTATGTAAATTTAATGCAAATATAGGGTATATGATCATATTGGGAATCATGACTATTATTTATGCATGTGAACTTAGGCAAGATTTATAATTAGGCAAGATGGGTCAATGAAACCTTAAGGAGTAATAAAATCTGTTATATTAGCCTAATTTAGTTTTGCTGTATTTGCCTAATCTACTAGTCTGTTATCTTGCTTAATCTGCTAGTTCTGCTATATTTGCCTAATCTGCTAGTCTGTTATCTTGCTTAATCTGCTAGTTCTGCGCTACTGCCTAGTCTGCTAGATCTGTTCATCTGCCAAATCTGTCATCTGCTAAGTCTGTTGAGATGCCTAATCTGCTATCTGCTAAATCTGCTAGTTTGCTTAATCCGCTGAATCCGCCAAAATCTATTATCTGCTATGTCTGTTAAGTTGATATATTACGTCTGTTATTGACATAATCTGAATTAGCTATGAATAATTGTCATGTATATTAGGCGTGGGTATAAATGGTAAATCATTAATTAATTGGCCGCAAAGATAAACATGGCTAACTCGAGGTTAGAATGAGTTTGCGGCGTAATTCTGCCCGGAACCGCCCGGCATATTCCAGTGGTCGCAAACAATAGGTTCTAATGTGAGAAGTTAGTCATAACGTGCTTGAAACCCGAGGTTAGACTCAGTTTGCGACAGAAACCTGCCCGGAACCAACCGGCCTAACCAGTAGCCGCAAACTGTCAGTCTAATGTGAGAGGTTTGGGAATTAATATTTAATTAATGAAAATCTGAGATAATTATGATGTCTAAAACGTGTTGGGTAAGGTTAAACCAATTGGACCAATGAATCTGATAAACCCGTTTCGTGAATCCGTAGGGCCCAATACAAAGTTAGATAATCTGTAACCAGTTAATCTGTAAGTTTGTTAATCTGTAACCAGTTAATCTGTAAGCCTGTCAATCCGAACATCTGATCCGTTAGCCTGAAAACCTGTTAACTTGATTGTCTGATCTGTGAACTAGTTAATCTAAATTTTGTATGTCTGAAACTTGTAGACAAGTTAAGCTGAAATCTGTTAGTCTTGGGACACAAGGTTAGGACGGGAATTACTTGTGTCATCTGTTGTTTGGGACCCATATTAGTCAGTAACCCTTTCTGGTATCAACATTTTGACCCAACAGTAAGTAGGGTCCGGGCACGCTTACTGAACTAATTATAAGAGGTTCATTCTGATAATGGCGAGGGGTGTTGATGGTGCGTTCCAACCGGGTCATGTGCGTGCATGGATCCCGGTCTGCCTCTAAGGATGTAAGACGCCGTGACATCTGTAAATAGGTCTGTGCCAATTGGTTGTCACTTTAGGGACTGATACACCCTACTGTGGGGCCGACACAGGATATTTATGTATTAGGGAGCCGATCGCTTGGGGTAGGGATTTAGGGTACACTTAGTTCTGTCTGATTCTGTTGGTACCGTCTGTTTCTGTTGGGTGGTAACACCTGTCTGTTTCTGTGTGGTACCGTCTGTTCGGGTGGTAAAGGCCCATTACTAGTGTACACCTAATTCTACATTCTGTTTCCGTAGGGATTAATCGGTTTCTTCTTCTGTCTGTTTCTGTTCGGGTGGTAAAGGCCCATTACTAGCACTCTCTTCTGTGGAAATTATTCTGTACCCGTTTCTGTTTCAGTTTAGACATTAGGGTGACATCTAATTATGTTATACTAGTATTAGTGTAGAGAAGTGTAAAGCAATAGCTTATATCATTCTGTTCTTCTGTTATATCTGCTACACCTGTTACAGTTATCTCTCATCCAGTTTTAGGTTCATGTCATGTTATTATTATCTGTTCATAACTAAAAATCACTGGACTTGCCAGACTTTTTGTCTGACCCTTGTGGTTTCGCCTCCTTTCTTCTCTTTCCCCCCAGGTTTTGTAGAAGGGAATACTCTAGCTTGATCCAGATTTCTTCCGCTTGTAGTGCTTAAAGTATGGCTTGTCTTCTTCTGTGGGGATTATGATTTTTAACTACGCATTCTGAAGGCTTTTGTACAAGACTGATATTTTGTACTCGAATTCTGATATTGTGATTTGAAAAGATGTAACATACTGATTTCTGTTTTCCGCTGTAATAAAGTTATAAATTTTTCAAGTACTGTTTTATCTGTCTTGTAAGTTTCTATTCTGTTTGCTAAAATGCTCCACCAAAGTTAAGGCATTCCCTTTGTGGGTGACCTTAACGGAGGTGGGGTGTTACACTTGGTATCAGAGCTGAAGGTTACCAGATTGGGTAAAGTTTTTGAAAACTATTTTCAAAAAGGCTTTAAAAGAAAGTATTTTCAAAAGGAAAGTTTATTTTGAAAAACATAATCCCCAAAGCCATATATCTATCTTTTGATTCTCTGTCTGAATCCTTGTTTCCTTCTTTTTCTGAGTCTCCGGGGCTCCTGGCTTTCTGGGAGGTAACCTCATCGCGGCATGGTTCTGTAGGCTTGATAAGACTACGACACCTGTCAAAGGGAAAATAAGCGCCCGACTTCCATCTGTAGCCACAGTAGTTTCACCTACGGCTAATTTTCTTTCGAGCTTTGTAGGATTTTTCCGTGCGATGGAGGCAGCTTTCGAGGGACTGGTCAACGTGTTACACAAGCATAGTAAAGATGAGAATGAGGGAGTTTGGCCAAGGAGCACAACCCAAAGATAAGAAACCCATGGATATGAACTTGGTTCAAAAAGGAGGCAAAAAGGAAACACAAAAGAAGGAAGAAAAGTCTAAAGATAAAGGAGGAAAAAAGTGCTTTACTTATGGAAGCTTGACTCAAGAGGAAGGACAAAGGACATGACCTACTTCGGGAAGGCAGGCGAATGCTCTCATAGTTGGTGGATAGGATAGAAGTAGGAAAATTTCCGTAGAGAGTTTAGTTTCCTTATCTGATTATTGAGTTAGAACTCTTTCCTATTATGGCATTCTGATTCTGTAGTCGAGTCTCTGCACTTTAATACTTGTCTTGTTTCTGATCTGGTTATAGTCCCAAACCCCACAGGGGTTACGACTCATATGCTGGTGATAGGTTGGGGTTTGAGAGATATCTGTGTTAGGCGTCAAGTATGACGCATACATTCTGAGTTTTTGTGGGGTATGATTTTATCATGCTTAACTTCCTAAGAGCCATTAGGGAACCTAATCTGTACCAGTAGTCTGTAAATATCTGAATACTTCTGATAAGATTTCCAGTTTTGACATTGTCTAAAGAGGGTAATCCTCTGGGTGTCAAATTGATGTTGGTTTCGGTCTTCGGGGCCGATACTTAGGACCCATGCCTAATGGGAACCAAGTTTTTGTTTTATTCGTACTCGCTTCCATCATTCGACTGTATCCTATCGATCGAATCTTCGAACTTTAGGTAGAAACTCATGGGTGTAAACATGTGTTTGAGACATGTTATGTTTGATGGTTGCAAGTGGATGCAAGTGGTTGCTAGTGGTTGCCCGTGGATGCATAAACACACACTAGGCACTAGATCGGCTCGAAAACACTCTCATACTGCATATGGATGTGTGAGCATTTTCAATTTTTGTGGATGCAAAATGATTGACTCAGCACATGGATGTTGCATATGACTGAATGGTTGTGCACTCATATAGAAATGATATGTATCGAGTAGGAAAATTGCATACATGTTGGACTCATGGCACTGGCATAATTCGCATTAAGGAGGTCAACTGAATCAGTGGACCGCCTGATCTTTGCATTAGACAAGGAACATATACACACACTTCTTGCATATGTTCATACAGCATTAGAAATCTCTTAAGGACAATGAATGCCTGTGATCGGTGATTGAGTATATGGATGATTGGATGGTAGGACACATTCTTCTTAACTTGAAGATTTCGGGGACAAAATCCTTTAAGGAGGGGAGAATGTAACACCCCGCATTTTTAAGTATAATTAAAAATGAAATAAAATATATGAAAATATGCTTATGATAGGTAAATAATGGTGATGCATAAGAAGAATTAATTAATACATGAAAGAGAAGAAAAATTAGTTCGATAACGGTGTGTGTAACGGAAAAGATAGTAAAATGAGGATAATTAATTTAAGAATAAGGAATTAGGTAAAATGGACATCACCATTGCGTTCCTCTCGAAATTTTACATGAAATAGAGTCCGAGTTTTCGAAAATCGGAGTCCGGATGAAGAAGTTATGGCCTGTAGAAGATTCAGAAGGTTTCGGTCAGCACAGAACTGGGCAGGTCGACCTGAGGATCGACCTGGGGCCCAGGTCGACCAGGGGGTCGACCTGGGAGTCGACCTCCCCCATGGGGGTCGATTATAGTGTCGACCTCCCACCTACAGGTCGACCTGGTCGGCCTGTTTCGGACCAGAACACGTTTCTGAAGCCCAGGGACAATTTTTTATGGTCCGGATTGGTTTTAGGGTTAATCTGATGGCTGAAATGAATTGCTACACCTATAAAAACAACCTAAGACCTAGCCTTCCCTACACACAATTCTATTCTACTTCTTCTCTGCCTCTATTCTAAATAAAAATAAAAATGGCGTCGCTACTCTGCTGGAATCAAAACTAGAAGCTAAACAACATCAACCTAAGCAACTCAATTCAAATTAGAGACTAAAGCTTCTACAACGATTCTACAACAATTAATGTTCTTTAATCCAACAAAGGCAAGTACAGTTATTTTCCGATATAAAAGTTAATTCTGATTGTGACATGAATTATAAATCTGAATCTGAGGTTATATTTGTTCTGTTCTGTTTGGATCTATCTTATTTTGTATCTCTTTCCTCTTTCTGTTCTATAGCCAGGCTACCACGAGCCTGAGCCAATCTCATAAGAGATTAACATACACTAAAATGTTTGGGACAATAAAATGAATGATGCATGAATTGGGCATGACCAATAGGTGACTGATTTGAGGAAAGAACATGGACTGTAGCTAGAACAAAATCTGAGACATATGACTGGACATGTTATATTTATAATATAAATTGTATTGAACATATGATTTGAGATAAAGAGAATATGGCTTAGGCATAAAAATTTACATGATAGTAGGGTAGCTATTAATGTAAATAAACACCTAAGTAAGGGATCTTTGGGATATATGACATGCATAGTAGTCGATGGCTATATTTGGCATAATTTATATATGGATCTTCTGTACTATGCAAGTTTAGTAAAAATTGAAACATATGATATATGGTAAATTATGACCATAGTCTGAGCTATGTAAATTTAATGCAAATATAGGGTATATGATCATATTGGGAATCATGACTATTATTTATGCATGTGAACTTAGGCAAGATTTATAATTAGGCAAGATGGGTCAATGAAACCTTAAGGAGTAATAAATTCTGTTATATTAGCCTAATTTAGTTCTGCTATATTTGCCGAATCTGCTAGTCAGTTATCTTGCTTAATCTGCTAGTTCTGCTATATTTGCCTAATCTACTAGTCTGTTATCTTGCTTAATCTGCTAGTTCTGCGCTACTGCCTAGTCTGCTAGATCTGTTCATCTGCCAAATCTGTCATCTGCTAACACTGTTGAGATGCCTAATCTGCTATCTGCTAAATCTGCTAGTTTGCTTAATCCGCTGAATCCGCCAAAATCTGTTATCTGCTATGTCTGTTAAGTTGATATATTCCGTCTGTTATTGACATAATCTGAATTAGCTATGAATAATTGACATGTATATTAGGCGTGGGTATAAATGGTAAATCATTAATTAATTGGCCGCAAAGATAAACATGGCTAACTCGAGGTTAGAATGAGTTTGCGGCGTAATTCTGCCCGGAACCGCCCAGCATATTGGAGTGGTCGCAAACAATAGGTTCTAATGTTAGAAGTTAGTCATAACGTGCTTGAAACCCGAGGTTAGACTCAGTTTGCGACAAAAACCTGCCCGGAACCAACCGGCTTAACCAGTAGCCGCAAACTGTCAGTCTAATGTGAGAGGTTTGGGCATTAATATTTAATTAATGAAAATCTGAGATAATTATGATGTCTAAAACGTGTTGGGTAAGGTTAAACCAATTGGACCAATGAATCTGATAAACCCGTTTCGTGAATCCGTAGGCCCAATACAAAGTTAGATAATCTGTAACCAGTTAATCTGTAAGTCTGTTAATCTGTAACCAGTTAATCTGTAAGCCTATCAATCCGAACATCCGTTAGCCTGAAAACCTGTTAACTTGATTGTCTGATCTGTGAACTAGTTAATCTAAATTTTATATGTCCGAAACTTGTAGACAAGTTAAGCTGAAATATGTTAGTCTGGGGACACAAGGTTAGGAGGGGAATTACTTGTGTCATCTGTTGTTTGGGACCCATATTAGTCAGTAACCCTTTCTGGTATCAAAACCTTGACCCAACAGTAAGTAGGGTCCGGGCACGCTTACTGAACTAATTATAAGCGGTTCATTATGATAATGGCGAGGGGTGTTGATGGTGCGTTCCAACCGAGTCATGTGCGTGCATGGATCCCGGTCTGCCTCTGAGGATGTAAGATGCCGTGACATCTGTAAATAGGTCTGTGCCAATTAGTTGTCACTTTAGGGAATGATACACTCTACTATGGGGCCGACACAGGATATTTATGTATTAGGGAGCCAATCGCTTGGGGTAGGGATTCAGGGTACACTTAGTTCTGACTGATTCTATTGGTACCGTCTGTTTCTGTTGGGTGGTAACACCTGTCTGTTTCTGTGTGGTACCGTCTGTTCGGGTGGTAAAGGCCCATTACTAGTGTACACCTAATTCTACATTCTGTTTCCATAGGGATTAATCTGTTTCTGCTTCTGTCTGTTTCTGTTCGGGTGGTAAAGGCCCTTTACTAGCACTCTCTTCTGTGGAAATTATTCTATATCCGTTTCTATTTCATTTTAGACATTAGGGTGACACCTAATTATGTTATACTAGTATTAGTGCAGAGAAGTGTAAAGCAATAGCTTATATCGTTCTGTTCTTCTGTTATATCTGCTACACCTGTTACAGTTATCTCTCATCCAGTTTTCGGTTCATGTCATGTTATTATTATCTGTTCATAACTTAAAATCACTGGACTTGCCAGACTTTTTGTCTGACCCTTATTGTTTCGCCTCCTTTCTTCCGTTTCCCCCCCAGGTTTTGTAGAAGGGAATAATCTAGCTTGATCCAGATTTCTTCCGCTTGCAGTGCTTAAAGTATGGCTTGTCTTCTTCTGTGGGGATTATGATTTTGAACTACGCATTCTGAAGGCTTTTGTACAAGACTGATATTTTGTACTTGAATTCTGATATTGTGATTTGAAAAGATGTAACATACTGATTTCTGTTTTCCGCTGTAATAAAGTTATAAATTTTTCAAGTACTGTTTTATCTGTCTTGTAAGTTTCTGTTCTGTTTACTAAAATGCTCCACCAAAGTTAAGGCATTCCCTTTGTGAGTGACCTTAACGGAGGTGGGGTGTTACAATAAATCTACTAGTATATGATTTCATAAACCTTTTTCTCGTTCGTATGGGAAATCTAATTAAATGCCTTAGTAAAAACAAAGACTATGAACCCTTGCGTTTTGCTTCGGCGGTTAGTTCTTGGACTCGATCGATTAAAATCTATGGCAATGATCTTTTTGTATTTCTAGTGGAATATACAACTTGTTCGTAAATATTCGAGTAGAGTAAGTGGTTAATGGGACATGTCTCAATCTTTGATACACGTGGTTCATAGAGTAGGCACCATGAGATCGCGTCTCAATCTTTGATACATGTGGTTCATTTGATTATATCAACGATCTTTCGGATTATTAGTGGAGTCACAACCCGCAGTCCTCAGACTATTGTAGGAGCTTCGACTCAACATTATCAGTTAGCTACCTTGAGATCGCGTCTCAATCCTCGATACACGTATTGGTGAGTCTTCGGACTCCCGTCTTGAATTTGGGCTCCCGTCTTGAATTCGGCCTCCCCACTTTTGAGATTCTTATGTTATCAATCTAAGTTTTATGGACACTGTGTTACCAATCCGAGTCTCAATGATACTGAGATATCCATATAGAGCACTGCGATTTCGTTGGCATGTCTTCTGGACATATCGAGCCTTCACATTTTACATGTGATCATTGTTGTTATCACTTATATGTTGTTTCTATTTATATCTCTATTTCTACCTTAGTTTATTATGATGAGTACAGTTAGGCTGATCCGTTTATTGTTTATTTTCTTATGTATAATACTCGGGCCAGACTGAGGTATTATAGTACTCCTTGACTGTAGCTTAGACTAGCTTTTCCTTTTGGCTAACTGAAGTTGTTTAGTAGTTTTACCTTTCATGTATTTGAGATAGAGACTCACAAGCGTACATATCCTTTTGTGTAGTACTTGTATCTTGTATTTTATGATATAACGGATTTTGCACGACCACTTATATTATGTCCACTTTTTATATATTATATTCATATTTATTTCCGCCTTAGTGATGTGAATATCTCTGTCTGACTCTGTTTGTATTATTATGTATTTTATATCGATTACAAATTATATATAGCCACTATATAGTGGGTTTGAACTTGAATTAGATGTTTTGGATTCCCTCATGAGAAATAAAAAGTAAGTACACATTATCCGACATGTTTAACACTTGTTCAAAGCTATTATACGGATGGTCGCTCTTCAATAGCCATATTCTTTGGGCTACTTGACATCCTTGCTTGCAATGACCTTGGCTAACGTGAGTATAGAGGTAGGGCATTACAGGCTGTCAACTGATACTTTTGAATACAGATTATGCAATATACATATTCACATAAGAAATCATCTTCAAATATCGGATATCTGTATTCGCGAATACAGATGAATATCAGATAATTATTTCATCTGCTAACGATCGATAAACAAAGAGACATAAATGGAAAATTTTAGTTTAATGTAAACGTTTTTCAACCTTGTTGATTACTAAAGTGTTAAAAATAAACAATTATTATAAAAGTAAATTGATTTGAGTAGTAAATATACATTTAATACATATGATATGAACCTTTAATTTAATAAAGCAATAAATAAATGATTTTAATTTTACTTAAATACATATAATTTAAGCATAATATTAAAGAAATTTGAGACGGGTTATTTTCGAATGTGGATGTCTATGTATCTGTATTTGCAACCCTTTTTTGGATGCGAAATATTTATCGGTTTTCGAATACGCATGCGGATGGATTTCAGAATTTTCGGATATCCGTTAATAGCTCTAAGGCCATGAACCATTGATGGCCGAATGAATGTTTGAGGCTGAAAATGCGGAAAATTTAGGTTTTTGGAAACTGCCATTGGTGGCTGAAACCTTAGGTTTGAAACAAAATCTTTTTCTTTATAATATGGTTATTTACTTTTCATTTTTCGTTTTTTCTTTTATCTTTTTTTTTGTTGTTGTTGCGGGATATACGCAATGTTCTCTGGTTGGGGGTAGGTTTATTCCGGTTGTGCATCTACTCTTTCTTTTGCTTGTTGCTAGGCGACATAAACTTGTGTCGTTGCCAGCCTTTCATGCTTTTTATCATGAGATTGTGCTCCATTATTTATTCCATTCATTGGCATCTGTGGTTCAAACCAACGTCGGTAAAGCGCTATCAACCAAACAACATACAACCAACTAATATGCCTATCTACATCGGTTTTTGCAATTCGGTGTGTTTTTCATACATCTCTTACCACTTTAGATCTGGTCAAAATTTCAAGGTACGTGTTGGAAATGAATGACTATTTTATGTATTAAATATCTTAGAATATGTATAGTTTCACATTCTAAGCATGTAACAAATTTTTTATGGTTATATACTAAGACGAGGACATTATTATAATTACCATGAGACAAAAGATGTATAAAAGAAAATGTCGTCTTAGCGGATGGTGCAACGCACCAAACCGCATGCGCGCGCGCCCAAGCCTATTTCCGTGCTCGAACCCGTACCCCTACCTGCATCCGTAGCGTGGACGAATTGTGTTTGAGGCATATTTGAGGCACTTAGCACTTTGTAATTGGCAAACAAAGCACAAAAAAAATAATAATAATTTTTTGAAATCTGCTCTTCTTCTTCCTCGTTACAATTATGTTCTTAATTACTCTCTTGAGTTCATGATGCTATGCAAATTTCAATGCAGTTTTGCAGA
This sequence comes from Allium sativum, assembly GCA_030737875.1. Taxonomy (NCBI): domain Eukaryota; kingdom Viridiplantae; phylum Streptophyta; class Magnoliopsida; order Asparagales; family Amaryllidaceae; genus Allium; species Allium sativum. The sequence goes on from CM060910.1 coordinate 873,699,653, forward strand.
GTATGTTCGTTTTATCTTGGAAAACTGTTGTTCATCAACCTTCTGCGATATAGAGAGAACAATATTGTTTCATGGAAACAGAACATTCTGGAATCGGACAAACATAAAGGTACTGTTCATTTTGTTGATTCTCTAGAACAGGTTTTCTGTAAGGACTTTGCAAACAGATTTTTGCAAAGTATTTGCACAGGTTTCCCTATTACATAATTAAATGTGCTTTCTACAAACTATTTGCAAACAATTTTCTAAAATATAAATCGACACATTTTTTGCAAATTGTTTTTCTGTTGCATAATTGGCTTTATTCGTTTTTGCAAAATCTTTGTAAATATATTTTGCAACATATTTGCAACAGATGTGCTGCATAATTACCAGTTTTCCATAACACAACGATGGACAATGGTTCAAATTATATTGTTAAAGCATGAGAACGATGTATTTCCTCTTTTTTTATTGGTACGCCATAATATCTTAGAAGTTATACCATAATTCATGCTTATTTTTCTAGACTTGATGCTTTAGTTGCTTATCCATGCGCGTGGTATACACTTTTGGCATAGTTTGAAAAGTAAAAAAAAATTAGAGTAAGGGTGTGTTATTAACGAACGGAAGCGGGGCATTTGAGCGGAGTATTTGAACGTGGTATTGTAGCGAACGGGGAATTCGTTTTGAGCTACGAATGGGGTACTTGAGCGTGGTATTTGAACGGGGTATTTAATTGTTAAATTATTGTTTTGAATTAATTAATATTAATTTTTAATTGGACGGTTAAATCTAACTAGTGAATGTGTTTTTACCATTTAAAAAAAAATGAAAAATAACATTAAGCATTAACAAATAGTCTACAGTAGCATTAATAAACAGTGTACAGTAAAACACTAAAAATAAGGTGAAGATGGGATTTGATCCTTGGTTACTCTCCAACAAGCCATGCGCATTTACCAATCAAGCTATATAAACTTTCATTTATTAAGTATAATTAGAAATATTAATCATCTTGCGTCAGATGCATCGGACGCGTCCAACGCCAACTGGATAATTTCCAGCGCTGGCAAATCGTTGTTGGGAGCGTGGTGGACCATGTTCAGACGTCCGACGCGACCACAAACGGAAGTGTGGCAAAAAAAGCCTGCGAACGCAGCCTAACAGTAATATTACTTGGGCGTGGAACAAGTATTTCCATTTTTTTTATTTAAAGTATTTTGCTAACGTGTATGTAGCCCAAAAGCCAATAAGCCAAGACAGCAGGGTCCGTCAGAAGAAATGTCGATGAGGCACACACTAATTAAAAATCACTATTTTTATACTAATGACGAGTAGGTCACCAGGGCCTTCAAAAATCTCCAAAATTGGTATAGTTAACAACTGTAGGAGGAATTGATCAACCACAACAAATTTGACCAAGCACAATATATATATATATATATATATATATATATATATATATGAAGCAAAAGGGTCAAATTCATAGTAATCAAGCATGATAACTAACGCTTATATCTTGGAAGAAAGTTAAAATTTATCAGACAACCATTATTTATATGTATAAACAATGAAACCCATCTTTACGAGATTAAATTGGCCATGGAACACGTAAACTGATTGTACTCACTATGTGACTATGTCTAGCGGATAGTGTCATAATGTTAAATTTACGTAATCTCACAACTAATGTAAATTCCAACAAATAAAGTTATTTGCAACAAACCCATCTTTTATAAGCTCTATTTTAGAAGCATTGCCGACTATTTCAAATAACTAAGCAAAATTAAAGTTGAAACAATAACAAATAGTTTTGTAGTTCGAATTTGTATAACTTAACGGTTGGTTTTCCCACTGTTGTACGGTAATACTAGTATTGTTAGTTTGATGTCTCAAGGGAAATCAATTTAAAGATTGAAAATCAGTAGGTGTACTGTTGATTTAAAATAAGGGTATGAAAAATAATAGCTAGTCATGTATAAATAATAGCCGTTGGAATTGCTGTAAGACGACGGCTGGAATAAAGTCCCTTATACACCCAATTTCTTCTGTCCCCTATACCCAATCAATAAGGACACCTCAATTTCACTTTTTTGTAATTAAACCCTCGAACTTTATTGCAAATAGGTGAAAATCAGGAATTCTTATTGGTTGGGTATAAAGGGGACATGAGATTTGGGTATAGGTGATTTGCTCTCCGTTATTCCTAAGGTTTTTTCCCATTGAATTAACGTTAATTCTTTTAGTTTGTCTATTTGCATTTGCTTTTGCAATTGAGTGCGTTGATGATCATACAGCTCCGACCAGCTCTTATCATTTCAGATCAGTTTGAAACATCAGTACGCAACTCAGAACAAAGAAAGAAAGCGGTTAAAATTATATTGTTACGCCTGAGAAAGAATATGTATTTTCAATTACTTATTGATACACCATGATACTGCTAAATTTTGGTGATACAAATCGCAATAAGTTGAAACAAATATGCGAAATGGTAAGTAAATATATTTTTAATATGGAAAAGCATTAATTGCATTTGTACGAGATGGATCCAAGGATTATTTTCTTACATCTATGCTATTGAAGGTAATTAATGATTTATTTGCTATTGCATCATTTGTTACCTATTTTACATCCATTATTATTTACCATATCTTGGTAATTTGATTGATGACTCATATACATTTCACTGACTATATATTGAGGGGTAGACTTCTTTATAAACCCATTCTGGCATGAAGGCAGTGATTTATATTGGTGTCTCTTTTTTGTTAAGTCTAATTTGAGGTTAAGATATGTAAACTCTTATTTTGTAATCTTTTGTAATTCTCTCATGTGGAACAAAATCTCTCTTCTTTGCACTGGACGTACACTTGTTTTTTTGTTTCATCGTTATAGTTATTTACTATTTGTTTGATCTAATAGAATATTTCCTATTAGATTAGATTGATGTTCAGTTGACTAATCTAAATCTTGTTTATTGTTCTTCCACATTTGTGCAATCTTTTTTGCACACCAGATACAATAAAAGACTAAAACAACAACCATGCTCAAGGACATACTGAGCTAAGGCCCAGTGGGGTCGGCCGCCCCCACTGGGTTTAAAAAAAAATTAAAAAAAAAAGAAGAAGAAGGACAGCAGCAGCAGCACGCAAGGTGCTTTGTTATTTCAATAACCAAATGGCACGCAAGTTGTTTCATTGATTCCAAAGGTCAAAAGGTCACCAAAAGCATAGAGGTCAAGCAAATAACTTGTTGCGAGTTATACAATGCTTTGAGTTTGTATTTCAATTGCATTTGATGAAAAATATATTGGGAATTACAAACGACTTGTCTCAAGCATTGCAAAGGAAGGATCAAGATATGGTAAATGCCATGATACTTGTGAGAATCACTAAGCAACAACTACAAACTATGAGAGATAATGGATGGGAGCAATTGTTTGAAGAAGTTTCTTCATTTTGCATTAAAAACGAGATAATCATTCCTAATATGGATAGCTTGTTTGTAATTCAAGGAAGATCGCTTCGTAAGCTTGAGGGAAAGACAAACCTTCATTATTATCATGTTGGACTATTTTATGAAGTAATAGATATGCAACTTCAAGAGTTAAATAATCGTTTTAATGAAGTGAATACGGAGCTATTATTGTGCATGGCTTGTCTTAGTCCAAGCGATGCTTTTTCTTCATATGATAAAGGGAAGCTTATTCGTTTTGCTGAATTTTACCCTTTGGATTTTTCTTCAAATGATTTAATGCAACTTAATCATCAACTTGATAATTATATTCTGGATTTGAAATCTGATAGTCAATTTTCCGAAGTCGAAAGAATTAGTGCTCTTGCTAAGAAGATGGTTCAAAGAAAGAAACATAGTTTATATCCTTTAGTATATTTGCTTTTGAAGTTAGCATTACTACTGCCTGTTGCGACTGCGACGGTCGAAAGAGTCTTTTCTGCAATGAAAATTATCAAGTCATCTCTACGTAATCGATTAGGAGATGATGTTATGAATGACTGTTTAGTGCCATATGTGGAAAGAGACATAGCAGATAACATTGGAGTTGAAGAAATCATTCAACATTTCCAAAATATGAAGTCTCGAAGAGTTTGCTTGTGAAGAATCATTTGTAAGGATGATATTTTGAGAAGAAAATGCATATGATATATTTTGTGATATTTTGTGATATTATATTTTATGAGGATAATTTGTATGTATTTAATCAAAGGTGATATAAATGTGCTGCGAATTTAAATTCATCTGATTTTAATATAGAATATGATACGCCAAAATTTAGAGAAACGAAGAATCCGCCCCCACTGTACAAATTTTCTGCGTACGTCCCTAACCATGCTTGAAGCTTATTTTTGAACTTCGATGCTCAACTAGTTATCCACGCGGTCTTTGCTCTTCTGGTATGAGTTTAAAAATAAAAATGTCTAGAGTAATTTTATTTGGGCGTGGAACAGGTATTTTCTCAATTTTTTTCTCTCCATATTCTGCTAGTGTGAGTCGGCTAGGTCTAGCCAAAAGAAAAAAGGCTGACGAGGCTCATTGACCAAATCATCATCATTTATTTGCTTATGACAAGTAAAATTCAAGTACAGTATACTATAGAAATCTCCAAAATGAGTATAATTAACAATTATAGTAGGAATTGATCAACCACAACAAATTTGACCAAGCACAATATATACTGTCAGCGCTTTACACATCCTATTTATATATATTTATTTATGAATCAAAAGGGTCAAATTCATAGTAGTTGACGCAGAGTGTGAAACTGTCAACGCAGCATTGAAGGAACTTGCCACTATATAAAGGTCACATATTAAGCCATTTTATGTATATCATCTCATCTCACTCTTATATATAAAAAAAAAGATTACCGGTTCACACCATAAAGTGCAATCTTCTCCACAGCTTTTCTCTTGATTATAAAATAATCTTCAATATATAATCCTTATATACACAGAAATTAAAATGGGTTCGAGGAATGTTATATTGGGTTTGTTGGTCATTGTCTACATATTTTCAGGTGTTATGCAACTTGGAAATGCAGAAGATCAGCACATAGCGCCTTCCCCGATGACGATGAAAAGTGATGGCACCTCAATTGATCAAGGCATTGCTTACTTGTTGATGCTTGTAGCTTTGCTTGTTACTTATCTTGTTCACTGATCTTCTCATGTTTATTTATTCTTTTTGTCTCCCGGATTAGTTGAAATTCTTGTTTAATCAATTGCTACATTGATATCCCCTTATGAGTTGTTTTGTTAAATGTTGTGTTGTGCTGGAAATAAATGTACTTAACATGACTGGTTCTTCTTCTTAGTTCTTTGCATTGCGTTTTCAAGCTTTTGATACTGTAAGTAAAAAACCAAAACTTGCGCCTATGTCAGGTGATGGAATGGAATGTTTGCTGCATGCTCAGGGCGTCCTCTGTTCAGCCATTGAAGGCATGTAGTACAACTTGAAGCAATTGCTGGCTATATTACCAATTCATGTTAATATATAAACGATGAAGTTATGATGACAAATATTGTGTGACTCGTCACCAATTTCTTTAATTCCCATGGTTTTGACTTTCGAGTCAGCAATGAGATTCTCAATAGAACCGCAGGGACAATACATAGCTCACTGTAAAATAGTTAATTAAAAAGAGAACTTTCAACAAATAGCTTAAATGCAAAACAGCAGAAATCAGAAGATTTGATTGGAGGCATACGCGCGACAGTGGGAATGAGGATAGAAGAATTGGTCTCCAAGTTAACACGAACGTCTTTTTGGAGGGAGCCGCATGTATCAATCAAACCTTCCACGTTTGTGATTATTTGATTAATATTGGCAAGCGATATTATTAGGAGTTCACTACAAGAAAAAACTGATTTTGCAGCAGTAAAATCCGTTTTCAATCCGTCGTTATTTTGGTTTTAGCGACGGATTTCATGTATAACACTGTTGTCGGTAAAAACCATGACGGTAATTGTGTCAAATTTAGCAACAGAATGTAGCGTGAGTTTTCCGACATTATATTATTTATATAATTAAAATATACTTTTATTTATTAATTTAATTTTAATTAATTTATCAACTGTTTACCGACGGATAAGTAATTTATAATAAATTATTATTTATAAAAAATATTGGTAAACCCTTACTAATTGCCAAGGGATTAGCGACGGAACCTTATCAACGTTTTTATTTAGCTTTCCCTTTTTGCAACTAATCCGTCGCTATTCCCTTTCTGGTATGGCAATAAATATTTTTACCATCCTCTCCTTTCAGCTTTACTAACTAATATTATTCAACTATAAATACTGACATAAAAAACTAACCAAAAAACAATGTAAATTTTCCATTCACGTACTAATAACACTATATCATATAAGCAACAACGATGATATTAATGTATCACATAAAAAAATCAACTACATCAAAACTGTTTAGTTGGCGCTAACATTATCCCATATATAAACGCATACCATCTATAACTATACTAAAACCACACAATGTCATATTTACACCGGAATAAGTCTTAACATACCCAACTAATCTAAGAAGACGCCGACGGCGATGGTGCAAGAAAACATGAAACCTAATGCTAAGGAAAACGCGAAACTTTATCATAGCCGTTAAGCATCGCCTTTGCCATTTGTGCTTCAAAGCTCTCCCCATCTGCCTTTTGTTGTTGTGAGAGTCTTGATTGTTCTTTTTAGAGCTCTAGCTCTTAGCCCACTTGCTCTCTCTGTCCGCCTCAAGCCTTAATCGTGTTGCATATTGTTTCAAGACAAAAGTTGCTGAAAATAATACTACAGACTTGTCAGCCTATTGTTTCAGGACAAATCAAAGTTTAAATATATAAAATATCATTCAGATTACCCAATACTTCATCCAGAAGACGGTGCTATGAAGATGGATAACGGTTTTAAATCAACTGCATAATAAATGTTACTAAAAAGTTAAGCCTCGAACAACTAGTAGTGGACATTTAAACACTGTTGGCATAACACCAGTGCCACCAACAATTCTTGCAGCTGTGTTTCCCTCCAGATTAACATACAGGTTTGGGGTAACCATCACATCAAATTGTTCCGGCTTTGACACAAGTTGCATACAACAATTGTCGACTATGATTTCATTGTACTCGATTCCAGGGTATTCTTTTGCTATATCTCTGCATGACTCCAGAAATAATTCATCAGCTAGTTTCATGATATTGGCTTTATGTACAGCCGTGACTTTCTTCCAATCATTCAAATACGCATACTCAAATGCATACTTTGCTATTCCAAACATGCCCAATATCTCAGCAGGCTGTTCAAAACACACTTCTTTTTCTACAATGTTTTTCAACGCAGTAGAACTCTTACTGACCTTTGCTGGATCTCCCTTATCTATGACGTACTTATTATTCCCAACATAACTCTCATGACCTAAAGACTGTTTTGTGCTCTCTTCAATGCTAGCCACTATGTCGGAGCTCTTCTCATACACGTGAACTTCCAAAACACCTACTTTTTTCTTCCTTCTTCTATTTTGTCTCAAGCATACCAACATTTTGATTATCTTTATCACATATATCTATTTCCACTTCAGCTGAAATAAGGGAATCTGATGCCTTCTTAGCATCAGAACTCTCAATCTTCTTCTTCATACTGTTGTGCTTCGTCGTGCCGGCATCAACCGGATTCAGACTCTTTTCGGCGACGAGATCTGAAACTGCCATCTCTTTCCTTCTCCCTCGCTTTGTGTCATAACCGAGATTATCATGTTCAGAATCCTCTCCTGATTCATCGAATTTCTTCTTATTTTTTTCTTCTTTAGCAGCTTCTTCAACCACCTTTTCATCTTCTTTTTCGTTCTCTACCGAAGTCATCTCAACATGACCTGTAATGGTAATTTGTACTGACTTCTCATCAGCAGCCTCATCTTCTTTATTTTCCATTAGGGTGTCCTCAGCATGGTCTATATCTCTCTCTTTCTCATGTTTTTGGCTTTTCCTCCGCTTCTTCTTCTTTAGAAGCTTTCTCTTCTTCCTCCTTTTTTAACGTGTTTTCTCTCTCCACCTTCTCCTTTTCTTTTACTTCTTCATCTGCCTTGTCAGCTTCTACATCGGCCATGTTGGCATCTTCATTAGCCTTTGCAGGTTCTACATCATCCATATTAGCATCTGCATTCGCCTTTTTAGCTTCGGTTACTTCCTTTTCAGCTTCTTTGCTTTCATCCTCTTCTTCCTCTTCTTCGACCTCCTCTTCATCTTCTTCTTCTATTTTTGTGTTATCCATTGCATACACCTCTTTCATAAATTCCACGAATCTTTTGCGAATTTTTCTCCATGAATATGTCTCCATGTTTCTCCATCAACGTTCTCACTCATCAAAAAACGAGCTTGAAGATCTTTCCGTCTCAAGCTTACAAATGTTTTACTCTCTTTCTTCGTCATGTTTTTAACATCTTTTGGTCATTCGTAGTCACACTCAACAACGTCCCATAATCCTTTGGAGATCAACTCTTCTTTCTTTTTATTACTCCACTCTTCGAAATTTTATTTTGTGAGAACAAACGATGAGAAAAATAGCATTGCCATAGTTTCAACCTGACTCTCCGATACCAATTGAAGAAAAATAATTTGAGAGGAAGAGTTGAAAATTTTGGAGAAGATAATATTTTATTGCTTGTATTTCTTCATTACATAGATGCTTCTTTTATACATGCTTTGAATGAAAATTCTAGATAAGATCGCATTAATACATTTTCAAACATAACCAAATAAGCAAAAACATGAAATGTAATTAACACATGCAATATTTAATGCAATGTTTAATGCAATTTTTAATTTATTCCAACATATTCAACATGGAATTAATGCTGAAGAACAGTACATAGCAAGGCCTTCTCCAACGACGATGAAAAATGATGGAAAATCAATTGACCAAGGCAATGCTTACGTGTTAATGCTTGTAACTTTGCTTGTTAATTATCTTCTTCATTGATCTCCTCATGTTTATATATTCTTTTTGTCTCCCAGATTAATCGATTTTTGTGTAATCAATTGTTACATTGATATCCTCTGAGTTGTGTTTGTGTTGGAAATAGACATAATTAACATGACTAGTTCTTCTTCTTTGTTCTTTGCATTTCGTTTTCAAGGTACTGTAAATAATTTTTTGAACAGAACTTGCGCCTATGTAAGGTGATGGAATGCAGTGGTTGCTGCATGCTCAGGGGGTCCCCTGTTCAGCCATTGGGGGCATGAGAGACACTTTGAAGCAATTGCTGGCTTAATTACCAATTCACCGTTAGTATATAAATGATGAAGTTCTGTTGACGAATGAGTGTGACGACTCATCACCACTTCTTTAATTCCCCGGGTTTTGACTTTTGAGTCAGCAATGAGGCAGAACACCAAGGCCATTAATACGATAAGAAATTCATATGGAAGTTCAAAAATAGGAAACCCATCCAAAAAAAAGGGATTGACAGAGGATTTACAATTGGTAATACATCGGATGTTTTCTTTTCTGCAATACAGACCCGTTTTATATAAGTCCGATTTTGTTCACACTTTTTAGCAAGTGTGAACAAAACACTCGGCTTCTATTGGAGGAATTCAGGGGGGTCCATGTGTGACCCACCTGATTCCTCCAATAGAAGGAAAGTGTTTTGTTCACACTTAGAAAAAAAGTGTGAACAAAATTCTATTCGTTTTACAGGAAAAATTTTACAAGGACAAAACTGAAGGTCTTTTTATCCATAAGGACAGCCCACTAAAATTTTACTCAGAAGGACAACCACCTAATATCTTTTCGTCACGTGCGCTTTCTTCTTGCTCCGCTCCCGATTCACGTCCACTCCAAACAATCGAACCCAAAAATCACAAAAAATTGAATTCATAACAATTCATAAATCACGACAAGGACATGGACATCAGAATCGAAATTCCAATCGAACCCAAAAATTCGATTCCATAAATCGCGAGAAACTGGAACCCTAAAAAAAAAAAAATCTCGAACAACAAAAATCCATTGGAAATCACGAGTGAATTGAATAAAAATATTTTTCTAACGATGGAAAACACAATTGAAGAAGTCGAAATTGTTGGAACAATTTTTTCATGATTGGAAATGTTTTTTTTTTATCGTTAATAGTATAGCAGTTCGTAGGTATCATTTTTCTATTTTTTTAGTTATCATTTTTCCAGTTTTAACTTTAAAATATAGCAGCAGTTTTTAATTATCATTTTTCTATTTTTTTAGTTATCATTTTTACTGTAGTTTGTGTGTTATGTTAAACATCAAAGCAGTTTTAAGGTATCATTTTTATATTTTTTAAGGTATCATTTTTAGTGTAATTTCACTGTTATGTCAAACATTACTGCAGTTTGAAGGAATCATTTTTTAAAAATGTTTACATCAAAGTTTGATTGAATAAAATAAAATTAGTTCGACTAAGTTACAAAGTTGATGCAACAGTACAACTGCAAAATTAACACAACAACAAAATCACATAGAAAAAACACATAACACAGTTAAAATATGAAAACTGATACTTAAAAAAATAGAAAACTGATTTCATTTTATCTGCATCAATGTTTTAAAGAAAAACTAATGCAAAAAATGTTTACATCACAGTTTGATTGTATAAAATTAAATAAATTCGACTGAGTTAAAAAGTTGATGCAACAATATAACTTCAAAATTAACACAGCTATAAAAATACATGAAAACAACACATAACATAGTTAAAACAGTAAAAATGATACCTAAAATATTAGAAAAATGATAACTAAATACTGATTCAATGCTTTGAAGATAAAATAATGAAAAAAAATTATATCATGGTTTGATTGATTAAATTGAAATAAGTTCGACTTAGTTTCTTAGCTGATACAACAATATAACTTGAAAATTAACACAACAACAAAATCTCATGAAAAAACATATAACACAGTTAAAACGGTAAAAATGATTACTACAAAAATAGCAAAATGATAACTAAAAACTGCTGCTATGTTTTTAAAGTTAAAACAGGAAAAATGATAACTTCAAAAATACAAATATGATAACTAAAAACTGCTGCTATGTTTTAAAGTTAAAAACAGGAAAAATGATAACTACAAAAATACAAAAATGATACTTACGAACTGCTGAACTGGTAAAATGAAAAAAAAAACATTTCCAATCTAAAAAAATTGTGTCAACAATTTCGACTTCTTCAATTGTGATTTACATCGTCTGCTACATATTTTTATTCCGTTCAATTAGGATTTCCAATGAATTTTTGTTGTTCGACGTATTTTTTTTCTAGGGTTTCTGTTTCCAATTGATTTTGATTTCTCGATGTTTGGCTTCGATTTCGAATTTCGATTTTTATTCTGAATGATGTTTGCCTTCGATTTTTGATTTCGCGATTTTGGATTTCGTGATTTCGACATACGCGCGTGAGGGGAGAAGATGAAATCAGCGGCCGAATGTTTATTTCCAGTGTTTTGTCCTTTTGGATAAAATATTTGGTGGGTATTGTCCTTGTGGATAAAATATTAGGTGGTTGTCCTTATTGATAAAATTTAATGGTCCTTTGTCCTTGTCGTTAAAATCCCCTTCGTTTTATATAACAGTTTTAACTAAATTTAACAAATGCATTTAAGAACTGCACTTAAAAGCTGCAGTATTTAAGTGCATTTCATATATGTAATTTAACAACTGCACCGTTAGTATATAACTGCAATGAGAATCAGCATTTGAAATTTCATTCAAATGCTGCATTTTTTAGTTACATTTCATGTATGAAGTTAAAAACCGTAATATATGACTGTTTTTAACCGCATATGTGAAAACGCAGTTAAAAGATACGTTGAAAAACTGTATTTTACCTATGTAGTTAAAAAATGCACGTAGATAAATGAGTTTTGAATTTTATATATTCACATTGAATATTATTACAAAAAGGGTAAATTCTGTGATTCAACCCTAAAATTACGTTAGTTTAATGTCTCTAGGAAAATCGTTTAAAGATTGAAAATCAGTACGTAGGTGTTGATTTAAAATAAGGGTATGAAAAATAATGGTCATGTATAAATAATAGCTGTTGGAATTGTTGTAAGACGACCGAATTATTTTCTATGGCTTTTGCCCATTGAATTAAGGCTTATTCTTGCAATGCGTCTATTTGCATCTACTTTTGCAATTCAGTGTGCTGACCATACAGCTCTTATCATTACATATCTGTTCTAAATATCAGTATGCAATATCAGTATGTAATTCTCTCATGTGGAATAAAATCTCTCTTCTTTACTCTGGACGTACACTTATTTTTTTTTTGTTTCATCATTATAGTTATTTACTATTTGTTCGATCTAATAGAATATTTCCTATTAGATTAGATTGATGTTCAGTTGACTAGTCTGAATCTTGTTTATTGTTCTTCCGCATTTATGCAATCTTTTTTGCACACCAGATACAATAAAAGACTAAAACAGCAACCATGCTTGAAGCTTATTTTTGAACTTCGATGCTCAACTAGCTATCCACGTGGTCTTTGCTCTTCTGATATGGGGTTTAAAAATAAAAATGTCTAGAGTAATTTTATTTGGGCGTGGAACAGGTATTTTCTCAATTTTTTTCTCTCCATATTCTGCTAGTGTGAGTCGGCTAGATCTGGCCAAAAGAAAAAAGGCTGACGAGGCTCATTGACCAAATCATCATCATTTATTTGCTTATGACAAGTAAAATTCAAGTACAGTATACTTTAGAAATCTCCAAAATGAGTATAATTAACAATTATAGTAGGAATTGATCAACCACAGCAAATTTGACCAAGCACAATATATACTGTCAGCGCTTTACACATCCTATTTATATATATTTATTTATGAATCAAAAGGGTCAAATTCATAGTAGTTGACGCAGAGTGTGAAACTGTCAACGCAGCATTGAAGGAACTTGCCACTATATAAAGGTCACATATTAAGCCATTTTATGTATATCATCTCATCTCACTCTTATAAAAAAAAAAAAAAAAAAAGATTACCGGTTCACACCATAAAGTGCAATCTTCTCCACAGCTTTTCTCTTGATTATAAAATAATCCTCAATATATAATCCTTATATACACAGAAATTAAAATGGGTTCGAGGAATGTTATATTGGGTTTGTTGGTCATTGTCTACATATTTTCAGGTGTTATGCAACTTGGAAATGCAGAAGATCAGCACATAGCGCCTTCCCCGATGACGATGAAAAGTGATGGCACCTCAATTGATCAAGGCATTGCTTACTTGTTGATGCTTGTAGCTTTGCTTGTTACTTATCTTGTTCACTGATCTTCTCATGTTTATTTATTCTTTTTGTCTCCCGGATTAGTTGAAATTCTTGTTTAATCAATTGCTACATTGACATCCCCATGATGAGTAGTTGTATTGTGCTGGAAATAAATGTAATTAACATGACTGGTTCTTCTCCTTAGTTCTTTGCATTGCGTTTTCATGTTTTTTGTAATGTGAGGAAAATAAATGTAATTAACATTGACATCCCCTGATGAGTTGTCTAGTTGATGTTGTGTTTGTGTTGGAAATAAATGTAATTAACATGACTGGTTCTTCTTCTTAGTTCTTTGCATTGCCTTTTCAAGCTTTTGATACTGTAATTAACACTTTGAAGCAATTGCTGGCTTAATTACCAATTAACGTTAGTATATAAAATAAAAATGATGAAGTTCTGATGATGAATGTATGACTCAGCACCAATTTCTCTAATTCTCCTGCTTTTGACTTTTGAGTCAGCATAGAACACCAAGGACATTATTAATACGATAAGAAATTCATATGGAAGTTTAAAAATAGGAAACCCATCCCAAAAAAAAAAAAAAAAAAGGATTGACAGAGGATTTATAATCGGTAATACATCGGATGTTTTCTTTTCTGGCAATACAGACCCGTTTTATATAATAGTTTTAACTAAATTTAACAAATATATTTATTTAAGAACTGCACTTAAAAGCTGCAGGCTTTGTTTATTGTTACGCCTGAGAAAGATGTATTTTTAATTACTTATTTATACACCATGATACTGTTAAATTTTGAGGATACAAAATCACAATAAGCTGAAACAAATATGGAAAATGGTAAGTAAATGTATTTTTAATATGGAACCGCATTGATTGCATGCCATTGAAAGGAATTAATGATTTATTTGCTATTGCATCATTTGTTACCTACTTTACATCCATTATTATTTACCATATCTTGGTAATTTGATTGACGACTCATCAAACCGATCGTTAGAGAGATTTCCCTGCTGTAAGAGCCAAAAACAAATTGTTTGAGTCAATAAATTTAGACATAAATTTCGCTCAATCTCCGTTGTTTCCTTCTTTCTAGCTCAAATATTTTGTGCCAACTGTTTTTCGCGTTTTCCTTTCTCTGCTCAGTTTCTTTCTCTTATTCCTTCGCTTTCTGTCTCCCCCTCAAATCCCCTAAATTTCGTTTTTCTTATTACTCCTTCAATCTACCCCGATTCTTCCTCCAGTAATAATCCAACTTGCGCATTTTTTCAACTCTCTAGCTCCAACTACTGCATACCGTAAAAAGCCCCTATTTTTTATCACAAAAACCTAGCTTCTTAAAACCCAAAATCGTGACCATCCTCTACGACCTTACTCCTCAGCCATAAATCAAACTCATCGGCAATGGAAATTAAGGTGCGGTTAATTTTATTTTCTCGTTTACGCTCAGAAATTATAGTGTTGATACTTAAGCAAAAATTTCATTCACAAAATAAGGTACGGTTAACAATTGAATTGGTGCAGTATATTTTGATATTTTAAGTAACTCTGAATTATACAATATTGGTGATTCTGTTTGCAATATTAGAGCACAAATAATATTTTTACGGTATAAGCGTCGGATGGTTTGAATTTTTTTTTTTGACCTAATGCCTGATCAGGTACAACTTTATTTCAGCCATATAAAATCCATGTTATAAGTTTGATGTTTAGATGGTAGCTATTGTCTAAATTTTCCTAGGATTTAAAAAAGTTTGCTTACTGTTCTGATCTTCTGATGTGGAATAACTTTGGTACTCTTTGCTATTTGCTGATTTTAAATTGGCAAAATTAGCGCAACACACAGTAGTATGTCATGTTGTGCTGATCTAGACAGAATATGCTAATCTGGGTAAATTGTCAGTTTCAAATTGCTGAAATCCCTCCTTCAAACTAAACTGTTATTGAATTTTTTGCAAGCTAATGAAAAGATGAAGATGAAACACATGAATGTAAGAGGATTTGGGACAAATTTAGGCAAGTAACACTAATTCATTTATTTATTTATTTATACTACTTATCTATTATAGGAACTATATATAACATATATTTTCTGTACTACTCTTTGATAAAACATTGCAATGATCACCTTACAATCAGCTGTTGTGAATCTTTGCAAGAAGTTGGATTTTCATGGTGTAACCAAGCATCAATGCATTTCTGGAAACTTGCTCAAAATGAAGGCACATAAACTCTGTGAGATACCATGTTCTCAAATTTCAAGCATCAAATATGTTATCCTGGAACTCTTATTTCTAGCATGGTTTCCTCTTTTATTTATTTTTTAGTCTAGATTTGTGTTTAACTACATATGTATCACTTACTTCCATCCCATAACTGTTTGATTCGTGTATGTATAGCTTAAATCTTGACATATTTGTACTCTGGATTCCTTTTTTCCTTTCAGAAAATGACAATGTGATATATTCTTTTGTGTCTTAACAAAGTCTAATGTTTATGTTGCTTTGTTTCAACGTCAGTTTTTATTACGGTGTTAAATCAATATTGTTGTAGGATGAAGTGATATTATAGTGCTTTCATTTGAACAAAATATAGTTTATACGATATATATGTATGGACCATTGTTTCTGGGTGAAAATGAAAATAGCTTTTTGATAATTATTATTATTAAGACCGATTTGAGATTTTAATTGTTGTCTCAGAGAACTAAAATTGTCTCTAATAGAACTCCAACTCAGAGACAGTTTTGGAACCATTATCTATGTCTCTAATGTTTTTGTAACCTATGTTCGTTGTCTCTAATTTTTTTGAGACCTGATTTTAAAGATAAAATTATTTGTAACAGATCTGTCTCAACTTCAAATTAGGGACAAAATATTTTGTTTAGATACCAATTAAAGGGGTCTCTATAACCATTTATTTTTGTAGATAAGATATAGTGTTAGATGCATTGAAAATTTAAAATACACAATTGTGATCAGCTGCTTCTGGTGTTAAGCTTTGGTACGTTATTATTCGAAAATAAAAAATATATCTAAGTTTCTATTCTAAAACTTTCTGTTTCATTGATGCAGTTTGGAGAATTGGTACAGTAAAATATTACTTTTACTGACATGCAGTTTCGAAAATTCTAAAACTGTTGTGGATGCTATCTGTATTCGGTAATTGATTCGCGACTCTCTTTCATTTTTCTATATGATAACTGAAAATAACGACTGAAGTGGTTTACTGCATATTGAGATGATGCACGAGCAAGGAAAAACTTAGGCCATTACACAAAACTAAGGCACTGAGTGAAATATAGTCCAGTACTATAATTAGTATAGGAAAATCAATTGATCAAGGCATTGCTTACATGTTGATGCTTTTAGCTTTGCTTCTTACTTATCTTCTTCATTAATCTCATACTTTTTTTTTCTAATCAATCAATTCTTTTTTAATCACCTGTTACAATGATATCCCCTGAGTTGTTACGTAAATGTTGTGCTATGTTTCAAACAAATATAATTAACATAACTTGAAAAAAGCTTCCTGTCCTATGCAGCCATGGCTGCCAATAAGTCTTTCTTGAATCTTATTTTCGACAATTGCCCTAATCAGTTAGGGGTCTCCTCATCTCCTCCCCCATCTTCCTCCAATCCTAATAGCAACCTTCCTCAATATTCTCCTAATTTCTTTGTTGATGAAGAAGGCTTCACTATAGTTAATAACTGCAAGAAAGGGCTAAAACCTAAGCAGAATACAAATGATTCTGCACATTTTCGACAGGGCGCTGGAAGATCCAACGAATTCCCTGTCAGAAATAAGTACAAACCATTTCCTGGCTCAAATGGTAAAAGGTTTCAGCCTAGAAATCCAGTCATATCTGATCAAGAAATTAGACAATCGGTCAAGAACAGATTGCCATCAGAGGGAAAGGTCTCGTCATGGGCAGACAAGGTCAAGAGCGGAGGACAGAGTACCGATTTTGATCTGAGTTATATAAAGCCGATTGAATTACCAAGTGAGGAGAATATTGTTATCGTTAGCGAGGAAACTAGTGTACGTACTGAAGTAAAATGGGAGATGTCAGTTGTAGCCTACGTGTTTGGTAAGCGCCCCCCTTATCATCATTTTAGAGCTTTTGTTATCTGAACATGGAATCCGACAGGGTCATTCGAAATATTCACTCGAGAAAATGGATTCTTCATCATTAGATTCACTAATTATGAAGATTGTGCCAAATTACTAACAGGAGGACCCTATTTCATCAACGGAAAACTAATCATATTAAAGAAGTGGACCAAGACATCAATTCTTGATCGTGACTTGCTCAGCACCATGCCCGTATGGGTAAGGCTACCTGAGCTTAATCTGAGATTATGGGATAAGGAAGTTTTCAGCGCCATCGCGAGTTTAAACCCCACTCAAGATGGATGAACAAACGGCGAAAGAAACTCGTCTGAGTTACGCTAGAATTTTTGTTGAGATCAGCGCTGAAGCTGAATTACCAAATGAAGCGTCGATCTACATGCATGACGGAGAGATTATCTCTCAGCTGATATCCTATGAGCTAATTCCTGATAGATGCAAGCTTTGTAAGTGCTTTGGACACTCGTTCGAAAACTGCTTATATAACAAAGAATCGAACGAATCACCAAAGGAAGTTACAAATCTTAATCAAGATTTAAACGCAGGAATTAGCCCACAAGGATTATCTCAAAATCTTCCAATCAATGCACACGAAAAGGTGCTTAATCAGGAAGAATACATGAATATCGACGCTTCCAACCCAAATCTGGGTAATTCATAATCACCAGTAATCCAACAAATGCAGAATTCCGCAAGCTTTTGCCAAAGCAAGCAGCAAGAAAATGATCAATGCAAAACTAAAGATGTCAGTTTCACTACATCTTTAGAATTGAATGATCAAATCTCTGCATTGACTGAAAAATAAAAAAACATAAGGGGGGTTTCAGAAGCTCAGGTCATTGGATCATCACCCCCAAAGGAGAATCCAAGTTTAATTACAAATTTGGAAAAAATAAAAATGAAAGGAAAAGAAATTGAATGCGCTGATCTGCTTTTGGCCGATCCCATCTTCACTAATGAATCTCTGTTGGCTGAAAGCCTCGCTCCGTCTAAATCTTCTCCTATTACCGAGGACAGCATACAAAAGGCAATCAATCATGCATTGGTTGGCTCCAAGTCCTCTAAACCTGCATCACCAAAAAAAAAAGAGCAGGACAAAAAGCCTAACAGACATAATTTCAGTAGAAGACACAGAGGAAAAAAAGGATCATGATTTCAGACAAAAATACATCAGTAAGAATACTAAATGGGAAAAACAACTCAAAGCTGCTGAAAACACCAGCTTCAAAAGGAGTGGCAAACAGCCAAAGGGACGAGGGGACAACAGCAAAAGCACTGGTCCACCTTAGATAGGTGATATCCCTATTTTTCTATATTTTATTCTTATGGATATCATAGTGTGGAACATTAGGGGGCTCAATTCCCCTGCTAGACAGTTAGACTTGGTCAACCTTATGAACAAGTACAAGCCTAGTATTCTAGGTTTAGTTGAGCATAAACTCAATGATATTAGGATTAATGATCTGCAAACTAGATTTTTCTCAAATTGGAACATTATTAATAATAATTTGATGGGTGGAAATGATAGGATTATGGTTTTTCATAATCCTGCCATTTGGACCCTCATCAATTATTTCATTGATAAGCAGTATTTTCACTGCACATTTAAAAATAAAGGTGATCTGGAAATTATTACCACCTTTATATATGCTTCCAATTTTGAAAATGACAGAAATATGTTATGGAGTTGCATTGAGCAGTTCAGTAATATTATTAAAAAACCTTGGATGTTATTGGGGGATTTTAACACAGTTTTTCACTATTTTGAAAAAAGGGGAGGTAATACTATTCCTTTTTCAAAATTAGAAAAAGTTGATATATTTATGATGAAATCTGGATTAATATAACCTATCATCTCTGGAAATAAATATACCTGGAAGTCTGGAAAATTCAGGAATATTCATTGCAAGCTGGACAGGGTCTTATTTAACCAGAATCTCATCAACCTCTTCTCCAACATTAAGTGTTGTACCCTGCCTCAAAACACCAGTGATCATACACCTATTCTAGTTTCTTTTAAGTCAGATAAGGATATTCATAGCAATGCCCCATTTAGATTTATGAATGGATGGGTGTATGATCATAATTACAAAGAGGTTGTTTCTAAGTGTTTTAATAATAATATTTTTGGAACTGCTCAATACAAATTCAATAAAACTTTGCAGATGGTTAAAACTAATCATAAAAGTTGGAACTCTTCTAGAGACAGTAATGACATTAAAGCTATTAGGGATGATTGTGAGAGGTACCAAAATGATCTTGACAAAGATAGCTCAGACAAGACCAAGGCTGAGAATTTTTTTAATTCTCAGGCCAAATTGGTTAATGCTCTTCATATAAATTCTTTTAATCTTAAACAGAAAGCCAAGGTAAATTGGTTGACTGCTGGAGATGAAGCCAGTAAAAATTTTTACACCAAAATGTCATGCAGGAAATATAGGAACAATATTGGTAAATTAATGGATGCTGATGGTGATATAATTAACAAAGCCTCTAATATTGAGTCAGAGGCTATTAGTTATTTCAATTCCTTATACAATGCCAATGACTATCCTACTATTTTTCCTGATTTAGAATTTAAATATATTGTGAACAGCAATAGTGATGATATTCTTTTGGCACCTATTAGGCAGGATGAAATTAAGAACATTATCTTTAATGCTAATGTTGACAAAAGTCCAGGTCCAGATGGGTTTGGAGCCAAGTTTTATAAAACACATTGGATTGATATTCAGTATATTTTGTGTGATTCAATAAATGAATTCTTTAGTTCAGGAAAATTACTAAAGAACACAAACCATATTTTTTGACCTTAATTCCTAAGGTGGAAAACCCTTCTGGACTAGAGGATTACAGACCCATAGCATGTTGTAACTTTGTTTACAAAATTATCTCCTCTTTGCTTTGCAACAGATTGAAAAGTTTTTTAAAATTTACTATTTTTGACTATCAAAGTGCCTTTATACCAGGCAGATTGATTTTTGAAAATTCCTTATTAGCTCATGAGCTAATAAGGAACTTCAATATGAGGAATAAAAACCTTATGTGTATTAAAATTGATCTGCATAAGGCCTTTGATAAAATTAATAGGAGTTTTATCATTTATATTCTGCAAAAAATGAGGTTTAACAATAGGTTTTGTGCTCTGACAAAGGAATGCATCAGCAATGTAACATACTCAGTCATGGTTAATGGTTCCCCTAAAGGTTTTATTCATAGCAATAGGGTGATAAGGCAAGGTGATCCCTTATCACCTTACATTTTCTCAATAGTTATGGAATACTTCTAAATGCAAATGGATATTGAAGTGATCAGGGGAAACATTAAACCTATTAACAGAGTCAAGCCTCACATTACACATTTACTATATGCTGATGACATGCTCCTATTTCTTAAAGCAGACAAAGTTAGTGCTATTGCTGTTCACAGTATTTTAAAAAATATGGAAAAGTATGTAGGGTTAGCTGTCAATGAGAGCAAAAGCAAAATTTATTTCAGCAAATATGCTAGTAATAAGCATGATATTTTGCATCTTTTGAATTTTAAGGAAGGTAATCTTCCTGTTAAATACGTTGGCCTCCCTTTAAGCATTAACTCTATTAATGATGGGGACTGTTCCAGATTAATAGACATGATTCAAGGTAAATTAGATGGTTGGTCTAGCAAACTATTATCTATACTGGTAGACTTGAGCTCACCCACACTGTCATCACTGCTATGATCATGTATTGGGTTCAAACACACAACATCCCAGCCAATGTCATTCATAAAATTGACAAAATTTGCTCTAATTTTATTTGGAGAGGTAAATATCATAAGGTTGCTTGGGACACATTTTGTAAGCCTAGAAAGTTTGGTGGGCTTGGGCTTAGGAACTTAAGAGATATAGCTGATGTTAGCAAATTTAAACTGTTTTGGAATTTTATGGATGGTAAATCTCTGTGGGCCAGATGGCTAAGAGCCAAATATTTAAAAATAAAAATTATTTGTTGGCCAGAAAAGAAAATCACCATTCATACATCTGGAAAAACATTTTAGATTGCAGAAATGTGGGCAAAAATCTCATTCATAGAAAGTTTAAAGATGGAACTCAGACCAGTTTATGGTTTGATCCATGGTTAAGTGGAAATTCTTTAATAAACCTTCTAGGTTGGGATAATTTGCACATATTGGGTGGGGTTAATGACAGAGTTAATAGCATTATTTTAAATAACTGTTGGAGCCTTCAAAACAATCCTGCTTCTTTAATTTTCAAAAATGCTATTTCTGGTATTCATATTGATCATAATGGTTATAAAGATCACTGGTGTTGGAACCCTTGTTCTAAGGACAAATTTTCATTCAAAAAAGTTTGGGAATTCTTACAAGGTGGTGAGGTTGAAGTGGATTGGCATAAAGTTATTTGGAGCAAATTTAATTGCCCCAAAATGGCTCACTGGGCCTATTTTACCATTTTAAATAAACTTCCCACTAGAGATAGGTGCTGCAATTGGAACAAAGGTTCTGATAAAATATGTTTACTTTGCAAAAATGAGGATGAAAGCTCCACACATTTATTTTTTGATTGCAGTTAATCCCAGTACATTTGGTTTAATGCCAAAAGTACTTTGGGTTTCAATCAAAGCTATGCTACTCTTAACATTCGGGATAGTGTGGATTATATTTTAAAGTTTTTTAAGCCCAAGACCACCAAATTCAAAAAATCTTGTGTCTTACTGTCTGCAACCATATATTTTATTTGGAGGGAGAGAAATCAATGGTTACGCACAAGTAAAGAGGTTAGCTGTACTCAGCTTTGGAATGTTATTCTATATGATAGTAATATTGTTTTGCAAAAAGCTAACAGTCACTTGCAGGACAAATTGCATAACCAGGGTCATTATAATAGCAACAATGACAGTGACAAACTAGTGGAAGATTTCTTACTTAATGGCAAGTAGAACACTAGCAGAATGATCTCTAAATCTCCCTCTGGTGAAGCTAATCACCATCCTGCTACCAATGGATCTAGCAACAAAGGTAGTTATCATACTAATGTTAACTACAACTTTAGTTTGGCTAAAAATAAGAATATTAAATCTTTTCACTTGCCTGGTGCAGATATCAGAGACCAGATCACTCGCAGAGAAGATTTAGAGGTCAGATATAGTGATTATGATAGATCTGGCTTCCTTCCTGAAGCATCCATCAGCCCCGCTATCAAACCATATATCTGTGTGGGAAGTATACATAACTCAGCATGTATTGTGCATGATTCTATTACTAAATCGAATAGTAAATGTGTGCTTTTACCTGATACAGGGGGAGGTACCTTCAACAGTGATCCAGATCCTCAAAATCATCTGGGAAAAAAGAAGACAGAAGGAAAAATCAGTCTTTCACAGAAAATTGGCAATAGTCACTACAAAAGCTTACTAAATCACCAGATCTATCATCTCTCTAGCTGGTTAGAAGGTGAAAGTAGCAGGAGTGGAACCTCGGACGTCATTAGAGATCCTTTCAGGAAGAAGATAAGCTTTAACAACTCAAAAAGCTCAGATCCGTTGGATACAAACCCTCGAAGTACAAGTGAAAGAGATAGTTGTACAAGAGACAATAGAGACACTAACAAGCTTGGATCTAAAGAGAAGAGGAGCGATGTAATAGAGAATTTCGTCTGGAATCCGCCTTGAAGAAGGAGGAGCTGATTTCTCTGGAGTCCGCCATTTCAAGTGTTTTCTCATTAGGGTTTGGCAATGAAAATTGTGTGGCGGCTAGGGTTATGCCACAGAGTTTGTGTTGTATTTGTGGTTCGGGCTTTGTTCCCGGTTCATGGGCTTTGGGCCTTTTTTTATCATTTCAAAAAAAAAAAAAAAATATATATATAACTAACATGTCTGGATCTTCTTCTTAGTTTTTTGCATTGCGTTTTCAAGATTTTGATACTGTTATGGGTGGAAAAAAAAACCAAAAAACAAAAAAAAAACACAGAGCTTGCGCCTATGTCAGGCGATGGAATGAAGCCGTTAATGCATGTTCAGAGCGTCCCCCTGTTCAGTTCAGCCATTTGAGGCATGGATCTGCTTCTCTTTTTTTTGACAGTATATGTTTTCTACTTAAATGCTTTCTACAACTGAATATGACTCGTTCAATTTATGGATTAATAAATAGCATGCAACAACATGAAATGTGGTCAGTCAAATTAGCTTTTAAGTCTAATAGAAGCTATAAACAACAATACAGATACTGTAAAAGCAGAAGAAAGTCAATCCCACTATTTCTTTGTAGCCTCCATCGTCTGAAGCAAGTCAGCAATCTCTGCCTGCATCCTGACTTTCATATTCTGGTAATCTCCATGTAAGTTGTCAACTAACTTAAGCTCTTCAAGCTTCTCCTCTTTTTGTCCTCTGCTGCTTGCGAGCACAATTTATCATGTTTAGAAGCACACTACTCCTCTATATTCTCTTTAGTTTCTCTTGCTATCCTGACATAGGTATCCACCTCTTTACGTGCCTCGTCAGCTCTCTCGTGACCTGATCCACGTGTATTACGAAGGACTTGTACAACTACAGTTTGATATAATGATCTATAATGCTTCAAAATTATTTATTAATTTTGTCCATAAATAAGCAATCTAAACTTGACAAATATATGTCATGTTTGACATCCAAAGTACTACAATATAGAGAACTTGCACATGACATTAATTACATGTAAAAACATAGCAAGAGCTTGTTAAAAATTGATGTTTTGATCATATAAGACCAATCTACATGACAAATAATAATTTTACTGACAAGACAGAAAAGATAGAATATTTTGTAGAATCAAAACTTAAAGATAATAATTTCGGAAATATGAAATTATTCTGATTAAAAATAATTTTCATACAAGGGCATAAAAGACAAAAATTCAAATATGAATACTCAGCTTAAATCATTCTGTTAAAATCAAACAAACTGGAAATATGGTCAAAACCATTGGCCTTTTGTTTGGATGTTATGTGCTTCTCATCCCAAACAACCTATGCACTTGTTAGTCATGTTTACTTTTCAAATCGAATATCTATTTGAGATCATAAGTAGAATTAACTTTTTTTGTTGCAACTGGTTGCAGGATCAAGATTTCCATCAATAACTACAAGTGTGGGTGCATTGCACTTTTTAGTTCTCTAGGTAATTTATGTGCAGCCAAAGGCAATAATTATTCATGAACCCGTTCAGCTATAACAAAAATTGTCAAATGATCATTTCTTCTATTTGGCATTTTCCAATTGACTCACTGTTGGTTTGCACAATGTTTTAACCAAAAATAATTCAACACCAAAGGTACGTAGATTGTACTTCACCAATTCGGTATGCAATAGAAAATGGGGCCACAAATGCAAAGTATGCACGAAAAAGCAAGTACAAGAGTTTTTATAGTGGTTCAAACTAAAATAGATCTACGTCCACTTTAGAGGCGATTCTCATTATCACTTTGGAGAGTAAAAAACACATGGATTCGTTCGTATTGTTCATCTCTTTCTCTTTTCTCTCTATTTATGATCTAGATTACGCTTGAATTCATTGAGGAATGGAGGAGATCTCTTAATTGGTGGCGGTTGAAGTGTAGATCTTCAATCACTTAGAGGGTTAGGCGAGCTTCCTTGATTCCATGACAAATTTGTGGTAGATCTAGGCTTTAAAGAGACTTAACGGCGGTAGGAGAGAAGTAGAATGAAGCTTGAATGATCTCAAATGGAGACTGGAAAAGGTAACTTGGTTGAATCGTCCATGGGAAGAAGGAGAAAGCTTTGGAGGCCATTAAAAGAGCTTTGAGATATCTCTAATGGAGAATGAAGGTGATTTGATCTTCACTTTGTTGGAGGAAGATGGAGAGAGCTTTAAAAGCCATTAATGATGGTTGGAGAACTCTAGAATGGTGGAGGAAAACTTTGGGTAGCACTTCGTGGTGGTGGAAATCGGTCCCTTGAAGTGTGGTGAAATGGTGTATTTATAGGAGAAGTTTGGACCAGGTGACAAAGTCGTAATTACGGTGTTTAGGTTTTGGGTCGCACGTTGGTGTATTTACGAAACTGCCACTGGACAGCTGGAGCCAACTGTACACAACTGGCAATAACTGGCGTGTGACCCTGGGCGTGTGGTCCCTGGCGTGCGACCCTGGGCATGTGACCCCTGGCGTATGACCCTAAGCGTGTGGTCCCTGGCGTGCGACCCCAAACGTGTGACTCATGGCGTGCGACCCTGGACGTGTGAGGCGTGCGACCCCAGGCGTGCGACCCTGGGCTTGCGACCCCAGATGTGTGACTGTGACGAACCGGGATTTTTCAACCTAGAAAATCAACATAAAACCCATGTCAATTATTCAAGCATCGAACATTCCAAATCATTAATATTAGCGTTAAAACCGATTTCCACTTCTCTATATAAATTTAGACTTATATATTAAATTTATCCACTGATAAATATTTTACTTAATTTATAAAATATTATTTATAAATTAATCTTCCCAATTTATCTATTAAAACAGATTTCTATTTAATTCTACTTTAAATGAATCTTTTCCATTTATCTGTTAAAAACATATTTCCATTTAATATTTATTTTCCACATATTTCCTTATAAAATTTTATTCGTTTTCCAAATATTTCCTTTTTATAAAATTCTATTCATTTCCCAAATATTTCCTTTTTATAAAATTCTACTCATTTCCAAAACTATATTTATTTCAAAGTTTTGTTAAATATTATATTTATTCGTTCCGCTGTGAGATTCGTGTTACTCTGATGTTGTATCTGTGTTCTTCTTCTTCTTCTTCTATTCTCATTTTCTATCTTATATATTCTCACCCTCTAACATCTTTCTATTAATGATCTAGAATGTTCGATGCCTGAATAATTGACATGAGTTTTATGTTGATTTTCTGGGTCGAAAATCCTGGTACGTTACAGTGACCCTGGGCATGCGACCCTGGACGTGTGGTCCCTGGCATGCGACCCCAGACGTGTGACCCCGGGCGTTCAACCCCAGGTGCGTGATCCTGGGCGTACGACCCCAGATGTGTGACCTTGGGCATGTGGTCCCTGACATGCGACCCTAGACGTTTGGTCCTTGTCATGCGACCTCAGATGTGTGACCCCTAGCGTGCGACCCCAGACGTGTGACCCTGGGTGTGCGACCCCGGACGTGTGGTCCATGGCGTGTGACCCCTGGCATGTGACCCCAGACGTGTGGTCCCTAGCGTGCGACCCCAGACGTGTGACCCTTGGCGTGCGACCCCAGACGTGTGACCCCTGGCATGCAACCTCAGACGTGTGGTCCCTGGTGTGCGAGTCCAGACATGTGACCCCTAGCGTGCGACCCCAGACATGTGACCCCTGTCGTGCGACCCTGGGCGTGTGGTCCCTGGCATGTGACCCCAAATGTGTAACCCTGGGCATGCGACCCCAGACGTGTGACCCCTGGCATGCGACCCTGGGCATGTGGTCCCTAGTGTGCGACCCCAGACGTGCGACCCTAGACGTGTGACCCCTTACGTGCGACCCCAAGCATGTGATCTCTGGCGTGCGACCCCAGGCGTGCGCTCGCACGCTCTGAGATGCGCCTGAATCATCGTTCTCTGAACCGCGTTAACAACAGGGTTAAATTTTCCCTTGAAGCTTGTATTTTTTGCTTTGCGAGGAATGCGGACTTTGAAATGAATGATTTTCGTTGATGTGCAACTTGAGCATTGATCTATTCGTTGCTTTTTGTTTACTAGGTCATTATTAGTCTTCAATATGAGAAGAATTTTTTATAGCTCAATGTTTGTTTTGTAGATCAGTTCTAACATTGGAGACTTCATCGGATTTCCCGTGCTTTGGAGAGGAAATTATAATCAAATGTTCCTCCTCTTCTGTCGGTTGACTCAACATTTTAAAATTCATTGAGCGTTGTTGATCTCTCTTGTGGAGAAGTTAGAAGTTGCTTTCTCTATAGAAAGGATTTTTAGTTGTTGCAACATTTCGTAGTGCGAATTCCAGCAACTTTGGAGGGTAGCATCGCTTCGCGCTACGAACTCCCATGCTTTGTTTCACTTATAGTGAACTCTCGCGTTTCGTTTCGTGCTTACGAATTCCCATGACCTTTGGTGGGTTGCATCGCTCTACGCTACGAAATCCCACGCTTTGTTTCACTTATAGTGAACTCCTATGTTCCATTTCGCGCTTATGAATTCCCGTGACCTTTGGTGGGTAGCATCGCTCCGCGCTACGAACTCCCATGCATCGTTTCACTTATAGTGAAATCCCACGTTTCGTTTCGCACTTACGAATTCCCGCGACCTTTGGTGTGTTGCATCGCTCCGCGCTATGAACTCCCACGCTTCGTTTCACTTATAGTGAACTCCTGCATTTCGTTTCTCACTTACGAGTTCTTGCGACCTTTGGTGGGCTGCATTGCTCTGCACTACGAACTCCCACGCTTCGTTTCATTTATATTGAACTCCCGCGTTTCGTTTCGTGCTTACGAATTCCCGCGACCTTTGGGATCTTAGATCCGTGGTTGTTCGTTTCCCTCTTTGCCGTGTGACTCATTGGGACTTTTTCTATTCACTTTTCAAAGTGATACTCTTCATCCTTGCATTATGCATATCGATGGTTACAGCATTTGACATTTGAATTGGTGTTCGTCGGGATCGTTACACTTTGTTGGGCCTTGAGAGAGAAATTGCTCATTGGATAGCCTATAATGAAAAGTCGTCTATTAGCAAATTTTCATGTAAATTCAGCAAGTCAGAGATTTATACAGGCAGGTAAAACTTCATTTATAAAGCTATTATTCGGTACAATGCATGTAAATCATTATAGACCGTTTACAAGAAATTGGAACATAGAAGTAGTAAAGTAATGCAAGAAGTAGATCAATGTTGAATAAAGTCGCTTATTCTGAGCCACAGATATTAGATCATCATCAGCGGTCGTTAGTTGATTATCGACCTTGGATCATATTGAGCAGGAGCTCTGTTGCTTGGACCGGATCGGTCATTTGATGCCCCTTGCCCCTGGGGAGTTGTAGAAGGATTGGCCTCTTGGGGATTCTGCACATATTGTTGCAAGCGGTTCTTCCAAATCAAATCTTCAATCAACAATCTTAGATGCCTACATTCATTGGTATTGTGGCCTGACTGATATTGAAATCGGCAGAACTTCCCAGATTTAGTCAGATGGTCATTTATCTTCATTGGTCGAGGTTCCGGGTAATCTTCTGCGTCCTTTGTGGCAAGGTAAATGTTCTCAGGAGTATCATTTAGAGAGGTCAATTCAGATGAGTCAAATAGACGAAACTTCTTATTAGCTCTGTTGTCATTCCCGTCATTGGCTCGTTTCTGCCCTTGAGTATTCTTCTGATTAGATTGAATAACTGTACTTTTCAAGAAGTTGGTTACCACCAATGATCCAAAGAGGTATAGGATTATCTTCCACTCTCATGTACTCCTCTGCTTTCTTATAGAACTTGTCAAGCGTAGTCGGTTCCCTTCATCTTTATCCATCTTCGGAATTCGCTTGTTTTGTCTATGGTGTCAAGTAAAGCCATGAGGACTATGCGTGGCTCTGGATTCCTTACTTCAGACAAGGCAATATTGAACCGACTGAGGAAGGCTTTGACAGTTTCTCCTCGCTTCTGTTTCATTGGCGAGAGCATTATAGCATTCTGGGCTTTGGTAGCATATAAGTGGAACTGTTCCTTAAACTTTCTGGTTAGGTCAGAAAACTGATCGATAGATTTAGGTGGAAGCTTCGTGAACCATAATGATGCAGCACCTTCTAAGTAGAGAGGAAAATACGTGCATCTCATCTCATCAGTCGCTTTAGCTGAAACACCCCACCTCCATGAAGGTCACTCACAAAGGGAATGCATTAACTTCTGTGGAGCGTTATAGGTAAAAGATGCAGATAAATTACCAGACAGACAAATAAAGCGGCGGAAAATAAATAAAACTTTACTTCATTGATAAAACAACAGCTTCTCCAATACCAAAACACGAATACCCAATACAATAAAGTATCTTCTTGTTTAACAAAATAAAGAAGCATAAAATGACAATGATATTCCCCAATAAAGCATGAGCCAGCCATAGCAGTGGAAAAGAGAGTCCAAAGCAACACATCGACTATCTTCGACCTTGGAAAGAGAAACGGTCCAAACTAAGCTGAGCTATTCCCTCCCTGACTACCTTGGGGGGTGGGGGGGGGGACGGAAGAAAAGAGACGAAACAAACTAGGTCAGACATAAGTCTGGTAAGTTCAGTGACTTTCAATATGTAAACAGGTAAAAGCAACATGAAATGAATAAACTGAATATAAGACAATACCGTGATAAGAGGGATAACAAGATAAGATTAGCATAAGATATGATAAGGCAAGATAAACCGAATGCGCTTCAACTTTTTCTCTACTTCGCTACTACCCTGTTATTCTGGTTTCTATATCTCTGCACCACCTAAGCAGTGTCCCAACTAGAAATCTATATAAAATGATAATGTGATCCCAATCCCCGGAATTGTGGTAGCCTTCAGGTGTACATCTATTATGAGGATCCCACCTCAATCTGCCTAATTGCCATGGATATGTTAGATGTACCCATACTACCCTATTAATCGGCTCCCTAACTCGCATGTGTGTATTACTTGTGTTATTTGACCTCGCTTGTATGCATTCATTACTTGTGTCATTCGGCCCCGCTTGTATGTAGATACCTGTGCTGGCCCCATCATGGGGTGTATCAATTCCCATGATGGCGACCCGACACGATTCAAGATGCACAGTGTATACTACTGATGCCCAGTGCCTGCTTTTCCACTCTGGAGCACGTGCACGCCCATACTCCATCGGAACTACACTGCTGCACCACCCGCCGCTATTTTGACCACTTATAATCAGCCCAGTAATCGTGCCCCACCCTGCCTAGCTCAGAGTACCATGATACATCTATGTGGGTTACTGCTGAAATGGGTCCCCATTACTAGGGTTTCCTAATCAACATGTTCTAATGGTTAAGTGTTCTCAATTTAACTTAACCCCATCCATTTACTTAATTAACATGTTGTACTGGTTAAGTGTTGCCTATTCATATGTTACTTAACGTTCTCACTGATTCGCGCATGTTTATTTAACGGTTAAGTTTGTGGGCCTATATATACTAATATTACCCACCTACACGAGATGTACTTAACCCATCGCCTTACCAAGTCCATATGTATTATTGGTTAAGCTTGCGTTAACCCTATCCACTTTGTTCATATAATATTGGTTAAGTTTTCTTTTTGTCCATGTTAACTTAACCCACCCACCTAACATGTCATATTGGTTAAGTGTTTCTTATTAACTTAACCCTTCCCATTAATCATGTTGTGTTGGTTAAGTGTTTCCTATTAACTTAACCCTGTTCATTCATCATGTTATATAGGTTAAGTATTTCTTCTTGACTTAACCCCACTCGTTCATCATGTTATGTTGGTTAACTTAACCCTACTCATTCATCATGTTGAATTTGGTTAAGTGTTTCCTATTAACTTAACCCTTCCACTTGCCATGTTACATTAGTTAAGTGTTGCCCTATCACACATCATGTTATATTGGTTAAGTGTTTCCCTCTTGTGTTAACTTCACGCTACCATTCTTAGCATGTCTGTTCATTAACATTAATTCATTCATTAATGCCTCAACCTCTCACATTAGAACTGTTGTTTGCGGTTGCTGGATGTGCCGGGCGGTTCCGGGCTGACTTCTACCGCAAACTCAGTCTAACCTTGGGTTTTGGGCTTAATGCACTAACCTCTCACATTAGATCTATATTGTTGTGGTCACTGGATGTACCGGGCGGTTCCGGGCAGTCTTACACCGCAACTCATTCTAACATCGGGTTAGGCATGTTCACCTTTAGCCAATTTACATATTTACTATACATGTCCAAGTCGAGAATTTCATATGCTAATTATCCCAAATTCACCAAACTAGTCATGTTCCAATTCCCAAGTTATGCCCAACAAATTTAATTACAAGTTATTACTCAAAATAGGTTACACCCAATCCTCCCAAATTTGCAATAATAGTCATGCCCCAAAATCGCAATATACATTATGTTTGGCGTCCCAACCAATAGTTATGCCCAATCTAGATTTAATATTTCAATTTACAGTTTTTGTTCGATCTAGATTTAATATTTCAATTTACCCCAAGTTCGCAACAATAACAATTATGCCCCAAATCACAAGTTACAAATTATGTTCCACTATTACCAAATAGATTATTCCCTAATGTCAATTACAAGATATGTCCAACAATTTCACCAAAATAGGTTATACCCAAATATTCCCCGTATTTCAAATCGTTCATATTTCGCGATTTCAGCCTAGGTTCGAAGGTAACCCAGGTTCATAAAACAAAAAGGAAATAGGGGAAGAAAGAGAAGGAGCATAAAATAAGAATAGGCATAAAAATAGGCATGTAACAACAGACCTAATACAAGAAATTTAGATCCAACAAGATAGATTCTTGAATAATCTGATACAACCATTATCGCAGGCATAAGAATAACATCATAAGCCAAAAAGGATTATATGTCTGATGTACAACAAAGACAGGCATGATTGTATCGATATAATAACTTCTTAGGCATGTAAAATCATGGATTCGATAGAAAGATAGGGATAAATCTGAAAAGATTGTCTTATCATCAAGCATGGACTTAGATTCATTTTATTACATGCCAAGATTACAATTAGGTATTTAAATATGAAAATAACGTGAACTTACATTGCTAGGATTAGAAAAGAGAATTGAATCGTTGTTGTTGCAGAAGCTCTAATTTGATGTTGATTAAGCTTCAAAGTTGATTGTTGATGAAGAACTTCTAATATGATTTAGGTTTTTGAGGCGACGGCTAAGAGAATTGAGAGTTCAACAGCATAGAGTCGTCATAAGGAATTGTTATGAATTAGGGTTTAAGTTTAGAGATGTATATATAGATGTCTAGGATTAATTCTAGCCTTTAGATTAATCTAGGATCAATCTAAACCATCCAATCACAAAGACACCTCACCAGGCCAATCAGAACAAGCCACATATGCCCTAACACACCAAAAATCGCCACTGCCCAGATCTGGCTGATGGGGTCGACTTTTACCGGGGGGGGGGGGGGGGTCGACACCTATGTCGACCCCGGGGTCGACCCCAAAGAGCCTGAGTCGAAATAAGTGTCGACCCAGCGAGTCTCCGGTCGACACCCCAAACGTGGTCGGTTCCGCGTTTCCTCCTCCTGCCTTCGCTGTTTTGAATATTTTATTTTAATTCTATTTAAACTGAAATCTTCTAACCTCCATAACTTCTTCATACTATATCCATTTTATGCAAAATCGAACTTTATCTCAAGTAGAATTCCGAGACGAACGCAATGGCGCAACCCATTTTCCTTAATTATTATTTTAAAGATTAATTATTCTTTAATTATCTCTTATGTCCCATTTTGTTTTAAAATTACGGGGTGTTACATTCTCCTCTCCTTAAAGAATTTCGTCCCCGAAATCTCCAAGTCAAGAAGAATGTTTATCCTACCATCCAACATCCATCTACTCAACCATTCAATCACAGGCATCCATTGTCCTTAAAAGGTCTCTAATGCTTTTCATGAACATATGCATAGTGTGTGTATATGTCCTTACCCAAATGCAAAATCAGGCGGTCTACTGATTCAGTTGACCTCCTTAATGCTAATTATGTCAGTGTCATGAGTCCATCATGTATGCAATTATTCCTAATCGTACTTTATAACTTCTACATGAGTGCACAATCATACATACAAATGCAACATCCATATGATAACACATCAAGTTTCAATCCATATATATAAAAATTCACTCATGCATTTGCAATATGGAAGTGACGGAGCCGATCTAGTGCCTAATGTGTGTATATGCATCTACGAGCAACCACTAGCAAACACTTACATCCACTTGCATCCACCAAACATAACATGTCTCAAACACATGTTTACATCCATTGGCTTCTACCTAAGGATCGAGGATAGGATCGAGAGGATATTCTTAAAAGATAAAGACTAGCATGCAAATAAACTTTACAAAAAAAGAGAGATCAAGGATATACCCTCAAAAAGGGTATGATGCGCGTATCTAGTCTTCAGTCTTCTAAGTGGCATCTTCTTGAGCTTCACTCCATAGCGCTCTGACTGTCTTAACTTCACAATTGCGTAGCTTCTTAATTTCTGTTTCCAGAATATGAGTTGGAACTCATTTTACTGTCACCTCTTGTTCCACCTCTTCTTCTTCTAGTATACTCGGCACTACAACTCCTACTGTGTCATGTTAACATTTCCTCAAAAGGTCTTCCAAAATCCTATTCACCCTTCCTGTCAGAGGATGATAAGCGGTGCTCAAACATAACTGCGTACTCATGGCTTCTTCCAAAATTCACTAGAGGGTATTCCATGTAGAAGAACTATCTCTTGAAAATAAACAGATGCTAACCATGACACCAAGTGTATATACTAAGATGATTAGAGGTCTCTCCTCTACTTATCCATTATGTCACAAATCTGAGGGTCTTCATGTTACGCCGCTCCTATCCGATCCAAAAGCGTAGGCTGCTCTTATAGCAATGCTAACAAACCAGGTACAAATTTGACTGGGGTCTAAAGCTAAAGGTTGCTATGTACTTCAAACTCTACCCCACTTAAGTTCAGTCTCTTTCTACTTAGGGCGCCTTCCACAACATTACCCTTGCTAGGGGTATAAGCAATCTCAAGGTCGTGTGAGGTAAGAAATTCCATCTATCGTTGTTGCCTCAAATTTCAAATCTTTTTGCGAGAACAAATATTTTAAGGACCTAGGATCCGTATATAGTTAAAACTTTCTCTCTTAAAAGTTAATGATGCCATGACTTAAGAGAGAACAATATAACAGCTAATTCCAAGTCGTGGGTAGGATAGTCTTTCTCATGTACTTTCAGCTGTCTTCTTCCATAACTAACTACCTTCTCTTCTAGTATTAAAACAACACCTAGCCCTTTCCCGCATGCATCCATATAAACTATAAACGTCTTATTCCCTTCGGGCAATGTCATGACTGGGGTTGTTGTCAGGGTTCTCTTCAATCGTTGGAAAGCAACATCACAAATCAAATCCCAAGCAAAAGTTAGATTCTTCTTCGTCAATCTAGTAAGTGGGGCTGATACCTTCACAAAGTCCTTAATTAACTTCCTATACCAGCCCGCTAATCCAAGAAAACTTCTTACTTCCGTTGCATTCCTTAGGACCTTCTAATCTTGCACCGCAACTACTTTTGCAGGATCTACTGTTATCCCTTCCTTGGATATCACATGTCTTAGAAACCTTACTTCTTCTCTCCAAAAATGATATTTGGAGAATCTAGCCTTAAGCTGATGCGCTTGAAGGGTATCTGAGATTTCCCTTAGATACAAAGCATGTCCTTCCCCACTCTTAGAGAAAACCAAAATATCATCTATGCACAAGCAAAGTGAACCATCCACCTTTGTAGCGAAAACAACTAGAGCACCCCATTCAGAGTTACTTCGCCTTATGAACCCTTTCTCAAGTAACCCTTTTACTTGTTTACTGAGCCCTTCCTTTCCTTTGGAGTCATGTGTCGTACAAGTTATGCAACTGGCTTTGCATTGTCAACTAGATATATGCGGAAGTCTATCTCGCGTTTTAGGGGACAAACCCCTAAACATATGCGTACTCATGGACTAATCTAACGGATCGCAAATGGTCGATAGACGCATCGAGTGATTCTAGGTAGCTAAGCCAAACTGATCCCTTAGGATCGCACGAAATCTCGAGGGTATTCCTGAGGCAAGTCAAAAGCCTAACTACCCTCCTTTCCCAATTACTAGCTAACCAATCCATGCCTAAAATCAACCCATAGCCCATGAAACTAAAAACATAAGCATTACACTTTAACTCAATACTTAATATAGCTATTCTCAAATCCTTACATACCAAAGATAAATGAGCCGAACCACCAATTGGATTTGAGACAATAATGGGATCTTCTACTATACTAGTACTAAGGTGCAGAGACTCAACTATGGAAGAAGATATAACCGAATGTGAAGCGTTAAAATCAAAAAGAGTACTAACAGGATGATCAAAAAGAAAAACTTGAACTTTCTCAATAGAAACTTTACTACCTCTCTCCCAGGTACGCTGGCGGTGAGAGCACACACTTGCCATCCTGAAAATCCTGTCCTTTGTTCTTGCCCTTGTCCTTAATTATATGACCCATTATACCATAATAAAGACACTTCCTCTTGTCTTAGGTTTTACTATTCTTTCCTCCCTTCTTGTCCCGTGGTTCTTCCACTTACACCTCTTTTTTTTTTTTACCTCTTTTGTGAACCAAGTCATATCCATGAGTTTCTCATCCTTTGGTTGTGCTCCTTAGCCAAACTCCCTCATTCTCATCTTTACTATCCTTGTGTAACATGTTGATAAGTCTCTCGAAAGCTGCCTCCATCGCATAGAAAACCCTACAAAGCTTGAAACAAAATTAGCCGCAGGTGAAACTACTGCGGCTATATATGGAAGTTGGGCACTTCTTCTCCCTTTGACAGGTGTCGTAGTCTCATCAAGCCTACGGAACCATGCTGCGATGAGGTTACCTCCCAAAAAGCCAGGAGCCCCAGAGACTCAGAAAAGAAGGAAACAAGGATTCAAATAGAGGATCAAAAGTTAGTGCATATGGCTTTGGGGAATACGCCTTTAAAACAAAACTTTTCTTTTGGAAACGCTTCTTTTAAAAACGTTTTGAAAATAATTTTTCAAATCTTTTATCTGATCCGGTAACCTTCAGCTCTGATACCAAGTGAAACACCACACCTCCATTAAGGTCACTCACAAAGAGAATGCATTAACTTTTGTGGAGTGTTATAGGTAAAAGATGCAGATAAATTACAAGACAGACAAATAAAGCAGCGGAAAATAAATAGAACTTTACTTCATTGATAAAACATCAGCTTTTCCAATACCAAATCACCAATACCCAATACAACAAAATATCTTCTTGTTTAACAAAATAAAGAAGCATAAAATGACAATGACATTCCCCAATAAAGCATGAGCCAGCCATAGCAGTGGAAAAGAGAGTCCAAAGCAATACAACGACTATCTTCGAGCTTGGAAAGAAAAACAATCCAAACTAATCTGAGCTACTCCCTCCCTGACTACCTGGAAGGGGGGAGAATGGAAGAAAAGAGGCGAAACAAACTAGGTCAGACATAAGTCTGGTAAGTTCAGTGACTTTCAGTATGTAAACAGGTAAAAGCAACATGACATAAATAAACTGAATCTAAGACAATACCGTGATAAGAGGGATAACAAGATAAGATTAGCATAAGATATGATAAGGCAAGATAAACCAAATGCGCTTCTACTTTTTCTCTGCTTCGCTACTACCCTATTATTCTGGTTTCCATATCTCTGCACCACCTAACTAGTGTCCCAACTAGAAATCTGTATAAAATGATAATGTGATCCCAATCCTCGCAATTGTGGTAGCCTTCAGGTGTACATCTATTATGAGGATCCCACCTCAATCTGCCTACTTGCCATGTATATGTTAGATGTACCCTTACTACGCTATTAATCATCTCCCTAACTCGCATGTATGTATTACTTATGTCATTTGACCTCGCTTGTATGCATTCATTACTTGTGTCATTCGGCTCCGCTTGTATGTAGATACCTGTGCTGGCCCCATCATGGGGTGTATCAATTCCCATGATGGCGACCCGGGACGATTCAAGATGCATAGTGTATACTACTGATGCCCAGTGCCTGCTTTTCCACTCCGGAGCACGTGCACGCCCATACTCTGTCGGAACTACACTGCTGCACCACCCGCCGCTATTTTGACTGCTTATAATCAGCCCAGTAATCGTGCCCCACCCTACCTAGCTCAGGGTACCATGATACATCTATGTGGGTTACTGCTGAAATGGGTCCCCATTATTAGGGTTTCCTAATCAACATGTTTTAATGGTTAAGTGTTCTCAGTTTAACTTAACCCCACCCATTTTCTTAATTAACATGTTATACTGGTTAAGTGTTGCCTATTCATATGTTACTTAACCTTCTCATTGATTCACGCATGTTTATTTAACGGTTAAGTTTGTGGGCCTATGTATACTAATATTACCCACTTACATGAGATGTACTTAACCCTTCCCCTTACCAAGTCCATATGTATTATTGGTTAAGCTTGCGTTAACCCTATCGACTTTGTTCATATAATATTGGTTAAGTTGTCGTCTTGTCCATGTTAACTTAACCCACCCACCTAACATGTCATATTGGTTAAGTGTTTCTTATTAACTTAACCCTTCCCATTCATCATGTTGTGTTGGTTTAGTGTTTCCTATTAACTTAACCCTGTTCATGCATCATGTTATATTGGTTAAGTGCTTCCCCTTGACTTAACCCCACTCGTTCATCATGTTATGTTGGTTAACTTAACCCTACTCATTCATCATGTTGATTTGGTTAAGTGTTTCCTATTAACTTAACCCTTCCACTTGCCATGTTACATTAGTTAAGCGTTGCCCTATCACACATCATGTTATATTAGTTAAGTGTTGCCCGCTTGTGTTAACTTAACCCTACCATTCTTAGCATGTCTGTTCATTAGCATTAATTCATTCATTAATGCCTCAAACTTTCACATTAGAACTGTTGTTTGTGGTTGCTGGATGTGCCAGGCGGTTCCGGGCAGACTACTACCGCAAACTCATCCTAACCTCGGGTTTTGGGTTTAATGCGCTAACCTCTCACATTAGATATATATTGTTAAGGTCGCTGGATGTGCCGGGCGGTTCCGGGCAGTCTTACACCGCAACTCAATCTAACCTCGGGTTAGGCACGTTCATCTTTAGCCAATTTACATATTTACTATACATGTCCAATTCTTGACTTTTATATGCTAATTATCCCAAATTCACCAAACTAGTCATGTTCCAATTCCCAAGTTATGCCCAACAAATTCAATTACAAGTTATTACTCAAAATATGTTACCCCCAATCCTCCCAAATTTGCAATAACAGTCATGCCCCAAAATCGTAATATACATTATGCTTGGCGTCCCAACCAATAGTTATGCCCAATCTAGATTTAATATTTCAATTTACAGTTTTTGTCCGATCTAGATTTAATATTTCAATTTACCCCAAGTTCGCAACAATAACAATTATGCCCTCAAATCACAAGTTACAAATTATGTTCCACTATTACCAAATAGATTATTCCTTAATGTCAATTACAAGATATGTCCAACAATTTCACCAAAATAGGTTATACCCAAATATTCCCCGTATTTCAAATCGTTCGTATTTCGCGATTTCAGCCTAGGTTCGAAGGTAACCCAGGTTTATAAAAGAAAAAGGAAACAGGGGAAGAGAGAGAAGGAGCATAAAATAAGAATAGGCATAAAAATAGGCATGTAACAACAGACCTAATACAAGAAATTTTGATCCAACAAGATAGATTCTTGAATAATCTGATACAATCGTTATCGCAGGCATAAAAATAACATCATGAACCAAAAAGGATTATATGCCTGATGTACAAAAAAGATAGGCATGATTGTATCGATATAATAACTTCTTAGGCATGTAAAATCATGGATTCGACAGAAAGATAGGGATTAATCTGAAAAGATTGTCTTATCATCAAGCATGGACTTAGATTCATTTTATTACATGCCAAGATTACAATTAGGTATTTAAATCTGAAAATAGCGTGAACTTACATTGCTAGGATTAGAAAAGAGAATTGAATCGTTTTTGTTGTAGAAACTCTAATTTGATGTTGATTAAGCTTCAAAGTTGATTGTTGATGAAGAACTTCTAATATGATTTAGGTTTTTGAGGCGGCGGCTAAGAGAATTGAGAGTTCAGCAACATAGAGTCGTCATAAGGAATTGTTATGAATTAGCGTTTACATTTAGAGATGTATATATAGATGTCTAGGATTAATTCTATCCTTTAGATTAATCTAAGATCAATTTAAACCATCCAAGTCACAAAGACACCTCACCAGGCCAATCAGAACAAGCCACATATGCCCTAAGTCACCAAAAATCGTCACTGCCCAGATCTGGCTGACGGTGTCGACCCCTACAGCGGGGGTCGACACCTATGTCGACCCTGGTGTCGACCCCAAAGAGCCTGAGTCGACATAGGTGTCGACCTAGCGGGTCTCGGGTCGACACCCCAAACGTGGTCGGTTCCGCGTTTCCTCCTCCCACCTTTGCTGTTTTGAATATTTTATTTTAATTCTGGTTTAAACTGAAATCTTCTAACCTCCATAACTTCTTCACGTAAACTCAGATTCTATCTCAAGTAGAATTCCGAGACGAATGCAATGGCACAACCCGTTTTCCTTAATTCTTCTTTTAAAGATTAATTATCTCTTATGTCCCATTGTGTTTTAAAATTACGGGGTGTTACATTAGCTGCGCTCATACGCCACTCGTATTTGAACCGAAAGTAGTTTGGATCAACGAGGCCGTTGTACGGAGGCAAAGTTGGTGGATTGAACTATTTTGGGCTTTCTGCTTCAAGGATTCTCTCTATGAATGGAGTCCTATCAGGATAGAAGTCCCATTCTCTTTCATCGTCTTTGCTAGCTTGATTCTTCTTCATAATTTGCTCTATCATGTCGGAGATGTATTCTTCAGTGCTATGCTGCTCTGCAAAGCTGAGCTCTTTTCCAAACGTTAGTCTAGGCATCCAGTCTTGATTTGAGAACTTAGGTGCTTTGCCTTCTCGACGAGGAGGTGCCCTAGTGACGGGAGTGGTAAACTTTCTAGCATTAACTTCAGAATGATTCTTAGCTTTTGATTTCAGTTTTTCGACATTAGCTTCGTCCTTGTCACTTAACCAATCATAATCGCATTCCATGTTGTCCTTGTGAGCATGGTTAGAAGAAGACAAGTTGACATTTTCTTCGAGATCAACATGGACTTTTGGAGGGGCTGGATTTGGTCGAGCATTAAGGATGGCATCAAGTTTCTCCATCATAGCTTTGGTAGAAGCATTCATTTGTTGGTTCATACTGGCGATAGCGGCGTTTAACTCAGCTTTAGTTACACCGGCCCCGTCTATAGAGTTTTCGTCGAATTCAAAGCAATTAGTAGGTGGAGTAGCTTCATTGTTAGGAACGTTGGTAATTTCCTCAATGGCCTTACTCACGGTCTTCTTTGATTTAGCCATTATGTTGGAAAAGGAGGTGATTTCGAGCTTCAATGCAAGGCCTTCAACCTTGTGAGAGAGTGTGAGAGAAATAAGTGTGAATGCGGCCCCACAGTGGGCGCCAAATGTTTTCACCAAAAATGGTTCAACACCAAAGGTACGTAGATCGTACTTCACCAATTCGATATGCAATAGGAAATGGGGCCACAAATGCAAAATATGCGGGAAAAAACAAGTAAAGACACAAGAGTTTTTATAGTGGTTTGATCTAAAATGGATCTACGTCCAATTTGGAGGCGATTCTCATTATCACTTTGGAGAGTACAAAATACATGGATTCATTCATATTGTTCATCTCTTTTTCTTTTCTCTCTATTTATGATATAGATTACGCATGAATTCGTCGAGGAATGAAAGAGATCTCTTAATTGGTGGCGGTTGAAGTGTAGATCTTCAATCACTTAGAGGGTTAGGAGAGCTTCCTTGATTCTGTGACAAATTTGTGGTAGATCTAGGCATTAACGAGACTTAATGGCGGTAGGAGAGAAGTAGAATGAAGCTTGAATGATCTCTAATGGAGATTG
The DNA here is from genome assembly GCA_030737875.1 of Allium sativum. Lineage (NCBI taxonomy): Eukaryota > Viridiplantae > Streptophyta > Magnoliopsida > Asparagales > Amaryllidaceae > Allium > Allium sativum. The sequence goes on from CM060910.1 coordinate 873,740,874, forward strand.
GAGAAGGTAAGTTAGTTGAATCGACCATGGTGGAAGAAGGAGAAAGCTTTGGAGGCTATTAAAAGAGCTTTGAGATATCTCTAATGGAGAATGAAGGTAATTTGATTTTCACTTTATTGGAGGAAGATGGAGAGAACTTTGGAAGCCATTAATGATGGTTGGAAAGCTCTTGATGGTGGAGGAAACCTTTGGGCAGCACTTCGTGGTGGTGGAAATCGGTCCCTTGAAGTGCTGTGAAATGGTGTATTTATAGGAGAAGTCTGGACCAGGAGGCAAAGTAGTAATTATGGTGTTCAGGTTTTGGGTCGCACGTCGGTGTATTTACGAAGCTGCCACTGGACAGCTGGAGACAACTGTACACAACCGGCAACAGCTTGCGCATGACCCCTGGCGTGTGACCCTGGGTGTGCGACCCCTGGTGTGTGACCCTGGGCTTGTGGTCCCTGGCGTGCGACCCCAGACGTGTGACCCTAGGCGTGTGACCTTTGGCGTAAGACCCTTGGCGTGTGGTCCCTAGCATGCGACCCCAGATGTGTGACCCCTAGTGTGTGACCCCAGACGTGTGACCCTGGACGTACGACCCCAGACGTGTAACCCTAGGTGTGCGACCCTGGACGTGTGGTCCTTGGCGTGCGACCCTAGACGTGTGGTCCCTAGCGTGCGACCCCAGACGTGTGACCCTGAGAGTGGCGTGCGACCCCAGATGTGTGGTCCCAGACGTGCGACCCCAAACGTGTGAACCTGGGCGTGCGACCCTAGACGTATGGTCCCCTAGCGTGCGACCCCAGACGTGTGGTCCCTGGCGTGCGCCCCCAGACGTGTGAGCCTGGGCGTGCGCCCCCAGACGTGTGACCCCTGACGTGCAGCCCCAGGCGTGTGACCCCCTGGCATGCGATCCCTGGCGTGCGCTCGTACGCTCTGAGATGCGTCTGAATCATCATTCTCTGAACCGCGTTAACAACGGGGTTAACACACAATGTTCCAAATTTGATTAAATGATCATTTCTTTTATTTGGCATTTTCGGTTTCAGTTGAAGTCTCTGTCATGGATTTTTTACTATAAATGTTCAATGCTAATCATGATAATTAAATGAAACATAATATGTTGAATCACCAAATTTTTAGTTGTCTTACCAGTACAACAATGCAACGGTCAAACAGATAATTGTTTTTATTCTTCACCCGACTGCATTAAGAACTTGGCAATTTAGACAGAATTTGGCTTCACTTTACTTTTTATTTACTTTTGTGTTTTGGATTTCCCAATGGTAAATGATGTGAAAGAGAAGGATGCAAGGATCCTGTAGTCCTGCAATGGAGGGAAAAAGATAGAAAATTGTCCTACAAAAGACACAAAATAAATTGAAACGACTTTTCGGCGTCGGTGGCTGTTGCAAGCAGTCGCTGCCAACAGTAACGGCAATAGCAACGACTCCGTTATCAATTCAGCAACGGCTAACGATATCAACCTGTCCACGTGGTAGTCAACATGTCTGTTAGTTGGTTTCCCGCGCGTACTTTGCAAGCCGTTGCAAAACTAGACAAAAAACTGTTGCAAAACTAGATCAAATTGTTGTTGCTAGCTGTTGCGAAACTGAGTTATTTTTACCATCTCAACCGGCAACTACTTCCCCCTCAAACCACACAACCATTTAATTAACACAAATATTATCATCCCATCATTCTTCACAAACAATACAATTCCATCATTCCACCATATAATCAAGTAATTAATATTCACACAACCATATCATCAATTAACACATATTCCAACATTAACCAAATTACCAAATTTCACCGAACCAAATAAGAACGTAAGTCATCATAATATACATGAAACAATTACTAAGTATCAAGTATCAAAATCATCAAAAAAAAATTCTCAAATCCACCAAACAACAACTAAGTATCAAACTCATCAACCAAACAATTAAGTATCAAACCCATCATAATATGTACATAAGTTATACCCATAGGAAAAATCCAACTACGCATCATCATCATCACAAGAACCCTCTGCACCTCCCTCCTCGGGCATTGACCCATGCTATTGTGGTGGATTAAATGTTTGAATCAAGCAAAAATGATACAGATGATTATTTCAATAAATAAATAAATAAGTCTATACAAATATTCTCTTCATCATGGTTCTTCTAAAATATTCGACAACCTCCATCTGTTGTGTTTTAAAATGGACATATCTGAGTCAAAATGCTCGGATATTAATATAAAATGATTACAAAATAATTAATTCATATACAATTTGAGTATTATATAAAATCATAAAAAGATGGAGTTGTATATATTAAAGAAACCATTTAGGGAAGAAGGCATATATGCAAGGAGGGCTGTCAACACAATTAGAAGATAAGCAATTCCATGATCAATTTCCTTGCCATCACTAGCAGCAGGAGATGGTGCCATAGCTTCTTGTTGTTTACCTTGAGCTACTTCCATAAAATGGAACAAGATGAAGAAAGCTGTGAAGGATCTCACTACAACTTTACTACTTTTCATGTTGTGTATATTTCAAATGATATTGTTCAAAGCACCGCAAATATAGATTTTTTTTTTTTTTTTTTTTTTTTTTTTTTTTTTTTTTTGTCTGGAGAAATATGAGAATGAAAATTGATACGACATTCATTTGAAGTGCATCGGATATTATAGACAGCTGGACTGCAGATATATTACGTTATTCTAATAAGTTGTTTCATGAAATAATTAAAATTAAAAAAGTAGACGGTGCCGACTTTTTTGAGTAGAATACAAAATCAGCATAATAATTTAACAGTCTGTATGTATTCTGTATGCATATGGTTCGTTTATTTGTCAATAATGGCTAAATCAGCATCATTTGGATTTAGTTCACTTAGAAAATGTTGGTGAAGTCGTTGATTTGGAATGTCAAATCTTCAGTGAAGTTGCACAAGCAAAGACAAAGTAAATCTATTTATTGTTTTGAATAGTATTACTGCGAGAAACATGACTACACTTTACTTCATTCCAAGTTATATTTTAAATTATATTGATCTATAAACTGCAGGCGTTGACACAGTCACACAGTTACCAGTAAGACTTTGTTATGTATAATATCGTATGAATAACATACATAATTGACTACGTAACTCAATATCATGTCATGTAGACATTGTCAGTTTCTTCCACCTGAATACATAATCAATTTACTTGGTTGAAACTTCTTGTTTATACAAGTCCAATACAGAATAATTCTTGTTTATACAAGTCCAAATTGAATTGATTCTTTTATAGGAGGGTCATCCATCAAAACATGGAATTAGTTGATCATAAGCGGTTCTATCTTACTGAATAACACATCTGTTCTTGTATGAATTGAATGTTCTCGCTGATGATTCCACGGTCTCATCAAATCTTCATAATAATTTACATACCTCTGTGAATTAGTATTAAGCCAGTAACTGCTTCCAACGGTGATTTAAAAGATCCAACCTAACATCGCTTTGACCATTGTTAAATTTCGTTCTTCGAACTCTACGGCTTTAATTAAAAATAAATAATATTAATTCATATGTATGAATTCGTAGTCTAACCACGGAAATTTTTAAAAACCTATAGACCAACCTTTCTTAATCACTGGATCTTTCAAATTTAAGAATAGTTTAATTATTCAGTTTTTCACATTATCAATTTAACAAATACTTATGGCACGTTAGTATTGAACATTTCAAGATTTTTTATTGAACTGAATCTATTTTATCTCCAAAATTAAATAAGAAAATCACAATTTTGGACTAAGTATAAAATAATCAACAAATATTTGTTGTGAAATATTCAAAACTTTACTGACTATGGCTTCAAGTGTTTCCCGCATTAACAATTATAGGAGAGAAAGTGAGTTGCAAAGAATAACTAATTTGACTGAGCACCTTTCATATTGTAAAATTGTAGCATGCTATTTATTATTTTATGAACTGAACGAGTCAGTCAATTGTGGGTAGCATTAAATTACATAACATATTCAGACTTAAATTCGATCGTTGAAATTTCCTGGGAAAAAATCAAAGCAAGCATGTCAAGATTGCTATATAAGACTCACATAGTAGGTCCTTTTATCTACCATCACGTCCTCTCTCTTCTCTTAATTAAAGTTACTACTAATCAGTGCAGTTGCATCAAAAACATCAGTTCCCTTAAATCTAATTCTACTGCAATTCCTACGTATACAGAAAATGGGTTCAAGGAATGGTATCGGTTTATTGGTCATTGTCTACATATTTTCAGGTGTTATGCAACTTGGAAATGCAGAAGATCAGCACATAGTGCCTTTCCCGATGACGATGAAAAGTGATGGCACCTCAATTGATCAAGGCATTGCTTACTTGTTAATGCTTTTAGCTCTGCTTGTTACTTATCTTGTTCACTGAACCTTTTTTTTTCTTATAATTATGTGCACTTTTTCTTAGTTATTATTCAATATGTAACCAACTGTGAATGTGAAATATGTACTCGATGGAGTCAGTTTCGGTTGAAGTCTCTGTCATCGTTTTCTTATTGTGAATGTTAAATGCTAACAATGATAATTGAACGAAACATAATATATGTTAATCCCTAAAAAATCCATACGCACATTGAGTAAATGATACGGAACGAGCACCATCAGGGTCGGTTGTGCGCAATGATATCTGAGACACTTAAACGGCTCACGATGGATAGGACGCAACTACACGGAGCAAAACCCAAGGCAAATCAAATCGACCAGTACGACCGAAGAAGATGGCACGATATGCTATGAGAAATGCGGCTCAGTAAAGATAAGGATCGTACATTATGTAAAGCCGCTCACAACAACGGAGCATGCTTGATCTAATATCAAAGTTCGGTCGCACGCATCAAGACAGGAGTCAAGGTCGCACGTATATTTAACAGCTGCTCATGAATTGCAACTCCTATCGCTCGACAATCGAATTAGAAACCTACTGGTAAGTCGTATACCAACTCCTAGAAGAGCACATTCACATTTCAAAGTCGCAAGTCTCAGTCGGTCGCCTCTAGACTAAAGAAGATCGTCGCCTCGCTCGCTCAAATCAGACACAACCACATTAAGGAACTATGATCAGTCGTTCCTTCATTTCGCCATCAAGTAAGTCAGATATCTACTCGTCAAATGCTAGAAATAGTCGCAACCGAAGGACATCAACCAAAGTCACCCGCACAACTACTCAAGACACTCGCTTCATTGAGTCGCTCGCGCATGACAACCGAATACAGCTGTGGACAGCTGGCTATAGCTAGCCAATGACATGATTGTAATTAACAGAATGAGCGATCCGTAGCCTGCATAAACGAATTTCAAGTAATTTCTCGAAGGAGACTCACCTATAAATACACCATGGCTGCCAACACAAAGGGGATCCAATCTTTGAAATCACGAAGTGCTGCTAAATTCTATCCTCAACTACTGATTCGACCATGGCGTCAAATACAATCTTGTGATGAAGGAAAACGAAGGCATCCTCCTTCTCAATCATTCATCCATCCTTCTTCTCCTCAAATTCTACCATTCTCTTATGTAATTGCAAGATTGAAATATATAAAATGAGGGTATATTGAGTGAATACAGAGATGTATGAAAAGAGTGAATTGATGTATTTTGTAATCCTCATTATAAGATTGGAAATCATCTTCACAGTGGACGTAGGCCTAATTAACTGCTGAACTACTCTAAATCTTGTCTCTACTTTACTTTTTCGCATTTTTCATTTTCAATTGCTGATTAAACACGGTTCCACTTATTTCTTACCGTATTGGTGAAGTACAGTTTTAGTACCTTTGGTGTTTAGACCAATTTTGGTGTAAAAATTTTGGCGTCCACCGTGGGGCCGTGTTCATAGTTCCCTTCCGTAGCTCAGCAATCTAGGAAAAGTCTAAAAAACGCTTTCCCCTTTGAAACCATGGTCGGATCGAAGAAAAGCGGCAAATCTACTAATGTTACTACGATCGGTGATGATGATAATGCTAACGAAGTCACACCTCAGACCTTGAATCAAGGGGCAGGGGACACCCTTAGGCCATCTATAACGTGAGATGAATTGAATGTTGTTGTAACCGGCTTGAACGAAAAAATGGATAAAACAACGAAGATAATAATGGAAAGGTTTGATGTCCTGACTAATATTCAAGCTAATTTGTTACCACCAAATACTGTGGTTAATCCTGGCGAGAAAGAGGACTCATCAGCCTCAGACCCTGGACGACATCACAACCTAGTAGGAGACATGGGAGAGGCCGGCGTTGATGATCCTAAGGCCAAATCTCCACACCGCAAAGAAGAACGTGCGACTCGGGGTGTCGCAAGCCCCATCAACGTAACATCTCTCAAAAAGGGTGCAAGGCGCCGGAGCTCAAACGTGGTCGCGCTGAGAAAGGCATCAGCGCCGATCCCGATGAACAAACAGGTGATGAGAGGCGCATCACGGACATGATCCAGCGAGTAATAAAGGAGAAGGCGACCCGAGAAGAGGAGGAGAAAGAATGGGAGTTTTCCCCCAGCAAAAATCCGTTCACAGAGGAAATACGTCAAGCGAAATTACCGAAGGAATTTATACCCCCAACAATAGCACCTTATAGCGGAGTTGGAGATCCAACCATTTTTCTGTTCAAGTACAACCAGCACATAAATGGAGCTAGGGCCACTGATGAAATCAAGTTCTTATACTTTCTCATGTGCCAGGAGGGTGTGGCCTCACTATGGTTCACCAGACTTCCACCTAAATGTATCGACCAGTTTGCTGATCTGGTAAGGAAATTTCAAGATCGATTCCGATTACAAACCACCAAGGCAAGGGACGTGATGTCACTCAACGAAATGGAACAAATGTCCGGAGAAACCATCAAAGCTTTTCTTACACGCTTCCACGCTGCAGCAGCAGAGGTTATAGAACCGGAGCCTTGGTACTTATTGGCAGCCCTGAAAGGAGCTATCGATAAGAAATCAAAATTCGGGAAGTGGCTCAAGATGAAGAAGCCAAAGACTCTAAAGAAGTTCTACAAGTAAACCGAAGAGTACATGAGCGTGGAAACCGATACCCTAGATATATACAAGAAAATTGATCTTTACCTACCAATATTTTACCTACCAATAAATATGGGCAGGTAAAGAGAACCTTTATCTACCAATATTCAATGGTAAAATTTATTGGTAGGGAAATATAGTCAATGTTATAAAATTGTTGAATGATGATTATCTACCAATATTTGTAGGTAGGTAAAATGTATTATCTACATATATATAGAAGGGGAAGTTTTTTTGTCAGTTGCCCCTATAATTTTATCATATCATTTTAACCTTTCATTAAAAATAATGCTGAATTGTGTGATGATGTGTCAAAAAAATATATTCTAGCAAGTTGTTTGAATTGAAGATTTCGTTTACGTATTATAGCAATGTTTTTTTGTAAAATCGTTTCTTTATTAATTATTAATTATTAATAATTACTTTTAAATATGAAATAATTAACAGTTAATGAATTGATAAACAATAATTAAATTGTAAATAATTAATATTAAATAATCATTCATTAATAACTTGTCATACATTGTTATTTTTTTCCAAACAATTGGCAGTAAAAGTTAACTTTAAATATTTCTAAAATGTTTTACAATTTCACACAAATATGTCATCATCTCAAATGACTAAAACATATTTTCTCTACTTTATAGCAGAGATGCAATCCATACCATCCTCTCCGACTATAAATTTAACATCTTATTTTAAATCAAATCTAATGGTACAAATCCAATCCACGTGATCTCTTTTGTGGATCCACGTAGTCTCTTTTGATTGGCCATAGTATAAACCACAAAGACTGCCACTACAAATAAACAACAATAATATTGATGACAACTATTTATTATAGTCTGTTTTCATTAAAATATGTAGTTTTAACCCAATTTCATTATTTATGGTTAGTTTCATGGATTTTATGTAAAAAAAAAAAAATTAAGGAGAAAAAGGTGTTTTTTAATAACGGGTTTTTATAGTAAAGAAATGATGCATGTTAAGCGATTTTTGGTGTTTGAATAGAATTTGCCTTTATTATAGTTGCATACATATTCAGATCTAACGGTGTATCAGATCTGGATCTATTTTATAAGGCAAATTCTATTTGTACATCTTAAATTGCTCTAGATACACCAGTCTTTTTTTTAAATCATATACAACACTTTTTGCTTAGAATACACCATACATATTACTAAACTATCCTCAAGCCTGAATAAAACAAAATAAGTTTCTTATTTAGTATTTTTCTCACATGCATTGATCAAACTAAGGAATATTGATTCTAAAATCTGTGAATTCACTTTTGCAAGTCAAATTCAAATCCTTAATTGGATTTATATTTATTTAATTATTCACATATTAGAATTTAACTTTAAATTTTGAATAATAACATATTAATATGCTTAAATTTTGATTTTAAATTAAAAACCGATTTAAATACAGTAAAAAATTGAGAATTTAGTGCATAATGAAACATATTAATTTAGTACTTCATTTGTAAATAAAATTATGACTAATTTGGAAGGCATAATGTTAGAACTAATTAACGTGAATATAACAAGAAAGAATATGAATAAAATTTGATGCATCAATAGAGGTTAAATTAATTCACTTGATAACTCATAGAAATTTCAATTATTTTATAAAAGAATTTTAACGATTGTGTATGATGTGGACATATGAAATTTTTATAATTTAATTTTATTTTGATTATTTTTTAATAAGGGTATTTTTGTCTATAACTTAATTTTTTTAATGGTGTAGGTAAAGTAATTTACGGTGTATAAATAGAATTTTCCATTTTATAATTGCATACATATTCATATTCTAGTAACGAGCGTATAGGCACGCGCTTCACGCGTGGTGATGGCACGCGCTTCGCACGTGGTCATGGCATGCGCTTCGCGTAAGGATTATTGTTCCTTAAGTACTGCGTATTTTACATATGCAAAAAAATATTTGTATTAATATTTGGTTTATTATTCTCATTAAACGTGCTTTTATCTGTTGAGGACAAAACATATTCTTATTTCCTTTACCTTCCTAACTTCTTTCAGACAACATTCACTTTTATTTACACATATACTAAGACATTCACTTTTATTTGAACATATACTGAGACATTCACTTCTCACGTTCATGGTCTTATGCAAGCAACAGGGGACAATGCTCCCATTTACTTTACTATTTAAAAGGAACATAAAACATTATTTTTCATACAAATCACGAAGAAAAACCTTAGAAGCAAAGTACATAGGTTGAGGGCAAAGAACGCTGGTTAAACTTAAATGTGGTGTAATCTTATTTATGCGTTTACCTGGGAAAAAAATCACCTTTTGAATGAGGTGAAGCTTCAAAAATTTAAACCCAATAAATAAAAAAGTAAATTTGTTGTGCAGTATATTCAATTTTATGAAGCAGTGAGTATTGGGAAGATAGGTATGAAAGAGGAGAGAATTTCAAGCAAAGCGTAGAGGAAATGAGGAAAGAAGCGTGAAAATTAATTGGATGGTGTGCCATATTTGAAGGTGAATGGCTGTTTCTAGAATAGCGCATTTGCAGGGGAGACTGACCTTTCAAATGCACCTAAGCTGATGTCAGATTTGAATAAAAATCATTAAGATTTTATTTATTTGACTTTAGCACGTTCTACTATTTATTAATTGCTAATTTATATTAATTGGCTATTTATTAATTGCCTATTTATAAACGTTAAACACTTATTTATAAACACATATTTTTTTAAAATAATTTTAATTAGAAGGTAATAGATGGCAGTGAATAATATTGGTAATGTTAATATTATGTTAAATGCGTAAAGGATTTAAAGTCTGGTAATAGTGCATAAAGGAAACAAATTCTAGTATGCTGGTTATGGTATTCTTGAATAAGATGGAGTAATTATTGCCGATGCAATATTATGTTAAATTGACCTATTATGCCGCTGATGCAATATATTACGAAGTCAATATGATTTTTTTCCAAATATTTTAAGGGGCATTTTCGGTAGTTTGCGTGTACACCAAAAAAGTGTGACACCAAACTATCCCAACTATTATTAAAGATTTGATTAATAAATATTGTATCATTTTATTCTCAAACAGAACAAATGATTAAAATGGTAAGTGATTAACACTATAAAGTGGGATCCATGGAAAGGAATACATTGACAAAGAGGTCACACATTAAGGTAGTAATGTACAAATAATGCATGATTTCTCAGTAATTATTTCCCGATCATGTAGTAAATCAGCAAAATTTAGATTTTCATCATTTAATATATGACATTAAGGTAGTAATTATTTACAATAATTGTTACAATGTTCTTACCTTTTCAATACCATCTTCAATGCATAAATTTTGGAAACAAAATGTGAAAATGTATAAAAATTTAAACCATAGTCAAACACCATTCATGTGTAATTATTACATATCGGCTATTATAGGAATTTAAAAAAATTGTATTAAAATAACCAAATATGTGACTAATTACCCCAAAATTCCTTATGGCAGTATTAATGAATTTGAGATTTTATTTTTATACCTTTCCACCAATATATATCCATTGATGTGTTAATTTGATGTAACTAATTTTGTTAAAAAATGTAATATGAATAAGCAGTTGAAAACAAAAGTTGATTATGATAAATGGCAAACAAAGTGAATGAATCAAAATACTAATAGTAACATTGAGTCATATATGGGTTTAGATTTTCAGCCACATCTCCACTCTAAAATTTTTGGTAACTAATTAAATAAGAAATTGTATAAACGTAGAAACTATAATCCTCATATTTATGTGTAAATCTTGCCTATGAGCTCTTATATGGAGGAAATTTTCACATACGAAAATAAAAGAATGTTATTTATTGCTGAATACTCATATATGACAGTAAAATGAAATTAAGATTTAATTCATGTACCTTATCATTGTTGTATGAATATTGACGTTTTTGGTAAAAACAACGATAATGTGAATCATTGAAGTGTTGTCATATATTAGGTGCATAATAATATAATAACGGAAATATATAATAAATATTCCAAACGTTTGCTACTAATATCTGCAATAACCAATTGTCTGCATTATTTTCCCTACTCCATATCATCCTTCTTTCTCTCCTCCACTTAACAAGAAAAAAATGGAGAGAAAAAATAGATCGAAAATTTTGTTCACTCTCCCAGAAAATCATTAGCTATAACTCAACCACCTACCCCTCAATCTACAATGAAATCTGCTCATCCTTTTTTTACTCTGCGTCCTTTAGGTGATCACAAGTCATCAATTATTGTGTGTTTCATCTTTTAGGCCTTTTTACAGGTTTGGACTTTATTTTAATTCTAAATTAATGCTTTTGTCATACCTAAATCTCTAGAACTAAAATCCTAATTTCAGTTTATGCTTTTTCTCATACAACAGTTACATAATTCTCTTAATTGGTGGTCCTAGTCTAGAGTTTTTTTCCCCTTCTTTGATACTGGATGGTCCATATGATTCAACATATGGTTACTTGTACATATTTTTTCTTTCCTTAATGCGACTTTCACAACTTTTGCAATATCTTTTTTTAGCAGACGCTATAGAGGTTTTTACTCATAATTTGAAATGAAAAACTAAGATCCTATCTCATCACTGTGCTCGGTGATACATTATGGAGTAGTTATGAATGTTTAAAATGGCTAATAGTGTTTCCCCAAGTGTTATATATATTTCATGAATTTTTTTGCTATTTTGTTTGTATGAGTAGAGTAAGAATTTGTTGCATTATATCAAATTTGATTGGAGGTTTATTGTATCTAGATCACCATTTCAATTATAAAATAATCATGTTCTGTAAAAAAAAGTTATCATGAATACTCAAGTTTTATTTATTAATTTTTTCTTTGCAGCGGTTGGAGAAATGAATAGTTATTGAAAGCAGTTGATAGAAAAGAAATGATGAAATCAAGAGTTAATATGGAGGAAGGCTTCGAAGTAATGAACCTTGTACCGATTAAGGATAGATCTTTGCATTATACTGTGTACTTAGTATGTTATGTATAGATTAATATGCTTGTGAATTATGTAATGTATTATGTAATATTATTTTTGTTATTGGTGCTGAACTTCGAAGTGTAACGTACCATTGTGATTTCAAAAATTGTTAACTTTGGTCTACGTGTTGTATCTATAAAAAATATTTGATTTAATGATCTTTCTATTGTGATATTATGTTAAATTTGCAAACTTTTATATTGAGTATGAAAATTAAATGAATTTGGTGTTGTAAAACAGTCAAATATATATATATATATATATATATATATATATATATATATATATATTTAAAAAATATGCAAATTCGCAACGTCCATAAATCATTGCTAAATAAAAAATAGCAAAAGTTTTTTTAAAAAAAATAACGTTATATAATGTAGACCAATGACGTAATGCCACGTGACGAATCAGATAATTCAACATAGACTAATCAAATAATGCCATATGGCGTAAAAAATGTTGTCATGTGCACTAACCAAATGATGACACATAGACAAATTATTGTTTGACACATGAACCAAAAATTAAATGCCAAGTGTCGACATTAATATATGCCATGTGTACACTTCTATGACAACCATGTCAGCAACCATGCAGGATGACACATCATGAGCCATATCAGCAACCATGTAGGATGACACCTCAGCTAATGACTCGCCATTTGAGTCATAATGTAGTGGGGTCCATTGATCAAACCCAAGATAAATCCATACGCACATTGAGTAAAGGATACGGAACGAGCAACATCAAGGTCGGTCGTGCGCAATGATATCCGAGGCACTTAAATGGCTCACGATGGATAGGACGCAACTACATGGAGCAAAATCCAAGATAAATCAAATCGACCACCGAAGAAGATGGCACGATATGCTATGAGAAATGCGGCTCAATAAAGATAAGGATCGTACATTATGTAAAGCCGCTCACAATAACGGAGCATGCTTGATCTAATATCAAAGTTCGGTCGCACGCATCAAGACATAAGTCAAGGTCGCACGTATATTTAATAGCTGCTCATGAATTGCAACTCCTATCGCTCGACACTCGAATCAGAAACCTATTGGTAAGTCGTATACCAACTCATAGAAAGAGAACATTCACATTTCAAAGTCGCAAGTCTCAGTCGGTCGCCTCTAGACTAATGAAGATCGTCGCCTCGCTCGCTCAAATCAGACACAACCACATTAAGGAACTATGATCGGTCGTTCCTTCATTTCGCCATCAAGTAAGTCAGATATCTACTCGTCAAATGCCAGAAATAGCCGCAACTGAAGGACATCAACCAAAGTCACCCGCACAACTACTCAAGACGCTCGCTTCATTGAGTCGCTCGCGCATGGCAACCGAATACAGCTCTGGACAGCTGGCTACAGCTAGCCAATGACATGATTGTAATTAACAGAATGAGTGATCCGTAGCCTGCATAAACGGATTGCAAGTCATTTCCCGAAGGTGGCTCACCTATAAATACACCATGGCTGCCAACACAAAGGGGATCCAATCTTTGAAATCACGAAGTGCTGCTAAATTCTATCCTCAACTACTGATTCGGCCATGGCGTCAAATACATTCTTGTGATGAAGGAAAACGAAGGCATCCTCCTTCTCAATCATTCATCCATCCTTCTTCTCCTCAAATTCTACCATTCTCTTATGTAATTCGAAGATTGAAATATATAAATGAGGGTATATTTAGTGAATACAGAGATGTATGAAAAGAGTGAATTAATGTGTTTTGTAATCCTCATTATAAGATTGGAAACCACCTTCACAGTGGACGTAGGCCTAATTAATGACTGAACCACTCTAAATCTTGTCTCTACTTTATTTTTTTGCATTTTTCATTTTCAATTGCTGATTAAACACGGTTCCACTTATTTCTTACCGTATTGGTGGAGGACATTTTTAGTACCTTGGGTGTTTAGACCAATTTCGGTGTAAATAGTATATGAGTTAGCAACTTTTTGGAGTGCGTTTTTTGTGAACGATAACAGGAAATTTGAGTATGACGCTGTTGTGAATGGAGAATACTTTTTTGCTATGAATGAGTTATTTGGGCGTGGTATATGAACGGGGTATTTGTTATTTTATTTGTTTTGAGTTAATTAAATATTAATTGCACAAAGTAAAACGGCTACATTTCATTAATGAACGGGAATACAAACATGAATGCAACTAATATACACTGGAAAAAACAAAAAACAAAAAATCTGCATATGGCGACGATGCTCCAATCTCCTAAACTCTGCGAAAATAAACCTCCGTACATCATCGTCGATAAGATCGTCGACAATCTCCAGATTTCACGGATCATTGCGGAAAATGATCATAATCTCTCATCACTCGACATCTGCCACTACTCAAACAATGTTGTAGCAATGGGTAGCCACTTCAAACACATGGGGGGAGGGGGGAGGTCACAAAAGAGCGGCTCGTACTGCCACGCTCGGTGTGTTTGGGCTTAGAAGGATGACCAAAAGGCGAGTTACCACAAGTCATCAAATCAGAATAGTAACCGACGTCGGTAGAGATGAAAGAAGCAGTTGGTGCAGGTGTAGGTGCAAGAATCAGATATAAGAAAGCAGAGGCACGCAAACAACCGCCAAAAGGTAAGTCTTGCTCTCGAAACTTCATCGACGCATTTCTTATAAATCGCCTATATGATCTGACTACACTGCTAACCCACCACTCGTCAATACCGTTCCAACATATCGTGCACTGGATCTCATACTCCGCCTGGTGTCCGCAGAAGTTTGCCCTAATCTTTGAACGACCGTCTCATAATATCCCACTTATTTTTAATCTGGGTTTCTGTGTAACCCAGACTAAAACGGCCGTTCAAAGCTGCCGCGACCATCCTATAAAAGCTGTTGCGCCACCTGTACGCTCTTCCAAAAACTTAATACAAGCATCAATGAAATTAGCCTCCCGTTCGTCCGTCCAAATGGAAAAAGGCTGTGAGGTAACAGACCCTGAATCTGAATACATACTGGAAAATAGAAGAAAATCAGAAAATTTTTGAAAAAAATATGCAAAAGATAAATAAGAAAACTTAAAATAATAGTATGCAAAAAAAACTTGTTTTGCAGCTTCTTTAGTAGGTAAAAAAAAATTGAAAAGGGGGAAATAGAGGAAGGTGGACTGGCAGTAATGGTGGAAGAAGAGAAAGAGGGAGGGAGATATATGCACGGTGGAACCCGAACATTGGAATAAGAACCGTTGCGTCGGACGCAACCAATTCTTATTCCGACGTTCGAGAAACGGTCCAGTTGACCGTTCAAAAGGTGTCACGCGTCCGACGCATCTTATGCGAACCAATCGCGTGCATGGCACCTTTTGACTGCGAACAACATATTAGTTATCTTACCATTACAACGATGCAACGATGGAACATATAACTGTTTTTATTCTTCACCCGATTGCATTTAGAACTTAATGATTTAGACAGTGTTTGGCTTCGCTTTACCTTTTGTTTTATTTTTTTGTTTTGAATTTTCCATAACTAAATGATCTTTAAAGATGTTGACGTGGTGAATTGGTCAACACACGCCAACACCCGTTGAGTTACGGGTTACGCAACTAATCCAAACACAATCCAGATGTAGGGTATTGAAAAATAAATAACACCGAATTTTATAATGGTTCAACAAGTTGCGCCTACGTCTACTCTAAGGTAACTTTATAAATTATGCTTTACAAGGTTACAAGTATAATTTTTCCTCCACTTCTAATGTTTACAAAATTATGCTTTGAGAATATCAAAGTCCTTGCTAACTCTCTATCAAGTCCAAATATCCAATATGATGAAGCTTCCTATGTCCAAGAAAATCCAAAGATATGTTATGCCAATTGCCAAGATGTGTGACGGCTCGCTCTGCACCAGCCGACATTTCCAATGAAATGCGTTGTGCCAATGCTTGACCAGCACGGGACGGTCGTCAGAAGAAAGAAACAATGAAATACTAGGAACCTATAGTATATCTCACAGCGCATGGAATAAAATATAATCATAACATAACTTGACATAAAACAGGCGAGATAGTGCATAAGCTGAAAACTAAACTATCATAGTAGCGGGAATCAAAATACAGCTTATGATCCACATCATTATTACAACTTCAAAATACTGTCTCTAAAGAAAAAATAGAAAAGGTACAATGCCCAAAGCAGTGACCATCAACAACACAGGGAGAATAAATGTAAATAGTACGTGCAAGCCTCTTGCTTGTCTACGGACAGCTACCCGTGCATAATCACCTGACTTGTCTCTGGTCTGCTCGTTTAGGAGCATCCAGAGTAATAAGAAGAGACATAAAACTCTCGGTCAGAAAAAAGTCTGGTATGAGCGATAGCAACAAAACAAAACAATAACAGGTATAATCCGATCATACTTGGACCTGTTCCTACAACCAAAGAGTTAGCACAACAAGATGTACAGTACTCTAAGGTAACACTAACATAAGTGTAAATGGGGTGTGGGTCATGGTGATAGCAAGCATCAAACATAGCAATCATCCTCACATCTCTCAATTAATGCGTAAAGCATACGATATCCACCGCTCGATCACCCAATCCTTTGCTACGATCACTTTGCCCCCATGGAGCCATAATGACCCCATTGCACTGATCCAAAGCCACTAATCCGTCTCTTAGTGATGAACCAAAGTTATGGATATCGATAACCCCTTTGCACACGTCCCGCAGCAAAGCACAACATGAAGTTAACTTGTTGGTTTCCATATGGATCCTGAGTAATAACTTCTTATTTGGACTACCTTTGCATCTCAGGTTTTCGTCATCATCTCGGTTTGGTTCGGTCTCCATTCTGTTCGCCTGGTGCTCCGGTTCGTGACCCTTTCCTCATCCTCGGTTCGGTTCGTGGATGGCACTCCCTGAGTGGCGGTTCGTGGTGCATCATCTTCTTCCAGTTCGTGGCGCTTCATCGGTTCGTGGAGGCAACTGGTTCGGGTCTCCACCAGTTCGGGGTACTCCTCGAGTGGCGATTCGTGAATGATACTCCGGGTTGGTTCGTTGTCTTCAAGTGCGAGCGGATCGTGGATGCTTCACGGTTCGGCTCACCATGGTTCAGCTCGTGGCATTGGTTTGTGATGTCTAGATCACAATTAGGGTCAATTCGTGAGGGGGTACTTCGGGTCGTGGTGTCTATACCACGAGCGGGTCAGATCATGATACCCTGGTCACGAACGGGGTCCTGTACAATTTCCTGTAACTTTTCCAACGAGATATTTACGCCATATGATGGCGTTTTTGACCATTCTAACTTTACTAAGCAATCATGAAGCATTCCAAACGGTAGTAATAACATATAGGATCGATCATAAACATCAAAAAAATGAATAATAATGTAAAAATAGATCAAACATACCCAAAACCCATGTTTTCCCCTTAATCCCCTAATTTACGGGATTAACAAACTTAATCCAAATTAACCCAAATTTTCAACAGAGGCATAAAATAATATTTTAGAATTTTACAAATTTTTCCAGATTTTTCTGAGCCATAATTTCGTTAATTATCACTAATCACCCTTAATTAGCCGTAATTAGTGTAAAAACATGCTAAAAACTCACCTTAGCCACAAATTTAATCTTAGATCTGAAACTCTACTATTATGGCATGGATCCCAATGTATTCCAGTAGGTCTATCTCTGATTTGGTACTAATCCCCCTTGATTTGCCTAATTAGCGATTAGGAATGACAAAAAGGTGTTTTGGGAGTGATTTAGAAGATGGAGGCCGTTGCTAGAGCTCAAGGGAGGTTTTTGGCGGCTGGAAAACTGAAATGAAATGTTTTCCCTAACCCTATCAGCCCTCCCATAACCCAAATCTCAAAATGGGTTATGAGCCTAGCTATTAATTACCCAATTAAGCTCGTTTAAGCTGTTTTCACCTTCCAAACCTTGTTTCAGTCATTTCTCCCAAACGATAAGTCCATTTGATCAATGTGGCCACTCTACGGAAAGCTAAACCATCATTCGAATCCAATGGAAGTGGTTTCTAGTCAAAACTCCTTTCTAGTCAAAAGTTATAGGCAAAACAAGATTCGCCAGGGGCAAAACGGTCATTTAAAAATCGGCAAAAATCGTGAACATGGAAAATGACCCCAATAGTCGCTTCCCATAGTTACACGACCATACGACTTCATACAAGAAAGAAATAAATATTCTACGATCCTCCGATACGTAGAATGCGGGTCGTTACAAGATGTATCCAAGAATTCAATCCAAATGCCAAGATAACAAGCTATGTGTCTAAATGTGGTTGAATATCTTCAAGATGAAGTACACAAGTCCAAGGGACACACCAAAGTCAAAAAGGCCATGTAGGAAGCTATTAAAGAGCTCCAAGTCGAAGCTTCTCGCATGAGGAATGAAACTGGTAAAAAGTGTTAGGGATTGCGGAAATGATCGTTAAGGCAAAACAAACACTAGAGGGAGGGTGAATAGTGTTTTTGAGAATTTAAACTAAATCTAAAACTTATGTGATAAACTATATGAATCAAACACCACAGAAACAATCACAGACATATAATCAAACACAGACACAAAATAAACAGAAATAAAAATGCAGAAAAGGAAAGAACACGCCGGATTTTATACTGGTTCGGATTGCTCCTACGTCCAGTCCCATGCAATGCTGCATTGCGTAGAGTTTTATTATTACGTCAATAGTCAGTTACAACTTCCTTGATTTCACGGCTACAAGGGATACCACCGATTCCGTCATTGATTTCACGGCTACAAGGGATACCACTGATTCCGTCCTTGATTTCACGGCTGCAGTGGATAAAACCGTTTAACCCCAAATGCCACCCAACCAATTACAAATAGCCCTATAACTCTTCAATAACACTTGATTCAAAGAGTAGAGAGTGTAAAGAGAAGAAGTTTGGTCAAAACAGAATTGAATTCAGTAGAGTATAAGTGTAGAAATCATAAAAATGATTAAGAAAAATGGTGTAGAGAAAGAGGATGAAGTTAGAGAAGAAGATATGATTAAAAATTTGAATTCAAGCCCTTTTTATAGTGTGTGAAAGGTTGCAATGTTTCTAGAGCATTACAAATGGTGAAAAGACACTTCCTTTTAAATTTAAATTTCTGACAGTTATATGTCGACATAGCCTTTTTTGTATGTCGACATTTTTATGATTTTTTAAGCATTTTTAAAGTATTTAAATCAATATTTAAATTCAGGAAATTCCTAAAACAAAACTAGTTGGTAAAACATTATTTTTCAAGTATAAAAACATAAGAAAATATTAATTAAACATATGATTAAGTACTTAATATATATGTGATATGAAAACTATACATAAGATAATTATAAACATATATAATATAATTATAAACATATATATAGGAATTTATAAACTATATACTAATATTATAATCAAATATAAACTTAGTAAAACATATTTAATAAAACTATAAAAATAAGAATACTTATAAATTAGGAAATATATTTGAAATTCTTAGAAGATTAAAAATTATTTTGAGAGAAGTTTGAAATCAATTTGAAAATAGTTTTGAATTTGAAAATAGATAATTTGAAAAAAAGAGTTTGAACCTGGAGTGCTATTCGAAGTCTTACATAAACTAGACTCTATTACTATATTTATCTTGAAATCTTGATTACTCATGAGTCTTGAATCTGCTGTAAATTCTGAATCTCTAAAAACTCTTAAACTGTACAGTCTTCAGTAATATTTCCTGTATATAAATCCTGCATATATATATATATATATATATATATATATATATTGAAAATTGTTCACTTTATTTCTACTAAAACAAAATATACAAGAAAGAGGTTATCATACTAACCTTTACATAAGCAAAACATTAAAGAAAACCAACAGGAAATTAATTTCTGTCATTTCCCAGTTTCAGTCATTTCTGCCCGATTTCTGTCATTTCCCAGTTGATGAGGCTCGAGGTCAAAACGTATCTTTTAACATATCACTCCTTCATTTACTTCGAATGCCACATTGTCATACCCATCAAATCACAAATTGATTTCCCCAAAAATACCAAGGGTATAAGCTAAGAGAAACGAATTCCTCCGCCACCAACGTAAATACGTTTGAAACGATCAACTTAAGTGATCTACCAGATATACTCTATCAGACATTCATCCATACAGGTTGTCCTGGGACTGGACAAACCGAAGGCACTATTCTGTAAACAGGATAGCCCTTGCATAACTCCGTCTTCAATTTGTCTTCGATCTATTTGATTCGAGACGCTAACGCTGATACGGAGTGGTTTTCAGATAATGAGTCTGATCCCGATCTCTCCGTATTGACGATGGAAAAATGGTCAAAAACATCGATAGTCGGTGAGTTAACTATCAAAGAAAAACACGTGTGCAAACAACGATATTATTTCCAGATGGAAATTATATCGATCAATCATCATTCATCATTTATCTCTTAAATTAATTTATCATTAATTTATTCATTCTCCATGTCCTGTTTCTGTATATATACAGAAATTCTTATTTTCTAAATTTAGAAAATATACGTTATTAATCATTGGAAAACATTTCCATCTCCTTTCCACGTATCGCTGTCATTCCAGTATTCTTTACCATCCAACATTTCATTCCTATGATTAGAAAATATCTCTGATTATATTTGGAAAACGTTTCCAAAACTCATTCCTTGGATTTAAACAGATGTTTAAATAAAACATCGCTATGCCAATTCAAACCATTACCTTCATTAACTATATTCACTTAACCAACCTTCACTATCAAACCTTACCATTCCTTAGTTAAGAAGGAAGTCAACGAAGTTGGGGTATAATTACCTCTCAGACCTTAACTGAACAACGTTTTAACTTTGAAATAGTCAAAGTTTATCTTTTTAAACCTTTAACAACTTCCTTGCGAACCTCACGAATTCTATTTACGAATCCACTTCTTTTATAAAAACATTGGTTATAACGATAACGTTATAATTCCTACTTTCGAAATATCTAACTTCAAATATAACTTTTATTCTTTAATTTGAATAAATAACTAAATGATTTATTAAATAAATATATCTTGGTTTAAAAACCGGAAAGTAAATATTACTTTTCAACATTCGATATAATCGAATTTCAACGTATAATTCTCTTTCGACTAAACTCTATTCGATAACCCTTTCCTTCGAATAAACTATATTCGATAATCACTCTTCGAATAGCCATATTCGATTAACTCTATTCAATTAACACTATTCGATTAACTCTAATCGATTTACCCTTATCAGTTAGCTCTATTTGATTAACTCTATTCTATTAACTCTATTTGATTAACTATATTCTATTAAATCTATTTGATTAACTCTATTTGATTAACCCTAATGGATTAACTCTTTTTGATTAACCCTAATGGATTAACTCTTTTCAATTAACCCTAATGGATTAACTCTTTCCAATTAACTCCTATCAAATTACTCCTTTCGAATAAACTATATTCGATTAACCCCTTTCGAATAAACTATATTCGATTTACTGCTTTCTCTATTCGAATAAACTATATTTGATAGCTCCTTTTTAATTCTATTCGAATAAACTATATTCGATATCTCCTTTTAACTCTATTCGAATAAACTATGTTTGATATCTCCTTTTAACTCTATTCGAATAAACTATATTTGATATCTCCTTTTAGCTCTATTCGAATAAACTATATTTGATTAACTCTAACTGGTTAACTCTAACTGGTTAACTCTAATAACTCCTTTTGATTAACACATTTGATTAACTCCACGTCCATATTTAGTTTCAAACATCGATGTTGAAACCAATTCTTACTCCTCTATATAAGTCCCGACTTATATATTTTATTTATCCAATGATAAATATTTTATTAAATTTATAAAATATTATTTATAAATTAATCTTCTCAATCTATTAGTTACAACATATTCTATTTAAAATCTTTGCTTTAAATCAATATCATGTTATACCCGTGTACGAAGCACGGGTCTAAACTTTCCTGATGTAAAATTTTATTCATTTGCCAAATATTTCCTTATATGACATTCTTTTTCATTTCCCAATAAATCCCTTTTATAACTCTATTTATTTTCTAAATAAACATCTCCTTTTTATAACTCTATTTATTTAACAAATAAATATTCTTTTCCAATCCTATTTATTTAACAAATAAATATTTTCTTTTCAGTTCTATTTGTAAATGTTTTACAAATATTTCCTTTCCAAATCTATTTGTAAATGGTTTACAAATATATCCTTTTCATTTCTATTTGTAAATGGTTTACAAATATATCCTTCTTCATTTCTATTTGTAAATGGTTTACAAATATATCCTTTTCCATATTTTATCATATAAATTTCCCATAAATATTTCCTTTTCTCATCATATTTATTTTCCATAAATATTTCCTTTTCTCATCATATTTATTTTCCATAAATATTTCCTTTTCTCAACCCTTTTGATTTCATAACTATTTTCTCTTATAAAATCCTTTTTCTTTTATATATAGAATCCATTGATTTTATATAAATAATTTATATTAAAAATACACTTTGAAGATCCCCTTTTCTACATCCCAGTATTTCTTACGGTATTTAAGATACTAATTCACAATGATCGATATCATTCAAACACACATAATCAACAACAGATTATATCACATCATATATTACAATATATGAAAACAACAGTGAAGTAAATGTTGAGGAATCCAGTTGGATTCCTCCGACCTGTTTCCCTGCAACACAGATGTTAAACAATATAATTAACATTTATTTCATTTCAATATGAAATATTCTGCTAAACAGAATCAATATTTGATTAACGACTTATATATATATCGTTATCTATAATTTCAACCAACTGACTAGCAGTTCATCCAAATAATCAACACACAGAAATCAATCATCAATTAGCAGTTCTAAAAATACGTTATAAAAATATAACTATTCAGAGTTAGTGAGTTTACTCACATTGGACGATCATCGTTAATAACGATAAACATCGCTTGATTCATACAGACAATTTATTTCGCCATAAATTGTTACGAGGCCCATTTCACTCCAGTCAGTTCCAGTGTGTAGCTCTCGTCCATACGATCCTATCGGATCTTGTTTCACTGAATTTCGATAATATATGAGGAAGTTATCCAAGTTCGAAGTTTATATACCTTTATTTTAAATAAAAAGTTATAGCTTTAATTTCCCTTTGGGCTTTCACCTTAGATTTCGGCCCATTTTCCCTTGCGCAAGCCCAACCTCGTTTACCCTTTCTTCCCAAAATCCTCAGGTCACGATTTTCATCAAACAAACATAGCCAACTTTCGAGTTCTTCCATCCCATATTTCTCCTTCAACAATACACTACAAATCCCACAAAATCCACAACCAAACCCCTTTTCACTTTCCGCATCGATCCATACTCGAATGGCCAAACTCGAACACTCCTGTGAAATGCGACTTGGCCACGTACGGTGAGAACACTGAACCCCATCATCACAGAAATCCACCAATTTATCGTAGCAGGTGCGGATTTTCTTGCTGAAACCAAATATGAAGTCAAAATGATCTAACACTTCATGAATCTCACCAAAAACAGTAAACCCTGGCTCTGCTGTAAATTGTCGAGGCATAGGAACTTGCGTCGATCTGAACAAAAGTCATATGATCTTAAATAGCAGCTCACGAGCACTCCAACTATATTTCTTTTGAGAAGTATAACTTTTTATTTGATTTTTCTTTAATTTAATTCCTTACGTTTTCTTTTACATTTCTAAATCTTGCGTTTTTGCTTGAGGAATGAGATTATGGGCGGCTCAAAGAACTGATCAGAGAAATGAAAAACCTAGGGTTAAGAAATGAATGTAAGGGTCATTTATAGGATTTGGATTTTTTGATTCTTGGAAGAGCATTCTCCACGTTTGTTTTCGGTTTGCTTTGGTGGTGGCTGAGAAAACAATGCGTGGCCTTCATTTGATCCAGAAAATGAAGTCTAGGGTTAGGATATTTGTTTTACATTTGAGAATACCCCATTATGCGAAACTTTGTTTGTCCACGGATTGATACGAAAATATCATTAAATCGAGTAATGTGCCGTGATCCCAAAAATATAATAATACCAGTAGATTAACTCATATTTTGAAACCTCAAAATGTATTGATTACAAGGTGCAAAATACTCCAAATTAAAAGTCGCTTATTTAATTAATTAAATATTACAATAAAATTCTAAAAATTAAATTATCACTACGTCTCAAAAGAATCTTGTCTAAATTCAAAACCGGTATCTAGTTATATCGAATAAACCGTTACGGTCGATAAACGATTCTATAACGACTATTTTAAAATTTGATTTGGACACAACTCACAATCTACAAGACGAAATCCTGATTTTTCTCTTCCATCAGAAAAATATACTTCACCAGCTCCGAACGTTTCTTGTTTCAGGGAAATCTGATTTAAAACGGACCCTGTATATTCAGTTGAAGTTCGAATCGCCAAATAGCGAACTGCTGCGCCATTTGGAGTTCGATTTTAATTATAATATAATTATACGTTTAAACTATCGTTCAAATAATATATTCGTCATTCTAATTCAAATTCTAAAATGAATTATATATTTTGAATTCCCCAGTTCACATTATATTGTCAATTCACTATTTCTGATTATTTCAGAATTAAATATATTATTCTATTATTTATATTAATTAAATATTCAATATAATTTAATTAAACAACCATTTTCACTATTTAAATATTTAAATAAATTAATTATTATCCGTATAAATATGGGTCGTTACAGTACTCTACTATAGGATCCATCCAGGTATTTTCGTAATGGAAATTTATCTCTGTTGAAGAAGGTTCTATGCTAGAAGCATTCTCCCTATCCATTACATTTCCCCTTTTCAGGGCTTGGGATCTAGTTAGGACTAATAATTCTTTTCTTATTTCGGGCTCTTCATGCTCAATACTGGGTCTTTCCTGGTATCCCACAGGGGTAATTCGAGTTTCGGGTTCCCTTGGGAACTGGCCAATTTGGCTAGTGAATCAACTTGGGTATTCTCCCCTCTGGGTATTTGATGTATTGATAAATCATCAAACTAGGAAAGAATCTTTAATATCCTTTTTACTTACAGGGCTAATCGTGCATCCTTGGCCTGAAAATTTGCTTTATCTGACTTACCATTAGTTGTGAATCACTAAAGATCTCTATTTGAAGTATATTTAACTGTAGCGCCAGATTCAACCTTCCCATTATTGATTCGTATTCTTTCACATTGTTAGTAGCTGAGAACCTAACTTCATGGCATAGTGCAAACGATGTCCATCAGGTGTAATTATGACGTAACCTGCCCCTTGTTCATTTGAGGCACCATCCACAAATAGTTGCCACTTAGCCTTTAAATCATTCTCTTTAGTTAACTGCTCTATAATAAAGCTTGTGCATTCATTCACGAAGTTTGCAAGAGCTTGTCCTTTGATTGCTGCTCGAGATTGAAATTCAATCTCATATTGGCTAAGTTCATTCCCCCACTTTACTAACCTTTCGAATATTTCTGGTTTGCTGAAAACTTGTTTAAGGGGAAAGCTAGTCAAGACCTTAATAGGGTGCACTTGGAAGTTTTCTTTAAGCTTTCGTGTTATAAGTATTAGGCAATACGCTAAATTTTCCATCATGGGTATCAAGTTTCTGCATCCTTTAACCTTCTACTGACATAGTAAATTGGATGTTGACTCCCGTCAGTTTCTCTTATAAGGAATGGGCTTATTGCATACTCTGAAATGGCTATATAGAGGTATAAGTCTTCTCCCTTCTCGGGACTGAACAGAATCGGGGTCCTCCCATGTAGTCTTTTAATTCTTGGAAGGCCTTTTACATTCTTCGTTCCATTCGAAATTCTTCTTTTTCTTTATAACATCAAAGAAGTGGACACACTTGTCAATGGCTCTGGAAATGAACTTACTAAGGGCTGCTACCTTTCCGTTTAAGCTCATGACTTCCTTTCTTGTTTTGGGTTCTTCCATATCCTTTATGGCTTGAATCTGGTCAGGACTAGCCTCAATGCCATGTTCACTTACCACGTACCCTAGGAATTTTCCAGATTGGGCCCAAAAAGAACACTTTTGTGGATTTAACTTCATTTGGTAACTTTCTAAGAAGTTTAACATATTTCTAGGTCCTTTAGGTGACTTTCCGCTTTGATTGACTTTACTAGCATGTCATCCACATATACTTCCTTGTTGTGCCCTATCTGCTCTTGGAACATTCTATTGAACAACCTTTGGTATGTTGCTCCCGCTTTTTTCAATCCGAAAGACATCACTTTGTAACAAAATGTTTCCCAGTTGGTGATAAAACTTGTGTGCTCTTTGTCGGGCTTATGCATGGGAATTTGATTGTACTCGGAGTAAGCATCCATTAGGGACAATATCTTGTGGCCACTTGTTGCATTCTCCAACTGTTCTATTCGTGGGAGGGTGTAGCAATCCTTTGGGCAGGCATTGTTTAAGTTCATATAATAAATGCATGTCCTCCATTTCCCATTGGACTTCTTTACTAGTATAGGATTGGCTAGCCATTTGGGGTAAAAAACTTCTCGGATGAACCCATTTGTTTCTAACCTCTTGACTTCTTCCTTTAAGTCCTCTGATCGGTCTCTATTGTATTGCCTCTTCTTTTGTCGGACTGCGATTGCAGAAGGGTTGATGTTTAGGGAATGGCTTATGATAGAAGGATTGATTCCGACCATGTCTGAATGGGTCCAAGCGGAAACATCCTTGTTGAGCTGCAAGAACCAAACTAGGTCACCTCTTAAGGGTTCTGTTAGTCTTTTCCCTATGTTGATGACTTTGGCCTTATCCTCTGAATTGACGTTTACTTCTTCCAAATCCTCTATTGTTTTTATCCTTTCAGTGTCTCCTTTATAATCGAAGTCTGTGATAATTTCTTCTGCTTCTGTCAAGTTTATATTATCATCTCTCTTCCTTTTTCGTCTCAAAGAAGTGTACCTACCATTTGCACGTTTGTTAGCTTTATCAATTTTCATTCTATCTTCGAATGTTGGATGTAAGAATCCATTATTCAAAGGTTTAAAAATGGTAGAATAATAAAAATACGAAGAATACTCCCTTTTGTATTTGTCAACCGTTGCGAAGTACAATTCATGAGAACTAATCTGCTCTCCTCGGATGGTTCCCCATCCCTGTTTAGTTAAGAATTTTAGCATAAGATACTTGGAAGAGAAAAAAGCATCCATTTCTTACAGAGCAGGCCGACTGAAGAAGGCGTTGTAGTAGGATGGTTGATTAGTCACACCAAAGAGAGTTTCAAAGGTTCGGTGGAGTGGAGATAAGCCAACTTGAACTGGGAGATTGATATGTCCTATGGGAGTCGAGCCCTTATTGTTGAAGCCAAAGATGGCCTCATTTCTAGGTACTAAATTCTTCTTAAATATCCCTATTTCATCAAAAGCATGCTTGAAGATGACATTGACGGCACATCCAGTGTAAAAAACGATCTTAGAAACAACAGAGAGTCCAATTTGAGCTATTATCATAAGAGGGTCATTGTGCGGATGACGAACCCCTTTCTTCATCTCCTCCGGCAAAACCACCAGGTTATGCATCTTGAGCGTGTAAGGAGCATTCTTCAATGAGGGTTTCTCTTGAATGGAGAATATCCCTTCGAAAGCTTCCTTTAGGTATCGACTCTTGGCTACCAGGTAATTTCCAATAGGATGTGGCCTGCCATGGATCACATTATTCCTGTTTGTTGGCGGTCCCAAATCTATATGTAGTTCTTTCATAGGAGCTTCCATTTCATTAGCTGAAACCTTCTGTTGTCCACTCGTACACTGTGTGGATGACCTTTTTTTTGAAAAAAATCTTTTAGATGCCCCTCTCGAATGATCTTTTGAATAATCCCATCCAAAACCTTGCACTTGTCAGTCTTATGTCCATTGGTTTTATGATACTCACAATACTTTCCACCAGCATGGAGTTTAGGGAATTCTTGGCTTTGAACGAGACAGGGAAGTTGTTGACCCTTTCTTTTTCTACAACATACACAAAAGAAATGGGCATGCTTAAAGCGACCGCATTGTAGTTAGAATCTTCCCACCTCGGCCTTTTCTAATTTCCATCTAAGAAAATCTTCCACTTTGAGGCTTTCTACCAAAGCTCGGCTTTCCTCCTTCCACCAGAGGCCCAAACTTCTTTTTCATAAAGTACAGTTCATCCATTCAGATGAATTTGGTCAGCTTGAAAGTGGAAGTCGTATAAGTCTTTACAGCCGTAGATATAGAGTTCCTTCTAGAAGTGGGTGGGTGTTCTCAATTAACCCCGAATGCACGACGATTAGCTTATCATGGTCATTCATGTGCTTTGCCTTCAATGCTTCCATATAGAACCTCTTTAAGTAATCCCCCAGGGATTCCTCTACCTCTGCTTGATGTTGGCAATGACTATGTAGTCAACCGTTGGGTCCTTACAGATGCAAAATTGTGCAGAAAATTCATAGGCAAACTGCTTCCACGAATAGATGGTATTTTCTCTGTATTGGCGGTACCACTTAGTGGTTGCTCCTTGGAGGGTTATTGTAAAAATTCTGCATCTAACCGCTCCTGAAGCGTTATAGAGATCCTTTTGGCTGTCGAAAGCCATTAGATGGTCATCAGGGTCAGTTGTTCTGAGATATCTTATGGTTGGAACCTTCACCTTGGATGGTATTGTAGTGTTCATGATCTCATCAGTGAAAGGAGCCACTCTTTCATTGTCATTAATCATGTCGTCCTGGGTTCTCTTCCGCTTACTCCCCAGCAAGTCCTTGACGGTTTTCCTAGCGATATCCTTGAGGTAAACTTCCGTGTTCTCATACTCCATCCTTTTTGCATCACATCCTTTGGAAGTAGAGCTCCCAGACTATTCCTGGTTGCATTGATTCCCTTAATGATCTATCCCTATTAAAAGGAATTTCTTTTTCTGAACGGAAGTTTCTTATAGCTTCTCTATTGCTTCAGAACACTGAACGAGAGCCTTTCTTTTTGGAGACTCGCCCATTTTTCTCTGGCTGGACTTAGCTAGCTTTGAATACCTTTGCGCTTGATTAGCATCCATTTGAGCTTGCATCTCCTGGATCTGTTTCTCTAAAGCCATAATTTTAGCAGCATTCTCCTCCGTGGCCTTCGGGTTTGATGGTTGCACTGGGTTGGAAGTTGCTCCTTCTTCATTATTGTTTGGGTTGAATGCTGGGCTCTCGTTTCCTTCAAGGGTTGAGTTAGGACTTGGTTCCTTACTTTGATCCTCCAATCTTTTTGGTTTCATCTTTCCCTGCCAGGAGCAATAATTTTACCAGATTAATTTTTGATGGGGTAAAAATAAAGACGAATGTTCAAGCCCTCCTTCTAGCGCCAAAATATTAACGATATTTTTCGTCAACACCAACTAAAATAGACAATGCATATATTTAGAGGTTTGATGCATGTACGATCTAAAGGATATTTGAAATGCAGTCTTGAATCAGTGCTCTTTAGCTAATCATACCGTTCCCTAGGCGTCAAGTCCTTTAGTTAGAAGATAAGAAACCCTTCCCTCAGGGGGTGAGTATCACGCATACAAAACTATGAGGTTGATGACTGTAACACCCCGTAATTTTAAAATATTAAAATTAGAAAATTAAAGAATACTTAATTTTTAGAAGAAGAATTAACTAAAATGGGTTGCGCCATTGCGTTCGTCTCGGAATTCTGCTTGACATAGAGTCCGAGTTTGCGTAAAACAGGTAAAGTATGAAGAAGTTATGGAGGTTAGAAGATTTAAGTTTAAACCATAATAAAAATAATTAATTAATAAATCAAATCCGGGATTCAAAAGCAGAAGGGAGGCTGGGTGGGAAAATTCCCGCCATAGGGTGTCGACCCCCTAGGGGAGTCGATATAGGTGTCGACCCCCTATAGGGGTGTCGACATAGGTGTCGACCCCCCTATAGGGGTGTCGACATAGGTGTCGACCCCCCTGTAGGGGTCGACCCTTACGTGCTGATCTGGACAATAACGATTTTCTGAGTTTTAGGGCTACGTGGCGACTTCTGATTGGCTGGGTGATGTGTATTTCGGATTTGGAGGGTTTAGATGGAACCTAACCTAATCTGAAGGCCCTAATTCACCAACTACACCTATATAAACACACCTAGACCTAGACCTAACCCTAAATTCATTAATCAAAGTAATGACGCCTCCATGCTGCTAAATTCTAAGTTGACCTAGCCTCCACCCTATTCAATCAAATTCAAGTGAGAAGACAAAAATCAAAGCCTACATCAACGGATTTGCTAATCAACTTCAGAAATCAGAATTCAGAATCATTCTCTAATCCTTAAACCTATCTCTGTGAGTTTCTAGTCACTTTTAGGTTTAAATGGATAAATATGAATTATGATAGAGTACGAATTGGGTATATGTTGTGAATCATGAACTTGTGCAAGTTTATTATGTCATTATCCCTGGATCCAATATGATTATGGACATTTTACTATGCTGACTATGTAGATCTTGACTTGCAACTATATTGTGGTAAATGCAAACTTGTTAATTTAGATCTAATCCTTTATGCTAATCACCTTTCACCTGTTATGTTGTAGTAATCACGATATATTGTAAACTTGACATGTGATGCCACCCTTTTAGATCTAATCATGATACTATGTCACCCTAATTTTGTTAGACATCTAAATGACAAGTTTAGAACATGTTATGTTGACTTTGACATTGTAGTTGCCACAATTTCATTAGTTCTGTGCTCACCCTGTTATGATGATTACATGTCCATTCACCTTGTTGTCATGCTTATGCCAAAACTTTGCTGAAACTATCACCTTTGTCACTCCCTTTTTATTGTTATAGTGACACTACTTTGTAGCCTCGATGACGCCAAAATACATGTAATCACGTTAGTTAGGAAACGGGGAAAAAGGGGATTCATAATTGGCATAATTTATATAATGTTTGTATAAGTTGGACATATAATTCAAATAGGGAAACATAGAAATAATCACCTATAATGACATAGGTAAATTTGGGTAAAAATGGCATAATTTGAATATGACCATTTACGGATATGTAATTCAAATTATTGCTGCAAAATAGGTATTGACACCTATAAAAAGAAGGGATTAATTAATTGGTAATTTAATTAAAAATGGAATGTTAGTAATTACAATTAGGAATTGTAATTGTACTTATGACACGAGGTTAGGTTACGTTAGTGGTGGAAATCTGCCCAGACCCGACCGGCATATCCAGCAGCCACTAATGTTGAACCTAATGTGGGAGGTCTAAGTATGTAAATACGAAATGGGCTAAGACACGAGGTTAGGCCCAACTGTGGAATAAGACTGCCCGGACCCGACCGGCATATCCAGCATCCACATGTTGTAGGCCTAATGTGGGAGGTCTAGCTCATTATAACCATAAATGGACGTGGTAATGAATTGGACTACTTAACCTAGGTTAATCCATAGGGTTTGTATAAATTTAAATTTAAGTTGGGGGTTAAGTAAACTTGGTTGAATAAAAGGGGAGGGTTAAGTAAATCTTGGATAGGTGGGTAATATTAGTATATATAGGCCCACAAACTTAACCGTTAAATAAACATGCTTGAATCAGTGGGAGGGTTAAGTAAATCTTGGGTAGGTGGGTAATATTAGTATATATAGGCCCACAAACTTAACCTGATAAGGTTATGTAATTAAAGACACCTTTTAGGTAAACATAACCAGTTGAAAACCTAGTAGTGGGGATGCAAGAAAAAGTGGGGAGCTTGCATCATCTTGTGTGGGACCCATTTCAGTCAGTAACCCTTAAATAGGTATCAAATGGGTACTCCGAACTAGGTCGGAGTGGGGCACGCTTACTGAGCTGATTGTAAGAGATCCAAACATGGGGGCGGTGTTGACGGCGCATTCCAACAGGGTCATGTGCGTGCATGACTCCGCCTGCTGGGGAAAATAAGACGCAGTGACATCAGTAGATATGGTTGTGCACATCCGGAAATTAAAGGGTTGCCACTTTAGGGAGTGATACACCCTACTGTGGGGCCAGCACAGGGTATCTACGGAATAGGGAGCCGATCGATTGGGGGTAGTAAATAGGGTACATCTAGTCCTGTCTGTTTCTGTGGGGTACCTGTGTTGTCTGGGCTAATACCTGTTATTTCTGTTTAGGTACCAGTTCTGTTTGGGTTAAAACCCGTTACTAGAGTACACCTAAAACTACCATTATATTTCTGTTCGGATCATCTTGTTTTTGTTAAGCAATTGGGGAGTATGTAATCCTATTACATATCTGTTATACTAGTATTGGTGCAGAGTAACGAAAGTATTAAGAAGCGCTATCTATTCTATCATGTTGTCCTGTTTATCTTGTCATACCTGCCATTTATGTAGTGATCTCTCTTATCCACTTTGTATGCCTATCATGTTACTTTTATTTATTTACTGGCTAAAAGTAACTAGACTCGCCAGACTTTATGTCTGACCCTTTTTGTTTCCCCTTCTTTCTTCCGTTCCACCCCCCTGCCCCCTCCCCCAGGTTCTCAGGGAGGAAACACACAGGCTTGATCGTGATTCTGCCTATTTTGCTGGAGCTTCTGATATGTATGGATCAAGCTCCTATACTTGTTGCTATGGCCATATTTTGTTATTGGGGGATTTTCTTTCTTTTATGTACTCTGGTATTTCTGAAGTACAAGACAGTGGTTTTTATGTTGTAATGGGTTTTCATATTTCAGACAAATGATGCTTTGGACCACGGTATTTTGATGATTAATAAAGTTGTTTATTTCCGCTGCAAATTTTTTTGTATCTGTCTTGTAATATTCTGTGTCTGTTCACCTAAACGCTTCACGAAACTTAATGCATTCTCTTTGTGAGTGACATTAACGGACGTGGGGTGTCACAATGACAATCGTAAAGAAAGGCTTCATTAGTTAAATGAAATTGTGGTCTTATGTAACAAACGCCTTTGGATCTTGGATAAAATAATATACATTGTTTTGAGAAAGACCAGGCTAATGCCTTACAATACTCGGTTTTGTCTTAAAGCTATCATACTTTTCAGCTAATATGACACTTCCGCATTAATTCGGCCTGTATAGGCCTTGGTTGCGTCAGTTACCAAGCCAAAAGCTTATAGCAATACCCCTTCCGAGGTTGGGTTGCATTGGGCTTACTATGGAAGAGTTGAATCACGTATGAAAGTTCGGAGAGGGAAGAGTCTCGGTTTTACCCAAGACCTTCGTCCCTACGAAATAATCGTGATCAACCCTTTCATAAGAAAGGTTAGTGATAACTCCCAGTCTTATCATTGTAGGCATAATGTGATTATCAAATCGAGAAAAACTTAAGTCCCAAATTCCCCCTCTTTATGGATTATAGATATATTACAAGAATTGAATAAATCCCCAACTTGATTTGGAAATTAGGGTTTGTTCTTAAGAGAAAAAGAGCATGATTGGGGAATGAGAAAATTGGTCCCCAAAATGAGACCCATGGGATCTTATTTATAGACAATTCGGGGCCCCTTTTGCTATTGGGCCAGCATTACCGTTGTCGGCAGCTTTTCTCTTCGGTTCTGAAAATTCCGGCTTTCGTCCACCTTCTCTTTATGTTCTGAAGATTTTTCTTATGACATTTCGAGGTGTCGGCTCATGCTTTTGGGAGGAGGGTTTTGTTATGTGGAGCTCCTTTTTGATTCCTTGTTCACCCATTTTGTATTTGTCCTGAGTCTGCCGGTGTGAGTGGCTTTTGGAAGGCTTCTACTTCTGGATGTAGGCTTTTAATCATGGGTACTCGGTCTTGCCGTTGACACCTTGTGGAGGTTGCCTTTGTGATTTAAGTGGAAGGTTGTCGGGACCGTCACTCCTGTCGGTATCGACACTAAGTAGATTAGTGTGGATAACTCGTTTCTCTTCCAAGGGTCTGGCTTGCTTGTCGGCAAATTCCTGAAGCGTATCCTAATTTCTTCGGAAATTGCTTCTAGTACTCCATTTATTGTTTATCAAGGTGGCTTCTCGATTTCCATCTGATTGGGGTTCCTATATATGGCTCTTGGTTCTTATCGTATCGGTATTAAGCCGGTTAATACCGGAACTTCCCTATCGGAATTGCCTGCCGGTAATCCTCTTTTGTATAGGGTTAGAGTCCTTTTCTTTCACGATGCTGTTGGTTTCCAGCTTTCGGATTGCTTCCTTGCATTGTCGGCTTCTTGTGCATATGTTGGTTTTCTACCCCTTCACCACCATGTTCTAGAGGTAATTTTGGTAGTGTAAGACCGAATCCACAAATAGATACAGACAGTTATTAACTTACGATTACCCAAAACATTTTGCAGTCATATCTGTTTTGATATTATAATAGTGTCTAAATTAAATAAATAACAATCTAAAAAACACTTGCATCTCACGCTTTACATACGTAGTCTATAATCAAAAACCACGGTATCTTATTGTAGAATGGGTTTCCAACTATAGCAAGGTATGGGACCACCTTCCGGCAGTGTACCTCTAGAGAAAATACATAAGGTTTCAACAAGAACATCTTGCTTCCCTGGCTAAACATGACCGGCCATTCATTTCGCTTGAATGTTCTGAATGTATGTCACCTACGATTAAATCCAACATAATCATCCCCGGGAGATACAGAAGTGAAAGAAGAAAAATAATGAAATTTCTCTAGATGGTGACAATATACCCTAATAAAAGAGACCCACATAGTCATGCGACCTTCCCGATTTTATACCATTTCCCAGTTGAAAAGGCTTGAAGTTATAATTACCTTTCTAGAACATCTGGCAACCATTTACTTTGAATGACACATCGTTAAATCAGCTAAATCACTAACTGATGTAAACAAAAATATTCTAGGTGTTTATGCTAAGAGAAACGAATTTCTCCGCCACCAATAGAAGTACATTTGTAGAAATCAATGTATGCGATCCTTTGGAAATACTCTGTTATACATTCATCCATACAAGTCATCCAGGAACAGGATGAACCGAAGGCACCCTCCTACCACATCCAAGGAATCACCATATAGACCGAAAGCAAGTGGTCCTTACAATTCGAAGATTCCAACCACGACAAAACCCTGTCGAAATACCTCTAGGAGCAAGTGAGAGAAATTTTAAAATTAGTCCATTCGCTTATGAAGATCCACAGTCTACAATTGCTCCACCATTGATCGGTATCTTCCACGTATTTGCTGGTTCGGGATGGTTTTCGAATATAAATTTGATCCCGGTCTATCCGTTCCAACAATCGTATATGTCATATTTTGACATTCAGTTATTTAACTATCAAAATAAACTACCATTTATAAAAACAAAACATATTCACTGATTTAATACCTAGCATCATTTAGCCTCTTAATTAACATGTCGTTAATTAAAAGTTTAAAAACTTCTAATTCTTACCATATTAGGAAAACATTTCCCTTTTTCTTATTTTTTTATAAATATATTCAATTATCATTCCACTTCTACTTATTGGCTCCTCATTGTAAATTGGTAAGTAAATAAATCTCTAAGTATTCAACCCCGATGGCCGAAACCAACACCAGATTGACACCTCGAAAGGTACTCGACTCAACCAACGTACAACAAGTTCCAATTTCTTAAAAAACATATCATTTCCCTTTTTACCATTTTCGAAAATGATTATACTCCTTTATAATCTCATTAATCATTTCCAATTTTATTTAAATATCATTTCATAAAATTAACAAAAATAGTTCAACTCAACATCTGTAAACAAATATAACAGATTCCATTTCAGAAACCCTTCACCTTTCATTTACAAAATCGTTAACTTGTCATTTACAAAATTCTTAATCATTCGTTTATAAATTCCTTAAACTTTCATTTATAAATATTTTTCTAACAGCAAATATTTTGCAAATAACTAATTTTCTTTACTTCTCATATCCTTTATTTAATTCTAATTCGACAAGTTTCTTTATTTTATAAATCCATTTCACAACTATTTTCATATAACTCAATTTATACGTATTTCCATTTATAACTCCTTTTGGCATTCTTGCCTTGAAATCATTTATTTGATATTGGTATCAGTTCCAATTATACTCCAATATTCATATTCTACTTTCAGTTTCAGTTATTTGCTAATCTCATTCAAGAAAAAGACAATTAATCACATTACGTATATTTATAAACAACGTTTGTAAAAATGTTTATCAGTTATGAAAAATTACCATTCAACCTTTTTATTATTCCTTGTGCACCCACGATCCTATAAAACCATTTCAATACTTTGAAATCTTATAATTTCCATTTACGACATTTTAATGTCCTTAACACGACTATTATTCTTAAATTCTTTGGTACAATTATTTTTATAACATTTTTACCGTTTGTTTAATAATATCACTGAATCAACTTCAGTTATGATTATAAAAACCTAATTAAAACTTCAACGTTTACTTTTTTACATCATCGTATTTCAAATAATTATATAATAATTTTGAAAACATTTAGAATCGGCTTAACATCGATTCCAAAATCTTTTTTCTTATCGTCGGTACTAAAGAGGTAAATATTTACTAAAGTACCAAACCCTGAAATATTAACTAATTTCACATCCAAATGAACAAAATAAATCGTATTGATAAACATTATCAATATCAGTGAGGAATCTTGTTGGATTCCTCCAACTTGCCAATCCCTGCATCAAAAATTCATATTTTTAACCTATATTATAATATAATTAAATTTGACAACTATTGTTGAGGAATCCAGTCGGATTCCTCCAACCTGTTATTCCCTGCATCCAAATAGGTTACCTCAAATAAAATCATTCAACAAGAATTATCTAATTTAAATTAATAATTTCAATAATAGTCAATAATAACATTTTAACATCAACCATTTATTTAGCTAACACTAATAATTCAAACAATTCATTAAATTAAACATGTTTATTTTATAAACATGACCAATAAGGTAAGTTACCTCAATTACTTCCGATTGTTAAAATAACGATTTGGTTTCTCACTTAAATTAAACAGACATTTAATTTCACCGGTTCAATCAATATATGAATATAATTAACACACATTCAATAATTAGCATCCATAGCACACACAATAAAAACCCGACTTATATAAGATATAAGTGGGATAAACCAAGTGAGTTTTACTCACCTTGATTTAATTCATTGTTTAAACGACTCATTTCAGTTAAATTAAACAAGCATTTAATTTAACTAAAAAACCCAGTTGATTCCATCTGCATCCAATTTTATTCCACAACGTAGATCTTGTCGATGGGAGTCCAATGCACCTTGAATCGTCTGATTCTGATAACATATGACGGAGTTATAACATTTTAAAGCTAATATAATTTAATTATATAATTAACTCTAAATTAATAATTATAATACTAATTACGTTATTAAGATTTATAAATGGGCCGATCTGTTTTCCCTTTATCTTCTCTTTCTCGCGATATGTTCGAAAACTAGAGCCTTGCCGAACCCTATCTCCAAAATTGCATCACCATAACTACCCCCGGCCGATCATCTGAACATCCCACTCTGACCGCCTCCTCGTCGCCTGCCACCACTTCAGAGCTCGGCCAACTCCATCATCCGTTCATCCCCAAAACATATTCGAATGTCATGCCTTCATTGCTTAATTCGATCGTTTGCTCAAGTTAAACAAAAATATTCATCTATTAAATTAAATTAATTATGCACAATATAAAACAACTTATAGTTTACGGCTATCGTTGTCATATACAACATTAGATTATCATAAAATTTGGTTTTATACAATAATTTAATGCTATGGTTCCAATGAGACTAATTTCATCGTAAATCGAGGCCGTTTGCAAAATGGCTGTTGACGTCAAAAGTTGGTCTAGTGATGGTCAACCCCCAATGTGTGCTGCGTACACACGAAAAACAATCATAGGGATACAAGAAAAAGTAAATGAACAAGGGAGACACAATATTTTATATTGATTTGGCTTACATCGGTGCCAACGACCACTTATAATCTTTGTTTATACTGTCGATTACAGGTTATAGTTAAATTTTAGTGGAAGAAAGTAAAGAAAAAGATGATTTAAACACAAAATCCTTGTGTTGAATCTAAAGAATACGACATGTTATTTTTAGTAAGCCGAGTAAGAGGTTTTCTTGTGGATTTCAATCTGCCTTTCCACTTCGAAAAGTAGTTGTATTTGTAGGCAAGCTAGTGGGCCAGGTTTGCACGCGGCGTGGCATATATTTTTTGGGGGCTTTAACACGTGGAGTTCGAACCGGTTGAGTAGGTGTAGGTGGCGGAACCCGGTACTGCCCATGAGTAGTTCTTCCTCGTAATAGGCGGCATACATGGCATTGAATATTTAGCGTGTAAAAAGAAGTGCTATTGGAACTTATCTGTTGCTCCAAGCTTTGGAATATGACTTCGTTTGATAGCGCATAACTCGCTCTTGTCCAATACTACAGGAGATAATTTTACTTTGATACTTCTCTTCTGTATCTCTGCACATTCCGATCTTTTAGGAACAGGTCGTTCGATTTATTGATGACTTTGACCGATCAGTTTGATCTTTTCTATAGAAGGATGTTGTCTTTATTTGCTGTGACATAGCTTCGAGTTGGCTTTCGATCGGCCGACCTAACATGATAGTTATCCCTTATGGTCTGAAATGGGCCGATATCTGGTTGTGGCTTCGACTATGGGTTGGAACAGCTTTTTTCCAAAAAACTGGTCAACACTATGTCACCTAGAACACTTCTTCTTAAGGAAAGGAGATGTATTCTGGATCTTCTAGAAAATTTTGAATAGCAAAAATCTAGGAAACCATGGTTACATCGAACCATATTAAGGCCAGAAAATCGACGATCGGCAATGATTGTACTAAGGTCAGAAGTCCGACGACCGCTGAGTATCGTATTAAGGCCGAAAAACCGGCTATTATTGAAATCATATTAAGGCCAAAAACTTGCGAATGCCATAAAATAAGATGACCATTTTGAATTGATCTTGATATAAGCAGAAGAACCAGGATCCCACCAATTAAAGGATACCTGCAAAGAACTGGGCACGAGCATAAGCCATGATCTGTTTTGTAAGGTGGGGGTATAAGTCGTACCTGGTGGACGAGTATTAACCATACTCGGTTAAGCCTTGTGAGATGGTATAGTATTTTGTCCCAGGTTTTTTGTTGAACATTAACCATGTTTGGGGAATGATCAGAAGGATTGAGTATAAACCATAATCTTAAGTTGATAGTTTTTTTCTTGTCAAATCCCGACAAAGTTTTGGTTCGAGCATTATCCATACTCAGACTAGGAGAGATAAGTTTGTCACATCCTAACAGTTAAAATATTAGCGTTGGTATTAATCATACTAGAAGGACGAGCATAAGTCATGCTCGGTTTTGTAAAGTTGGCGAGTATCAACCATACTCGGATTAAAAGAGTTGGCGATTATTAACCATATACGGCTTAAAGTAAAGCCGAGTATTAACCATACTCGGCTTAAAAAAGTTGGCGAGTATTAATATGATAACCCGTAACTTCCCCGGTGAGGAAAGCTCGGATTACCTTGAGAACACGACAAAATAGAACGCAAACACAAGAACATTTCATTGGTTATTACAACAATTCCATCAGATACAAGAATATACAGAGTATAAATAAATATACATTCGATAAATATCAGAGATTACAATAAATTACATAGCAGCGGAAAAACAATATAAAACACAACTGAAAGTAATACACGGATACAGAGCTTTCCGAGCATCGTTCCAGCTATAAATCAGGATCCTGTGAATATAAATCTGCAAAACCAAAACTACTAGCTGCCCGTGTCGAAAATAAGGGCACCCAGAGTTTAGGTTAAAACAATAAACTCCAGGTCAGTCATGTGACTGGTGTGAGAACTAAAAACAGTTATTAAAACTTTACTTTAAAAAGAGAGTAATTCAAGGGACCACGCCGTATAACACGGAACGGGTTTCCTCCCAAGAACACTAGTGCATAGAATAAACAACGCAATGCTTTTTCGAAAAATGAAGCTATTATAAGACCCAGGTCCCATCACACAATGCAACGCAAGCCGGAGGATAGGGTTTATACCTTATAACAGCCAAACATGCTTGGTACGTTTAAAACAAATCATTTTGATACTATTATAGGTGCATAGGTGTTTCAAAACAATTTCAATCATAAATATCAAACATAGACGACATAAGTGCCCCATCCCACTATGTCGCCATACTAGGCTCTACAAATAAAACCGAAATATCTCGTATTGGAAATTGGATTTCCGTCATGAGTCGAGGCAAGGGGCAAGCTCCTCTCCGCTTCGAGACACTCTAGCAAATGCCTCAGGACAACACACACTGGGTAACCCTTGGATGCTTCAGGGCTGGTCCACACGTACGTTAGTGGATTAGTATTCCTAAACACACGTTTCCCGGTCCTAACAGACCTAAAATCGAGGCGCCTCATCCCAACAACCACAAAGGTGAAAATAATATAAATGTCATCCAGTTTAAGCACTGACACCACCCATAGCTAGAAAGAAACGTCGTGCTCTCCCTGCAGTCCTTATCCTGTTTTTGACTCATACCGAGGTGTGAGGCTCGCGAATTCATGTTATACACAAAGCTACGCCACGTAGGCCGTGCTTTGATCATCAACCACAAGACTTTGCTTTTCAACAGAAGCCTTGATCAATTGCCACATAGGCGTGCCACACTGGCAATTCATGCCATGCGACTGATGTCCATCGATATACAATCTCTGAGCTCGTACGTCTCAGAGAAGGGCGTTAAGCAAGAGAATAAATTCTCCGCCGCCAAACAGATGTATATTTAATAGAGATCAATCAGCACAGAATAAAATCCAATGTCAGACACACAGTCCATTTACAAGTCCGTTCTGGGTCTGAATGAAACCGGAAGCACTTTCCTCGCATATCCATCGATCTCCAAGTACATCTGGACGACCACCAACTGATTCCATCCTCTTGGGTGTACAACCCAATCAAGATCATCAGTAATCACCCAAACGATGTGAAGACTTCCGGTCTTCTACTACCGTCTTCATCTTCGACATTTCGTCGAATCGGTTATTCAGAATGGGTATAAACCCGGCCTTTCTGAATGACCCGCGTATATAATAAATAAATGTTACACAAACACAACCTACGCCTCATTCCAATTCATCAGTCACTAACCGTAAATTAGCAAGAGAACAATTCCCCAAATATTAACCCCGAAGGCCGAAACCAACATCAGATCAATACCCAGGAAACCATCCTTCTTAGCTAACCTACAGTTAGTTTCTAAATTTCACATTCTTAGGGAAAGGTTCCCATTAATTTTATCAAAGATAAATTCTTTCAAATTTACCCTTTAATCTTCCTTTGGATGTCAATTCAAACTAGTTGGGATTAGCGAACCACACCGAAGTAATTATTTATTTTATTTCCCAATCCCAACCTATTTATCCCATGAAGCAAAACTGGTGATACCCCATATCTAACACCACGGTGTTATCGGTAAAATTAATTACCATTTCACGTTCAAATCTATTTAAAGATTTAACTATCGCTTTGGAGCAAAACTGGTGATACTCCGTTCTCGCTCATTTTCCAAATTTGACAATTTAAATTATCAATTCACGTTTCAATCTAATTGAAGATTCATTAAAACTCCTTTTACTGGGTTAAAGAACTAATGTCATTTAAAACATAGTTCACGATAAACCCAAATCACATTCTACTTATTGTCGGGTTAAAGAACAAGTGTTATTTAAAACACCGTTCACGATAAACCCACAAATCAATTCTAATTCAATTCCAATTAAATATATTAGAAATTCAGCTTATTTAAAACCCCTTTCAAATCCAATTTATTTATTTAAAAATAATTGGGTTTTAAATTTAGTTCAAAACTAGTTCATTTCGATAAAAATCTATTTTTATCTTTACAAATGTGGGATTTTTCATCCCAGTTCTTCACAAATCATTTCTTATGATTCTACACAAATTATTACTATTTTTAATAATTTTATCAAGGCCCGTACAGTCGATTTCCATCAACGGCCATCGAACTGCACTTACAGCGACCTTTTCTGAAATTGATTCGGACATATCTCCAAATCCACCATTAGATTTCAAATTTATAATATTCGTTAGAAAGATCTTTTTGATACAACCCAACGGTTCCGGTTTTAGGAGAATCCAACGGTCGGATCTCCCGTAATGTCCGTTCGAAATCAATGGTCGAAATTCACGAACTACCGCGGCGCGGCGCGTTCTATTCAGGCCATTATATTATATATATATAATATATATAATATATATTTCTTCGATTTCTATTTAAAACGAATTTTATAAATAGTTTTAAATTCGTTTCAAAAACAATTTCAACTTCCATTTCAGATTCAAATCAAAATTGAATTTTTCCTTATGAATTCGTTTTAAATTCATCT
This sequence comes from Allium sativum, assembly GCA_030737875.1. Lineage (NCBI taxonomy): Eukaryota > Viridiplantae > Streptophyta > Magnoliopsida > Asparagales > Amaryllidaceae > Allium > Allium sativum. Next base: position 873,783,484 of record CM060910.1, read on the forward strand.
CAAATTGATTTTAATTCAAATCGATTTTTAATTCAATTTCAGATCGTTTTCAATTCAAATCGATTCAATTTTGAATTCATTTCAAATTGATTTTTATTCTATTTCCATTCGTTTTCAATTCGTTTAAATTGATTTCTATTCAATGTCAATCCAATTCGAATTTCTAATTCATTCAATTCGAATTTCTTTTCTATTCAATTCAATTCGAATTTCTTTTCTATTCAATTCAATTCGAATTCGTTTTCAATTCATTTCAATTCAATTTTGAATTCATTTCAATTCGAATTCGTTTTCAATTCTTTTCAATTTTCAATATTCATTATAAAAACGAATATAATCGATATAAATATCGTTCGCGTCAAAATAGCGCGTCTCTAATCAACACGGCTTTATATTTTTCAATAACTTCGTTATTCTATTCAACAAATGAATATTTATTCTGTTCAACAAATGAATATTTATTTTGTTCAACAAATGAATATTTATTTTTCACCACATGACTAATCTCAACAAATGAGTACTGTCAACACGTGACTATTTTTGTTATTTAATATATTTTATAAAATTTATGGTATCTATCGTTTGATTTCAAATCAGACTCCAACCGTAAATTAGTAAGAGAATGATTCCCTAAGTATTAACCCCGAAGGCCGAAACCAACATTAGATCAATATCCAGGAGACCACTCATCTTATCTATTTTCCAGTTAGTTTATAAATTTATTTTTGATAAAGATGTAAATTTTATTGTTGAAATATTTCGTTCAACGCATGACTAATCTCAACGAATGAGTACGGTCAACACATGAACCTATATTTTATAATATTCTTTATTTTCTAAATTGGAATGAGGCCCAATCAATTTCCATATAATGTTAATTACATGGATTCCATACAACACATGTATATAATAGCAACGACAAATAATCAACCATCATCCAAAGTGCACCACGCAACTGTATAAGCATTAAATATAAATAATTAACGCTTACACAGTCTGTCGACCAATCGATCGACATACAACAAAATAATTGGGATTAGTGTACGCCAAATATCATCCCAATACCCGTGTGGGGTTTCAATCAATCAAACACAGATTTTATTTGTGTAGTTGGGCGATGTGTAAAATTTATCGTCCCAATCAATATCCTTCAAATAGGTGTACATAAACAAACCGTCCGGTTTGTAAATGAATATTTATTTGTTCACATTCACTATATTCATATTCACGTTAAAAATTATATTTTTAACGATAATTAATTTATTTCAACACATGAATATTTTATTATCGATTTCACATCAACATCACAAACAAATTTCACAACACATCAAACAAGCATACAAGCCGTCCATGGTTTGTGGACGACGGGTGTTGGGTGCTGCTAAGCACCGTCTGCATCCTAGTATGTATATTATAACTAGGAAAACAAGATTTAAATTGAGAAGTTCTCACAGAGGGTTCCACTCCGCCGTTTCATTTCTGGATCTCTGAACCGTCTGAATTCCTTTTTGATATTCAATCCGTTCCATCTCGCTTCTTTTCACGCTGTTCATATATAAATAAAAATCACACTTTTATTTCACTATATATATAATAAAAATCAGATTTTTATTTCGCTACATAAATAAAAATTATATTTTTATATTCCCTATTATATAAAAATTCTATTTTCAATCCGCTTCTCATATAAAAACCGAATTTTTATCTCGCTACAACATATATAAAAATCGTATCTTTATATTCTCTATCTTATAAAATCATATTTTTATAATCTCTACTATATAAAAATTATATTTTTAACCTTTGTATAATATAAAAATTATATTTTTAACCTTTGTATAATATAAAAATTATATTTTTAACCTTTGTATAATATAAAAATTATATTTTTAACCTTTCTTGTTTTAAAATTCAACCTTTTCTTTGTTTTAGACACATCAAAAATTATAGTTTTTCAAATCAAAAACTAAAGCTTTTCAAAAATAAAATAAAAATATAGATCAACCCTTTCACTGTAAAAATCCTATCTGTTCCACCCCAAAAATCCTATCCTTTCTACTCCAAAAAGCATAAGAGAGAGTATATAAAAACCGCACCTTTATTGGTTTGGACGACCGGAAAGGGGGCAAAGGGCACAGGAGCTTCAGGTCGAACCAGGGGGGTCGCCGGAGGTTTGCAGGTGGTTGCACGGACGGGGGTGGGCCAGGGCGTCGGGTCCAAGCAGTGGTGGCTCGGTTTTCGTGAAGGAGGGAAGAGTTGCAAGGTCTGAACGGAGAAAGGGGGCGGAGCTTGTGCTGACGGAGGGGTGGGTGATCCTCGATGGCGCGGTGGTGGACCAAGTGGAGGGGAGGTTGCGCGTTTCGATTGGAAGAGAGGGAAGCGGAGGGGAAGAAGGGGGAGGCTCATCCTCGATCGCCGGAGGGGATGAACTGGAGGGCGGCGGCGTATGGCTTGGGCGGCGCGACGAACGAGGTGGAGGAGGGTGGAGGGAACGGCGGTTTTTTTCTTTTGTTTGACTGAGAAGGGAGAGAGAGTGGAGGGTAGAGAGGTTATATAATATATTATTTTAATTTTAATTTTAAAATCCAAAAAGTAGCTTTTTATTTTGAACTCGAAATCAAACCCACCGACTGTCGTCCCTAGCTAATTACCCCCATTCCGAACACAATGGAATATGTCTCGTAAGCCAATTCTAACGTTTCGATCTGTTTCCGTTCAAATTAAAATATAAATCTTTTTATATTCAATTTAAACGCACATTTCAATTTACCGGGGCCACATACAGTCTCTAAAAATTCCCGAAAAATTATTTCTAGCTTCGTATTGACGATACGGTCCTAACAAAACTAATTTCGTCGAATTCTGAGACCGTTTGAAAAATGGCCATTTTCCAGTCGATTAAAATCAACTGAAACTGGTCAAACGCGTTTCCTTTGCCACGCTCACATATTGATTCAGAAAATTACGAAATTTGAAACCTAGTAATAACTTGACATCACAGATCCAACAAAACTGGTTTCGTCGAAATCCGAGGTCGTTTGCAAAATGGCCATTTTTAAGGGCTAGAATTCTACAGCGACTATTCTGAATTTTCAACTAGACATATCTATTTATCCCCGCTATGAAATTTTGATTTTTCAGATTCGTTGGAAAGATATTCTCAATTAGATTCTATTATTTTTGGTTTCACTAAAATCCGGTTTATTTTGAATCCTGTACATTCATTTGAAGTTTGAAATCGAATTATCGAACTACCGCGCCATTTTCAATTCCTTTTATAATTATAAATAAATATTTATATTCTAACGACGACGTATATAAAACTATACATTCTAATTTCATTCAAAATAAATTTCTCGTCGATATTATTTAAAATAATCTATTTTAAATATCATACTTCATCGAAATTGCCAAAATAAAAATTTTAAACTGGCTCGCATTTTCCGGGTTGTTACAATCTCCCCCACTTAAAATTTTCGTCCCTGAAAAGGAACAAAGCCGAAAGTTGTTTCACAAATCAACTCAACTTCCATTATTTTCGTTACGGCTTAAGTTCTTCTACTTTTCAGTTTCTAAGAACTTTTCAAATTTTTCAAAAATTTGGCTAACACCCTAAATTTTCGAAAAATTTCGCCATAACCTCCCCTGCACCAGGGACTTCGGGATATTTCATATAGCCTCCCATGGCCTTCTTCAACTCAAAAGAAAAAGAAAAAGCCAAGCGGCTAGCCAATCGGCTCATAAAATCATCATCACCCAAACAAAACAGTAAATTATGGTAAATATGTACCTATTTGTCGGGCAAACAATTTTATTCTTCTGCTCCAGCCTCTTTGCTATGACCTGTTCAAAGTAAGTACATGTATATGCAAGCAAATGCGACCAAATTCAAACAATTTCGCTATTTGGTTCAATTAGGCTAAATGGTTCAAAATTATCAAACAAATAAACAAACAACACAATCAGCAATCAATTAGTGGATTTTCGTTTCAAATTCATAATTTTGATATATACATAGAAAATCATGTTTTTGATGCCAAATCACAACAATAGGCCCTATCTAATTTTGGTTCTCACACCAGTCTAATGGAAATATATAGATAGCACACCTTCGAAACACGAACATAAACTACTGATGCCGTACGTCATCAGTAGAATCATCTCCGGGCGACTAGAGTGTGATTCTATATCTATCTAGTATATAAAAACTTCGAATATACGTTCATGATGCATATACGAGAAATCTTTATATACTCGATTGTCCAAATTCAAAATAAACAGATATTCGAATACGTAAAATGGTTTAAATTTTCAAAACAAAATTGTTTTCATTTGAAAAGTATACTCTTCACACTCGTTCTAGGAAACTACTGATCCTATCTCTAATGAGTCATTCCAATTGGATATTACTAATCCAATATCTGATGAATTCTTTCGTTTGGTTCTAAAGTGTCTTGTTCTCGAGCTCTGTAAACCAAAGCTCTGATACCAACTGTGATGACCCGTAACTTCCCCGGTGAGGAAAGCCCGGATTACCTTGAGAACACGACAAAATAGAACGCAAACAGAAGAACATTTCATTGCTTATTACAACAATTCCATCAGATACAAGAATATACAGAGTATAAATAAATATACATTCGATAAATATCAGAGATTACAATAAATTACATAGCAGCGGAAAAATAATATAAAACACAACTGAAAGTAATACACGGATAAAGAGCTTTCCGAGCATCGTTCCAGATGTAAATCAGGATCCTGTGAATATAAATCTGCAAAACCAAAACTACTAGCTGCCCGTGTCGAAAATAAGGGCACCCAGAGTTTAGGTTAAAACAATAAACTCCAGATCAGTCATGTGACTGGTGTGAGAACTAAAAACAGTTATTAAAACTTTACTTTAAAAAGAGAGTAATTCAAGGGACCACGCCGTATAACACGGAACGGGTTTCCTCCCAAGAACACTAGTGCATAGAATAAACAACACAATGCTTTTTCGAAAAATGAAGCTATTATAAGACCCAGGTCCCATCACACAATGCAACGCAAGCCGGAGGATAGGGTTTTTACCTTATAACAGCCAAATATGCTTAGTACGTTTAAAACAAATCATTTTGACACTATTATAGGTGCATAGGTGTTTCAAAACAATTTCAATCGTAAATATCAATCATAGACGGCATAAGTGCCCCATCCCACTATGTCGCCATACTAGGCTCTACAAATAAAACCGAAATATCTCGTATTGGAAATTGGATTTCCGTCATGAGTCGAGGCAAGGGGCAAGCTCCTCCCCACTTCGAGACACTCTAGCAAATGCCTCAGGACTACACACTCTGGGTAACCCTTGGATGCTTCAGGGTCGGTCCACACTTACGTTAGTGGATTAGTATTCCTGAACACACGTTTCCCGGTCCTAACAGACCTAAAATCGAGGCGCCTCATCCCAACAACCACAAAGGTGAAAATAATATAAATGTCAGCCAGTTTAAGCACTGACACCACCCATAGCTAGAAAAAAACGTCGTGCTCTCCCTGCAGTCCTTATCCCGTTTTTGACTCATACCGAGGTGTGAGGCTCGCGAATTCACGTTATACACAAAGCTACGCCACGTAGGCCGTGCTTTGATAATCAACCACAAGACTTTGCTTTTCAACAGAAGCCTTGATCAACTGCCACTTAGGCGTGCCACACTGGCAATTCATGCCATGCGACTGATGTCCATTGATATACAACCTCTGAGCTCGTACGTCTCAGAGAAGGGCATTAAGCAAGAGAATAAATTCTCCGCCGCCAAACAGATGTATATTTAATAGAGATCAATCAGCACAGAATAAAATCCAATGTCAGACACACAGTCCATTTACAAGTCCGTTCTGGGTCTGAACGAAACCGGAGGCACTTTCCTCGCATATCCATCGATCTCCAAGTATGTCTGGACGACCACCAATTGATTCCATCCTCTTGGGTGTACAGCCCAATCAAGATCATCAGTAATCACCCAAACGATGTGAAGACTTCCAGTCTTCTACCACCGTCTTCATCTTCGACATTTCATCGAATCGGTTATTCAGAATGGGTATAAACCCGGCCTTTCTGAATGACCCGCGTATATAATAAACAAATGTTACACAAACACAACCTACGCCTCATTCCAATTCATCAGTCACTAACCGTAAATTAGCAAGAGAACAATTCCCCAAATATTAACCCCGAAGGCCGAAACCAACATCAGATCAATACCCTGGAAACCATCTTTCTTAGCTAACCTACAGTTAGTTTCTAAATTTCACATTCTTAGGGAAAGGTTCCCATTAATTTTATCAAAGATAAATTCTTTCAAATTTATCCTTTAATCTTCCTTTGGATGTCAATTCAAACTAGTCGGGATTAGCGAACCACACCGAAGTAATTATTTATTTTATTTCCCAATCCCAACCTATTTATCCCATGAAGCAAAACTGGTAATACCCCATATCTAACACCACGGTGTTATCGGTAAAATTAATTACCATTTCACGTTCAAATCTATTTAAAGATTTAACTATCGCTTTGGAGCAAAACTGGTGATACTCCGTTCTCGCTCATTTTCCAAATTTGACAATTTAAATTATCAATTCACTTTTCAATCTAATTGAAGATTCATTAAAACTCCTTTTACCGGGTTAAAGAACTAATGTCATTTAAAACACAGTTCACGATAAACCCAAATCACATTCTACTTATTGTCGGGTTAAAGAATAAGTGTTATTTAAAACACCGTTCACGATAAACCCACAAATCAATTCTAATTCAATTCCAATTAAATATATTAGAAATTCCGCTTATTTAAAACCCCTTTCAAATCCAATTTATTTATTTAAAAATAATTGGGTTTTAAATTTAGTTCAAAACTAGTTCATTTCGATAAAAATCTATTTTTATCTTTACAAATGTGGGATTTTTCATCCCAGTTCTTCACAAATCATTTCTTATGATTTCACACAAATTATTACTATTTTTAATAATTTTATCAAGGCCCGTACAGTAGATATCCATCAACGGCCATCGAACTGCACTTACAGCGACCTTTTCTAAAATTGATTTGGACATATCTCCAAATCCAACCGTTAGATTTCAAATTTATAATATTCGTTAGAAAGATCTTTTCGATACGAACCAAACGGTTCCGGTTTTAGGAGAATCCTACGGTCGGATCTCCCGTAATGTCCATTCGAAATCAATGGTCGAAATTCACGAACTGCCGCGGCGCGGCGCGTTCTATTCAGGCCATTATATGATATATAATATATATCTCTTCGATTTCTATTTAAAATAAATTTTATAAATAGTTTTAAATTCGTTTCCAAAACAATTTCAATTTCCATTTCAGATTCAAATCAAAACTGATTTTTTCCTTATGAATTTGTTTTAAATTCATCTCAAATTGATTTTAATTCAAATCGATTTTTAATTCAATTTCAGTTCGTTTTCAATTCAAATCGATTCAATTTTGAATTCATTTCAAATTGATTTTTATTCTATTTCCATTTGTTTTCAATTCGTTTAAATTGATTTCTATTCAATTTCAATCCAATTCGAATTTCTAATTCATTCAATTCAATTCGAATTTCTTTTCTATTCAATTCAATTTGAATTTCTTTTCTATTCAATTCAATTCGAAATCGTTTTCAATTCATTTCAATTCAATTTTGAATTCATTTCAATACAAATTCGTTTTCAATTCTTTTCAATTTTCAATATTAATTATAGAAACGAATATAATCGATATAAATATCGTTCGCGTCAAAGTAGCTCGTCTCTAATCAATACGGCTTTATATTTTTCAATAACTTCGTTATTCTATTCAACAAATGAATATTTATTCTGTTCAACAAATGAATATTTATTTTGTTCAACAAATGAATATTTATTTTTCACCACATGACTAATCTCAACAAATGAGTACTATCAACACGTTACTATTTTTGTTATTTAATATATTTTATAAAATTTATGGTATCTATCGTTTGATTTCAAATCAGACTCCAACCGTAAATTAGTAAGAGAATAATTCCCTAAGTATTAACCCCGAAGGCCGAAACCAACATCTGATCAATATCCAGGAGACCACTCATCTTATCTATTTTCCAGTTAGTTTCTAAATATTTTTTTTTTTGATAAAGATGTAAATTTTATTGTTAAAATATTTCGTTTAACGCATGACTAATCTCAACGAATGAGTACGGTCAACACATGAACCTATATTTTATAATATTCTTTATTTTCTAAATTGGAATGAGGCCCAATCAATTTCCATATAATGTTAATTACATGGATTCCATGCAACACATGTATATAATAGCAACGACAAATAATCAACCATCATCCAAAGTGCACCACGCAAGTGTATAAGCATTAAATATAAATAATTAACGCTTACACAGTCTGTCGACCAATCGATCGACATACAACCAAATAATTGGGATTAGTGTACGCCAAATATCATCCCAATACCCGTGTGGGGTTTCAATCAATCAAACACAGATTTTATTTGTTTAGTTGGGCGATGTGTAAAATTTATCGTCCCAATCAATATCCTTCAAATAGATGTACATAAACAAACCGCCCGGTTTGTAAATGAATATTTATTTGTTCACATTCACTATATTCATATTCACGTTAAAAATTATATTTTTAATGATAATTAATTTATTTCAACACACGAATATTTTATTATCGATTTCACATCAACATCACAAACAAATTTCACAACACATCAAACAAGCATACAAGCCGTCCATGGTCTGTGGATGACGGGTGTCGGGTGCTGCCAAGCACCGTCTGCATCCTAGTATATATATTATAACTAGAAAAACAAGATTTAAAGTGAGAAGTTCTCACAGAGGGTTCCACTCCGCCGTTTCATTTCTGAATCTCTGAACCGTCTGAATTCCTTTTTGATATTCAATCCGTTCCATCTCGCTTCTTTTCACGCTGTTCATATATAAATCAAAATCACACTTTTATTTCACTATATATATATAATAAAAATCAGATTTTTATTTCGCTACATAAATAAAAATTATATTTATATATTCCCTGTTATATAAAAATTCTATTTTCAATCCGCTTCTCATATAAAAACCGAATTTTTATCTCGCTACAACATATATAAAAATCGTACCTTTATATTCTCTATCTTATAAAAATCATATTTTTATAATCTTTACTATATAAAAAATTATATTTTTAACCTTTGTATAATATAAAAATTATATTTTTAACCTTTGTATAATATAAAAATTATATTTTTAACCTTTGTATAATATAAAAATTATATTTTTAACCTTTCTTGTTTTAAAATTCAACCTTTTCTTTGTTTTAAACACATCAAAAATTATAGTTTTTCAAATCAAAAACTAAAGCTTTTCAAAAATAAAATAAAAATAAAGACCAAACCTTTCACTGTAAAAATCCTAGTTCAAAAATCGTATCTGTTCCACCCCAAAAATCCTATCCTTTCTACTCCAAAAAGCATAAGAGAGAGTATATAAAAACCGCACCTTTATTGGTTTGGACGACCAAAAAGGGGGCGAAGGGCGCAGGAGCTTCAGGTCGAACCGGGGGGGGGGGGGGTCGCCGGAGGTTTGCAGGTGGTTGCGCGGACGGGGGTAGGCCAGGGCGTCGGGTCCAAGCAGTGGTGGCTCGGTTTTCGTGAAGGAGGGAGGGGTAGCAAGGTCTGAATGGAGAAAGGGGGCGGAGCTTGTGCCGACGGAGGGGTGGGCGATCCTCGATGGCGTGGTGGTGGACCAAGTGGAGGGGAGGGTGGTGCGTTTCGATTGGAAGAGAGGGAAGCGGAGGGGAAGAAGGGGGAGGCTCATCCTCGATCGCCGGAGGGGATGAACTGGAGGGCGGCGGCGTATGGCTTGGGCGGCACGACGAACGAGGTGGAGGAGGGTGGAGGGAACGACGGTTTTTTTTCTTTTGTTTGACTGAGTTTGACTGTGAAGGGAGAGAGAGTGGAGGGTAGAGAGGTTATATAATATATTATTTTAATTTTAATTTTAAAATCCAAAAAGTAGCGTTTTATTTTGAACTCGAAATCAAACCCACCGACTGTCGTCCCTAGCTAATTACCCTCATTCCGAACAAAATGGAATATGTATCATAAGCCAATTCTAACGTTTCGATCTGTTTCCGTTCAAATTAAAATATATATCTTTATATATTCAATTTAAACGCACATTTCAATTTACCGGGGCCACATACAGTCTCTAAAAATTCCCAAAAAATTATTTCTAGCTTCGTATTGACGATACGGTCCTAACAAAACTAATTTCGTCGAATTCTGAGACCGTTTGAAAAATGGCCATTTTCCAGTCGATTAAAATCAACTAAAACTGGTCAAACGCGTTTCCTTGGCCACGCTCACATATTGATTCAGAAAATTACGAAATTTGAAACCTAGCAATAACTTGACATCACGGATCCAACAAAATTGGTTTCATCGAAATCCGAGGTCGTTTGCAAAATGGCCATTTTTAAGGGCTAGAATTCTACAGCGACTATTCTGAATTTTCAACTGGACATATCTTTTTATCCCCGCTATGAAATTTTGATTTTTCGGATTCGTTGGAAAGATATTCTCAATTAGATTCTATTATTTTTGGTTTCACTAAAATCCGGTTTATTTTGAATCCTGTACATTCATTTGAAGTTTGAAATCGAATTATCGAACTACCGCGCCATTTTCAATTCCTTTTATAATTATAAATAAATATTTATATTCTAACGACGACGTATATAAAACTATACGTTCTAAATTAATTCAAAATAAATTTCTCGTCGATATTATTTAAAATAATCTATTTTAAATATCAAACTTCATCGAAATTGCCAAAATAAAAATTTTAAACTAGCTCGCATTTTCCGGGTTGTTACAATTAACCATACTTGGATTACAGAATTGGCAAGTATTAGCCATACTTGCCTTAAAGAGTTGGCGAGTATTAACCATACTCGGCTTATGGAAGTGGTATAGGTATGGTGGCAGGCGTTGACTGTGCTTGGTTTAGAGATGGTGGCCAGTACTGACCATACTTGGGTTGGCGAGGGTTAATCATGCTCGACTTAGATTGAGGATCCTGCCAAGTTTTGACAAGATATTTGAGTCAATCAAACATAATCCATGCTTGATAGAGAAAGTTTATTGTTGTTAAGGAGCTATTTTAGAAAAATGAAAACAAATCCTAAGAGGGTGATAGTTGAATCCAGAGCACGCCTAGGAACTAAATACAAACCACGTACGTGTGTACTTCCACATAACCATATTATTAAAAAATTAGTACATTTCTTATATCCTAAGAAATGAGTAAAATCCACGATGTGATATAAACCATATCTGTTAATGATGATGGCGCAATTGTTGTGCTCATGGTCCTTTCCATTTCGAGGAGCTCGAGGACCAACCTGAGGACCTTGGGCAGAAGGTTGTGGCGACGTGGCCAGTGCAGGTTTCTTAACGTACTCGGGTAGTTCCCCACGCCTAACCCTATCCTCGATGAGATCGCGTAAATGCCTGCACTCACCAGTGCTATGGCCTGCCGTATTGTGATACATTCAGTGCTTTCCTGATTTGAGTTCCTTTTGAGTTGGCTCCCTTCGAGGAGGTTTAGGGAAAGGTAGAGATCCTCGTATGTCAAGGTAGATGTCTAGCAGGGTAGAGTTGAGCTCGGTGTACTGATCATACTTGTTCTCTCCCCGAAGTTATACGTTCTGATAATTCTTTTCCAAGGCTTTTCCTTTTCCTTTGTTCTGGCCATTGGTGTTGGATGGACCTCCTTCTTTGGTAGCAAGCACCTCGAGGCTTTCCATCTCGTTGTCAGCATCCTCTTATCGTAGGAATCTATCGGCTTCAGCATAGAAATCTTCAATTTCCTTGGGGGGTCTCTGGTTAAAGAGATCCTGAATTCTGATCGGTTCTGAACACCTGCTATGGCGGCTATAAGCACCATCGATAGCTCGGGTTGATCGACTGATGCTACGGCTGCGTTGACTCTTTCTAAGAAAGAGCGGAGGGTCTCGGCGGACCGTTGCTTGATGGATGTAAGGAACATGACGTTCTTCGATAGAGAGATGTGAACTTTAAACTGCTTGATGAAGCAGGTAACCAACATATTCCAACTGTTGATCGACTCAGTTGTTAACTACCGGAACCACATGCTAGCTATGTCAGTAAGGAAGAGAGGGAAGCACTTGGCCATGACATTGGTCCATGCAGAAAGCACTTCCATATGACACATGTATCTCATGAGATGACTGCTCGGGTCGGTTCTGCCGTTGTAGGGCTCCAGGACCGGAAGCTTGAATTCTAGAGGATTTCAGGAGTTTCGAATTTTCTGTGTGAACGGACTGCGATGAACTTCATCCACATCCTATTGAGAAGATGTGCCTTTAGAAAAGCGTTTGATGATGCTTGCAAGCTAGCTTCCTTCTTTGAAGGGTCGTTGCTACGAATCCAATTCGACATTGGGGACGTGGGTAAGAATCCCAGTACTAGCATGGGGCGGAAACATGCCCCAAGTCCCCGGGGTCGGTTTGGTTCATCCTCCGAGAGTTGAGTGAAGGTGATCCCCAGCTTCGTGCCTTGCAGATAAACTCGCTTGGTTATTGTTGGACCCAACCATATCCGCTTCGATTGGAAATGACTGGCCCAGGTTAGTGGCATTCATCTATGGCTCAGTATTTCCCCCGCCCAGAGCGATTTTAGAGTGTTTTACAGTAGCGTCTCCCTCCGTAGCATTGGGGACCAGTATGGTAGAGTGGTCTTAGTGACACGGATGGTTGTTGCCCCAGCCCTTGCTAGATCGGAAAGCTGGGAAGGCAGTGGGCGAGCCTTCATAAGATGGGTTTGTAGTTTGACGTTGGGTCGAACCGGATGTGAAAAAGTTCCTGGTTATGGCCGACCCAAAGGTTGCACTAGATTAGGAGCTATTTGTCCAGGGAGTTGAGTCGATCCCTGAACCAGAAGCAAAACGGTCGACCGATTTGAAACTTGGTCATGGATGACTTGAGAATCTGCAGCTACCTGAGCTCCAATAAGTACCGAGAGTGGCGACATTAAATGTAGTCGGCCAGGTTGCAAAGTGAAACCGGGAGGAAGCAAAGGTGTGGACCTATTTGGGGATTGGTTCTCCGCAGACTGAAGATCAGTTGTTGCCCGCAGCCTCGCCTGGTGCAGGGAATGATACTGGAATGTGAGGACCCTTTTCCATCCGAGCGAGGAGGTTGTTTATCACTTTATGCTGATGTTTGAGAAGTTCACCCTGAGATGCCATCTGGTTTCTTAACTCAGCCAAAACTTCATCCATGTCGTCCCTAATGAGGTATTGGGATGGCTCTTCATGGGAGGAAGCCTCAAGCCTTGCCTCCGTTGTTGCTGCTCCTGTTGCGTGAAAAGGTCAAGATTGAGAATGAGAAGGTTATGTATCCTTATTCCATTTTTTCATTGCTTCCTTAAGAGTTGCCGATGGTCGTAGAATATATCTACATCCCCCTTCCTGACGCGCCAAAATGTTGACGTCAAAAGTTGGTCTAGTGACAGTCAACCCCCAACATGTGTTGAGTACACACGAAAAACAATCACGGAGATGTAAGAAAAAGTAAATGAACAAGGGAGACACAATATTTTATAGTGGTTCTGTAACACCCCACACTTTTTTCACCCAAATGTTGACAAAAATAAAAACTTAAACACATCTAAGCATAGAGCATATATGTTGTACCCGTAATAAATGAGCATGAGCATAATCAGAGTACGATAAAAGAGAACTCACAACGAAAACAAAATAGGGTAAATTAGTATGAACCCAAGAAATTACCTTTTTTAAAGTATGTCACTTTTCCAATACCGAACATGAGAGAGAAAGAGATTTGAAAGCCAAACATGATCATTTGTAAGAACCTGGCCTTCTTTATGAAACCTAGAGGTTGTAATGAGGAGGGGGTTAGAACAACAAGTTCTGGTGACTAAGAAATGTACAACACAGACTATAACGCAGATATATTCTGTTTGGTTCAACCCAAGCTGTATACCTGACAAGGTAAGTGATTCTAAACCAACCGTGTTAAAGTTTACGCATGACTCTGCCACTCTTTCCAAAGTAGTATCCACAAATTACATTACCAGATATACACTCTATGTTTGGAGGTTTTCAAGTTTTGATTTTTTTTAAATTTGGGTGCAGAAAAGTGTGGGGTGTTGCAGGTTCAGCTTATATCGGTGCCTATGTCCACTTATAATCTTTGTTTATACTGCCGATTACAGGTTACAGTGATCTTTTAGCGGAAGAAAGTAGAGAAAAAGATGATTTAAACACAAAATCCTTGTGTTGAATCTAGAGAATACGGCATGCTATTTTTGGTAAGCCAAGCAAGAGGTTTTCGTATGGATTTCAATCTGCCTTTCCACTTCGGCAAGTAGTTGTATTTATAGGCGAGATAGTGGGCCACAATTGCATGCGGCGTGGCATACATTTTTCTAGGGCTTTAACATGTATTGCTCGATCCGGTTTGAGTAGCTGTAGGCGGCAAGAACCAGTATGCTCATGAATAGTTCTTCCTCGAAATAGGCGGCATACATGGCATTGAATACTTGGTGTGTAAAAAGAAGTGCTGGTCAAATTTATCTGTTGTTCCAACATTGGGAACAGGACTTTGTTTGATAGCGTATAACTTGCTCTGGTCCTATACTATAGATAATAATTTTACTTAGATACTTCTCTTCTGGTATCTCTACTCGATTCAATCTTTTAGGAACAGGTCGATCGATTTGTTGATGACTTCGACTGATCAGTTCGATCTTTTCTGTAGAAGGATGCTGTATTTATTTGCTGTGGCGTAGCTTCGGGTTAGCTTTCGGTTGGTCGACCTAACATGATAGTTATCCCTTATTGTCCAGAATAGGCCAATATCTGGATGTGACTTCTACTATGGGTTGGAACGGCTTTTTGCCAAGAAGCTGGTCAACAATGGCCATTTTAAATGTGTATATAAATTATAAATAAAATTATATAAATTCCAAAACAATTCAATTAAATAATAATAAATTATTATGTAACGACTCGTATTTCTGGCAGTCAAATATTTAATTTAATTTATTATTTTAAATATTTTATTTGGGATATTAAAGGAATTTAATATTTTGTTCGTTATTAAAAACGAAGTTTGAACGTTATATATTTATATAATTATAAATCGAGCTCGAAATGGCGCGACAGTTCGTAAATTGGAGTTTTGAACTTCAATTTGACATACAGGATCCGATATAAGTCAGATTTCTGTGAAACGAGAAACGTTGGAACCGTGTTGATGATAATTTTCATATTAAAGAGAAAAATCCAGATTTCGTGTTATAATTTGTTAGTTATGGCCAAATCAAATTTTGAAATAATCGCTGTGGAAATCGTTATTAAAATAAAGGCCTTTAAAATAGTCATTTTTCAAATGGTCTCTGTTTTCGACAAAATCAGTTTCATTGGGACCATAACGTTAAATTATTACACGGTGTTAAATGGCGTGGCAAACCGATGTCGTATGTGGCCATCGTAGCCATAAACGCCCATTTATTTTCTACATCGCGTAATTAAATTAATTTAATTTAATAAATGGACATTTGAGTGTAACTTGAGCAGACGATCGAATTAAGGCACGAAACCAGTTCTATTTAGTTCGTATCGACGATTAGAATTAGGATAAGCATATAGTTTGTTATTTTTGAAGACCGGTTAATTTGGTGTTCAAAATGGCATTTCGGTACGCGTAAAAATAGCCTACCGGGGAAACAGTCTCAGAATGCGACGGAACTGGTGCCGTTGGGTTCGTATTGATTAATTATTGTAGGATTTCAAGGTTTCAAGTTGATTAGATTTATCTAGTGATCGTGAAAAAATTAAACGCGTGTTTATTTTTGGTTTTATAAAGGAATTTTTTTCAAACGATGTCGGATTTCGTCGAAACTGGTCCCATTAGGTCCGGAATACCTTTTTACACTGAGATTAGTTTTGTTATCAATAAACGAAAATTGTTTGCAGTGGTTTTTATCAATTAGTTCACGACGAAGTTTGGTAAAATAATATAATTATATAAAAAGGAAATTATAACATGGTTAAGGCCAATCCTATGCAACCATCCAATACATACGTACAAAAAGGAATGTGTACAGAACCATGAATTGAAGACAATGCAGCACATGCTACCCTAACTTTCTGACGCAACCACTAATGCATATTAGTATATACTTCACAAATAAAGCCAAGTACTACATGCAGTATTATAAAAGAAAAGAAAAAAAATATGCGCGGACCATAAGATGCGAGCCTACCCCAGTATAACACTAAAAAGTAAATACCTTCAGTCCTAAGCCACCGATTGCTTTACTTGCACACTACCGATGCCTTTCTCCCCACGTTTACTTGCTCCCCACACTTACTTTCCCCTATATTATGCATATACTTGGCTCTTTCTCCACCTTCTTTTCAGTAGCATGAAATCAATCTGCAACTCTTCTTTTATCGAACCCATTTTCAACGCCTCAAACATTTCTTTGTTTCGAGCTGTTCTAGTTGAAGGCTGTGGGTATCAGTACATGGGTTCTAGATCGTGCATGGGGGCAGGGCTGCTTGAGCATAGATCCAGGCATATAGAGGCCAGGCGGAGCTTGGAGGGCGAGGCTGACAGCAAGGCAAGGTCGGAGAGTTTTTGCCAGTCTCGGGTGATGGTGTTTTTGCATGGAAAGGTGGCATGAAGTAACGTGAAGGTGGAAAAAGAAAATGATGTCAGAGCTGAGAATCTGAGATGGCAGTGTACTGGCGTTCGGATGATGAATGAATGGTTCGAGATTTGTTCAGGAGGCTCGCCGAAGCTCTGGCGACAAGGTGGAATGTGCATACAGTATGTGCGTGAAGTATAGAAGAAGGTGGTGGAAGAAGTCACCGGGTTCGTTGAGGGTTAAGGTGATGGGGGAGAGTGGAAAGACGGTGCCGATGATGTTAGCAGATAGGGTTTCGAACGTCAGAGAAGTGGTACGATTGGGTGGGTGCGTGTTTGTTTTAGATGGTGAAAGGATGGAGTTAGAACAAGGTGAAGGTCCTGGGTAATACGAACTGAAAGAATAAATGATGTATCAGCATTTTTTTGACGGCCTGGAAGCTTCCGTGAATGGAGGTATTAAAAAGAGGACGGGGTTTGGGTGTTATTTTCGAACTGGGGTCTGAATTAAAAAAAATATGAAGGGCGAACTAATTGGAAAGGAGAGAGAATGAAGAGAGGAGCAGATGGTATTGAATAGCAGTTCGATTAAAGGAGTTCAATTGTGCTTTTCTTCTAAATACACGGAAATGGTATCGGCCTGAACTAAGTAATTTAATGATAATAACCGTAATTAAATCTGTGAATTTTATAATTGAGGGAATATTAATTATCAACCGGTAATAGCTACGCTAATCAATGCATTCGTTTGTTCCAGATCAAAGGAACTGGGAAAAACGGTCCTTAAAGAAGAGCAGAAGTAAAGTTGTTATTTTGACAACGATTCATGGGAATTAGGACACGAATCAAGGAAGACAACAAGTTATTGGACCCGTGTTTTGTTTGCGAAGGAATGCATTAGCCATATTTGTGTTCACTGCTGGTTGAGGGCTGATAGAATGAAAGGTAATAATGGTAGTTAAAGAAAATTGATTTAATTATTAATATATGAACCAAAATAATTATAGCTACTTGATATAGGGACTGAACGGGGTTAGGGATCAAGAAGCGGTGAAGATGTTAACTAAGGAGGAAGTCAGACCATGTTCACTTATAACAAAGTAAATATGTATTAGTTAATTAACTTTATAATTTAAGGATTTACCGTTAGATCTAAATTAGTGATTTCTTAAACAGCAGCAGGAGAAACAGGATGGAAGAGAAGCAATAGTCGGACTGTTTTATGGATTGGCAAAGTAATTAGTTTCATTATAACCGTTTTTAGAAGTAAATTAGTTTTAACTAAAATGGCATTTGTTCAAACTTAAATAATTCATATTTCGTAATCAGAATTGAACGGAACAAAGGGTGTTGGGACCATATGCTCGAATACTGCGTCATAGAACAGAGCTGGACGGAATTGGAATCAACTGGAGTTTGATTAAATTAAACACTCATTTAATTTAATTAAAACCAACCGTGTAAACAACATAATCAAATCAAGGTGAGTTAAACTCACTCAGTTTTTTCCATTTATATTTTTATATAAATTGGGTTTTTATTTTGTGTGCTCTGCTTGCCAATGGTTGACTGTTTGCTAGTTATAAATTTATTTGTTGTTTTAACCGATGAAATTAAACTGTTGTTTACTTTCAGTGAAATACCAAATCGTTATTCTCACGATTGGTTCCAATAAAGGTAACTTACCTTGTTGGTCACGTTTATAAAATAAACGTGTTTAATGGTTTGAATTGTTTGATCTGTTTGAATTGCTTGATCTTTTTGAATGGAACAATCTGTTTGAGATAACCATTTGTATACAGGGAAGAACAAGTTGGAGGGATCCAACCGAATTCCTCAAATATATTATTTATTTTCATATTATCATTTATGAACTGTCCTGATTGGGTGATTGATTTGATTAGTGATCATGGAGTGAAAATTTAACCTGTGTTGTGTTTTAACCAATGGGCTATATTGGTTGAGTAATGGGCAGTAAATGGCTTAAAAGTAAATTGTTTTATTTATATCGATTTACCGTCAGGTGAATTGATAGAACTGAAATTATAAAATTTATTTATAACTAAAGATAGATTTGAAATATATATTTTGAATAAAAGTTTAGCAAAAGGGGAATTTAGATGAAAAGGGTTTAGACTAAACCAGAATTGATTTAAACAAGGTTTATAAAAGCGATGAGGCGTTATATCGTTAAGTTTAAATGAACATTAATTAATAATGTGATCGTGTAAAGGTAGGGAATTGAAATATGAATTTCAAAGCAGTAAATGGTCGAAAGGATTAGAGAAGGAATTGGTGAAACTGAGTTTGGTAAAGGAAGTGGGTCATCGGATTTTGTAAGCAAATCCGAATTATGAAATGAAATGGTTTTAAAAAGGGTAAAGGTTAAAAGGGGTGTTTATAAAGGATTACTTAATTACTAAATTAAGAAATAGTGGTTATATCCGAGCAAGAGAATTTCCAAGAGTAATAAGGTTTTATGAAACCGTATTTTGAATAGTTCAGTCAAATGGAATTTGTAATTATATTAGAATGAAATATTGGGTTTTGGAGTACAACTCGTATCCATCTTGAGATATGAACGTTGTTGATCAAGGTCTGAGAGGTAACTAAAATACCCCAACTTGAATGACTTCAGAATTATCTGAGGATGATATAAGTTGTAATGGTAAAAGAGATTAGTAAGGTTATTATTTCATTAGAGAAATAATAATGCAACATTTGGGATGAAGATTTGGAAAATATATAATAAGGATTTTAAAGTAAAAAGGGTAATAAAAGAAGCTGTCGAAAATATAACGATATTTTCGAATTAGAAGGGAAACGTAAGGCTGAGTTTTATCCTATCAGAATAACATTTGTATTGTTTCAAGTAATGAAATAGATAATATTTCGTTACATCGTTCTACGAGTAATAATTTAATAAATTCCCAATAGTTGATAATAACGTGGCTAATGTTTCGAAAGTGAAATTTGGAAACTAAATATGATATTGGATTTTCCTAAATAATAAAATGAACATGGTTTAAAAAAAATCTTACGATAAATAAGAAGAGAGAAAGCTATATTTATAATATCGAAATATTTAATAGTTTAAATTTACATTTGTTTTAATTAAAAGGCCAAGTGGTGCTAAATACTGAACCAGTGAACCCATTGGATTGTCATGACTGAAACACTGATTATTTTAATAGTTAAATCACCGACTATCAAATCTGTCCAATACGATTGTGGGTATGGAAAGACCGGGATCGAATTTATATTCGAAAACCATTCCGACCAACAAATACGTGAAGATATCAGAAGACGGTCGAGATGGAGAATTGAAGACCGTGGATTTTCATTAAACGGAAGAACCGCTAATAGTCACTGGTTAGCTCCCAAAGACAAACTGTGGTTCTGTCATGGTTGAAATCTATGGGTTGCAAGGACTTTTCGCTACCGGTCCATGGGGTGATTCCTATATTGGATGCAGTAGGAGAGTACCTTCGGTTCATCCTGTTCCTGGATGACTTGTATGGACGGATGTCTGACAGAGTATCTCCAAAGGAGTCACGTACGTTGATATTTTCAAACATACCAAGTTGAGGGCGGAGAAGTGCACATTCTCTTAGCTTGATAACTAGTTTATTTTTGTGAACGTCAATTAGTGATATCTGGCGGATCTGACGATGTGGCATTCTAAGTGAATGGTGACCTGGTGTTCAAAGGTTAATCTAAACCTCAAGCCTCATCAACCGGGAAATGACAGAAATCGGGCAGGCAGAATGGCCATGTGGGTCGCTCCCATTAGGGTGTATAATCACCTATCTAGAGAATTTCCTTTTGCTTCTTTAATCTATTTCGATGCTGTCCTTTTTCGGGAAACGGTGGTTTGAGCCCAATCGTTGGTGATATACATTCGATACACTCAAGCGAAATGAGTGGTCGGTCATGTGAGGGTCGGGTTGCAAGATGTTCTTGTTGAACCCAGTGTATTCGCCTCTAGAGATACACTATCAACAGGTGGTCCCATACCTTGTCATAGTCGGGATCCAATTTCCAATAAGCGCCTGCGGTTTTGATTGTATACTATATATGTGGAGCGTGAGATGCAAGCGTTCCATTAGATTCTATTTACTTGTATTTAGACACTATTATAATATCAGAAAAGATATTGATTTCGAAAATGGTTCTGGTTATCGTAAGGTAAAAACCATCCATATTTATGTGTGGATTTGGTCTTACGATTATCCTTTTCTTTCGAAAAGATTTTGACATAAAAATCAAGTTGTGTGATACCTTAATACTATGCGAGTTTTCTTACTCTGGTTCACTAGACTGACCCAGTATTTTGTAAATGCTCGGGTTATCCCGGGGTGCACAGGTCCAGGTTATCGGATGCTGCGAAGTCCAGAGACGAGCTGGAGAAGTTCAGACGTATTATATATATATGATGTGTATTCCATTGTGTATTGTATATGAGGACAAGTTATTATAACTGTCCAGAGATGTTGATGTACTCTGATATTGTAAGTGTTTTGAAAGCTCTCGATAAAGTTTTATTTCTGTATTATATTTTATTCCGCTGCGATGTGAGACTCTGATTCTGTGTTGTGTTGGTTCTTCTTCTTCTTTTATTCTTATATTTCTTTCTTTCTTATCTCACCCTCTAAATTCTTTCTAATAACGTTCCGGTGTTTTCGGTGTTTGGAAGGTCGGCATGAGGTATGGGAAATGTATTTATGTCGATTTCCAAGGCCGAAAATCCTTAGGTCGTTATAGTGGTATCATAGCTATTGGTTTAGTAATAACCTTGGCTCTGTGGTGTAACTCGATAGAGATTGGGTTAGTAATACCCTAGATCGAGATTGAGTGTATATATTTGAGAGCGTATTTGTAAATGTTTTGTATTGTGTTTGTTGGTCGGTTCAATTGTTGAGAAGCGTTGAACTGGCAATCGATATAGTATTATTTTATAAAGAGGGTAAATGAAATAATTTTACCCAAATTATATTTTTGTATAGAAAAGAAATAGTTTTATTAAAACATTTATTGGTGTATTTGATTAATTCGAATGAAATTCAAATTGGGTTAAAAATTTGAAATGCAACTTAACCTAGTTAAGGGAAATTAAACTAATAATGAGATTGAAATAAATAAATTTGGAAATTGGAATGAATAAATAATAGTCAAATAGAAATCAATCGGATATTAATCGATTGATGTTCAATTATGTGAAACCAAAATAAAATATTAATATTGAATGTAAGTTCAATTGATATGGTTGATTTGGTGGTGTATTGGTTGTTGATTGTGAAATGTTTGTTATGGGATGATAAGTTGGTTGAATAGAATTCATTAAATGGTTTAATGAAGATTTGAAAACTAAATTCCAGTATTATAAATTAGAATGGAATCTCACATGAATTAAAACTGAATAACTATTCCCAGTATTCACATATACTTGTTAGAATGAATTGATGCCACCTGTTTGATTTTGGAAACCTGTATAGTTATAACTGTTAATAAAGGAAGTGTTATTTAAGAAATTCATATAATTGTTACTGATATGTGAATTGAGTTGAGTACAGGTGCCAGAGGGATAGACAGACCGATATTGGTTGAGTAAATCACATATACGTTGAGCAGATATGCTCAATAACGCTCGCGAAGGTAAGCCTATGCGAAAATATAAAATTTTGGGTTTTGGTTTTTGTTTTCCGACCGTATGGGTCGAGGTATATATATTATTTGTTCTTGCGATATCGCAGATGTCACTCCGTGCAGGGGAGACTCTGCCGAATTTTTCCGGGAATTTAGAGTGTTAGCAAATTTTCGATATTTTTGAAAATATTTATATACGGTATTGAATTGTTTTCTACTTTAAAATAAATTAGATTTGGAAATTAATGGGTTTGTAACGTTCTTTCTACCTTAGCAATTTCGAGGACGAAATTATTTTAAGGGGGGAAGAATGTAACGACCCGTATTTCTGACAGTCAAATAATTAATTTAATTTATTATTTTAAATATTTTATTTGGGATATTAAAGGATTTTAATATTTTGTTCGTTATTTAAAACGAAGTTTGAACGTTATATATTTATATAATTATAAATCGAGCTCGAAATGGCGCAACAGTTCGTAAATTGGAGTTTTGAACTTCAATTTCATATACAGGATCCGATATAAGTCGGATTTCTGTGAAACGAGAAACGTTGGAACCGTGTTGATGATAATTTTCGTATGAAAGAGAAAAATCTAGATTTCATGTTACAATTTGTTAGTAATGGCCAAATCAAAATTTGAAATAATCGCTGTGGAAATCGTTATTAAAATAAAGGCCTTTAAAATAGCCATTTTTCAAATGGTCTCTATTTTCGATGAAATCAGTTTCATTGGTACCGTAACATTAAATTATTACACGGTGTTAAATGGCGTGGCAAACAGATGTCGTATGTGGCCACGGTAGCCGTAAACGCCCAGTTATTTTCTATATCGCGTAATTAAATTAATTTAATAAATGGATATTTGAGTGTAACTTGAGCAGATGATCGAATTAAGCCACGAAACCAGTTCCATTTAATTCGTATCGATGATTAGAGTTAGGATAAGCATATAGTTTGTTATTTTTGAAGACCGGTTAATTTGGTGTTCAAAATGGCATTTCGATACGCGTAAAAATAGCCTATCGGGGAAACAGTCTCAGAATGCGACGGAACTGGTGCCGTTGGGTTTGTATTGATTAATTATTGTAGGATTTCAAGGTTTCAAGTTGATTAGATTTATCTAATGATCGTGAAGAAATTAAACGCTTGTTAATTTCTGGTTTTATAAAGGATTTTTTTCAAACGATGTCAGATTTCGACGAAACTGGTCCCATTGGGTCCGGAATACCTTTTTACACTAAGATTAGTTTTGTTATCAGTAAACGAAAATTGTTTGCAGGGGTTTTTATCAATTAGTTCACGACGAAGTTTGGTAAAATAAAATAATTATATAAAAAGGAAATTATAACATGGTTAAGGCTAATCCTATGCAACCATCCAATACATACGTACAAAAAGGAATGTGTACAGAACCATGAATTGAAGACAATGCAGCACATGCTACCCAAACTTTCTGATGCAACCACTAATGTATATTAGTATATTCTTCACAAATAAAGCCAAGTACTACATACAGTACTATAAAAGAAAATAAAAAAAATATGCGTGGACCAAAAGATGCGAGCCTACCACAGTATAACACTAAAAAGTAAATACCTTCAGTCCCAAGCCACCAATTGCTTTACTTGCACACTACCGATGCCTTTCTCCCCACGTTTACTTGCTCCCCACACTTACTTTCCCCTATATATACGCATATACTTGGCTTTTTCTCCACCTTCTTTTCAGCATCATGAAATCAATCCACAATTCTTCTTTTAACGTACCCATTTTCAATGCCTCAAACATTTCTTTGTTCCGAGCTGTTCTAGTTGAAGGCTGTGGGTATCATGGGCATCAGTACATGGGTTCTAGATCGCGCATGGGAGCAGGCCTGCTTAAGCACAGATCCAGGCATGTAGAGGCCAGGCGGAGCTTGGAGGGCGAGGCTGACAGCAAGGCGAGGTCGGAGAGTTTTTGTCAGTCTCGGGTGATGGTGTTTTTGCATGGAAAGGTGGCATGAAGTAACGTGAAGGTGGAAAAAGAAAATGATGTCAGAGCTGAGAATCTGAGATGGCAGTGTACTGGCGTTCGGATGATGAATGAATGGTTCGGCATTTGTTCAGGTGGCTCATCGGAGCTCTGGCGACAAGGTGGAAGGTGCATATAGTTTGTGCGTGAAGTATAGAAGAAGGTGGCGAAAGAAGTCACCGGGTTCGTTGAGGGTTAAGGTGATGGGGGAGAGTGGAAAGACGGTGCCAATGATGTTAGCAGATAGGGTTTCAACGTCAGAGAAGTGGTACGATTGGGTGGATGCGTGTTTGTTTTGGATGGTAAATGGATGGAGTTAGAACAAGGTGAAGGTCTTGGGTAATACGAACTGAAAGAATAAATGATGTATCAGCATTTTTTTGAGGGCCTGGAAGCTTCCGTGAATGGAGGTATTAAAAAGAGGACGGGGTCTGGGTGTTATTTTCGAACTGGGATCTGAATAAAAAAACAAAAAAAAACGAAGGGAGAACTAATTGGAAAGGTGAGAGAACGAAGAGAGGAGCAGATGGTATTGAACAACAGTTCGATTAAAGGAGTTCAACTGTGCTTTTCTTCTAAATACACGGAAATGGTATCGGCCTAAACTAAGTAATTTAATGATAATAACCGTAATTAAATCTGTGAATTTTATAATTGAGGGAATATTAAATATCAACCGGTAATAGCTACGCTAATCAATGCATTCGTTTGTTCCAGATCAAAGAAACTGGTAAAAACGGTCCTTAACGAAGAGCGGAAGTAAAGTTGTTATTTTGACAACGATTCATGGGAATTAGGGCACGAAGCAAGGATGACAACAAGTTATTGGACCCGTGTTTTGTTTGCGAAGTAATGCATCAGCCATATTTGTGTTCACTGTTGATTGAGGGCTGATAGAATGAAAGGTAGTAATGGTACTTTAAGAAAATTGATTTATTTATTAATCTATAAACCAAAAAAATTATAGCTACTTGTTATAGGGACTGAACAGGGTTAGGGATCAAGAAGCGGTGAAGATGTTAACTAAGGAGGAAGTCAGACCATGTTCACTTATAACAAAGTAAATAAGTATTAGTTAATTAACTTTATAATTTAAGGATTTACCGTTAGATCTAAATTAGTGATTTCTTAAACAGCAGCAGGAGAAACAGGATGGAAGAGAAGCAATAGTCGGACTGTTTTATGAATTGGCAAAGTAATTAGTTTCATTACAACCATTTTTAGAAGTAAATTAGTTTTAACTAAAATGGCATTTGTTCAAACTTAAATAATTCATATTTCGTAATCAGAATTGAACGGAACAAAGGGTGTTGGGACCATATGCTCGAATATTACGTCATAGAACAGAGCTGAACGGAATTGGAATCAACTGGAGTTTAATTAAATTAAACACTCGTTTAATTTATTTAAAACCAACCGTGTAAACAACAGAATCAAATCAAGGTGAGTTAAACTCACTCAGTTTTTCCCATTTATATTTTTATATAAATTGGTTTTTTATTTTGTGTGCTCTGCTTGCCAATGGTTGACTGTTTGCTAGTTATAAATTTATTTATTGTTTTAACCGATGAAATTAAACTGTTGTTTACTTTCAGCGAAATACCAAATCGTTATTCTAGCGATTGGTTCCAATAAAGGTAACTTACCTTGTTGGTCACGTTTATAAAATAAATGTGTTTAATGGTTTGAATTGTTTGATCTGTTTGAATTGCTTGATCTGTTTGAATGGAACAATCTGTTTGAGATAACCATTTGTATACAGGGAAGAACAGGTTGGAGGGATCCAACCGGATTTCTCAAATATATTATTTATTTTCATATTATCATATATGAACTGTCTTGATTGGGTGATTGATTTGATTAGTGATCATGGAGTGAAAATTTAACCTATATTGTGTTTTAACCAATGGGCTATATTGGTTGAGTAATCGGCAGTAAATGGCCTAAAAGTAAATTATTTTATTTTTATCGATTTACCGTCAAGTGAATTGATAGAACTGAAATTATAAAATTTATTTATAACTAAAGATAGATTTGAAATATATATTTTGAATAAAAGTTTATCAAAAGGGGAATTTAGATGAAAAGGGTTTAGACTAAACCAGAATTGATTTAAACAAGGTTTATAAAAGTGATGAGGTGTTATATCGTTAATTTTAAATTAACGTTAATTAATAATGTGATCGTTTAAAGGTAGGGAATTGAAATATGAATTTCAAAGCAGGAAATGGTAGAAAGGATTAGAGAAGGAATTGGTGAAACTGAGTTTGGTAAAGGAAGTGGGTCATCGGATTTTGTAAGCAAATCCGAATTATGAAATGAAATGGTTTTAAAAAGGGTAAAGGTTAAAAGGGGTGTTTATAAAGGATTACTTAATTATTAAATTAAGAAATAGTGGTTATATCCGAACAAGAGAATTTCCAAGAGTAACAAGGTTTTATGAAACCGTATTTTGAATAGTTCAGTCAAATGGAATTTGTAATTATATTAGAATGAAATATTGGGTTTTGGAGTACAACTCGTATCCATCTTGAGATATGAACGTTGTTGATCAAGGTCTGAGAGGTAACTAAAATACCCCAACTTGAACGACTTCAGAATTATCTGAGGATGATATAAGTTGTAATGGTAAAAGAGATTAGTAAGGTTATTATTTCATTAGAGAAATAATAACGCAACATTTGTGATGAAGATTTGGAAAATATATAATAAGGATTTTAAAGTAAAAAGGGGAATAAAAGAAGCTGCCGAAAATATAACGATATTTTCGAATTAGAAGGGAAACGTAAGGATGAGTTTTATCCTATCAGAATAACATTTGTATTGTTTCAAGTAATGAAATAGATAATATTTCGTTACATCGTTTTACGAGTAATAATTTAATAAATTCCCAATAGTAGATAATAACGTGGCTAATATTTTGAAAGTGAAATTTGGAAACTAAATATGATATAGGATTTTCCTAAGTAATAAAATGAACATGGTTTAAAGAAAAATCTTATGATAAATAAGAAGCGAGAAAGCTATATTTATAATATCGAAATATTTAAGAGTTTAAATTTACATTTGTTTTAATTAAAAGGCCAAGTGGTGCTGAATACTGAACCAGTGAACCCATTGGATTGTCATGATTGAAACACTGATTATTTTGATAGTTAAATCACCGACTATCAAATCTGTCCAATACAATTGTGGGTATGGAAAGACCGGGATCGAATTTATATTCGAAAACCATTCTGACTAACAAATACGTGAAGATATCAGAAGACGGTCGAGATGGAGAATTGAGGACCGTGGATCTTCATTAAACGGAAGAACCGCTAATAGTCTCTGGTTAGCTCCTAGAGACAAACTGTGGTTCTGTTGTGGTTGAAATCTATGGGTTGCAAAGACTTTTCGCTACCGGTCCATGGGGTGACTCCTATATTGGATGCAGTAGGAGAGTACCTTCGGTTCATCCTGTTCCTGGATGACTTGTATGGACGGATGTCTGTCAGAGTATCTCCAAAGGAGTCACGTACGTTGATATTTTCAAACATACCAAGTTGAGGGTGGAGAAGTGCACATTCTCTTAGCCTGATAACTAGAGTATTTTTGTGAACGTCAATTAGTGATATCTGGCGGATCTGACGATGTGGCATTCAAAGTGAATGGTGACCAGGTGTTCAAAGGTTAATCAAAACCTCAAGCCTCATCAACCGGGAAATGACAGAAATCGGGCAGGCAGCATGGCTATATGGGTCACTCCCATTAGGGTGTAAAATCACCTATCTAGAGAAATCCCTTTTGCTTCTTTAATCTATTTCGATGCTGTCCTTTTTCGGGAAACGGTGGTTTGAGCCCAACTGTTGGTGATATACATTCGATACACTCAAGCGAAATAAGTGGTTGGTCAAGTGAGGGCCGGGTTGCAAGATGTTCTTGTTGAACCCAGTGTATTCGCCTCTAGAGATACACTATCAGCAGGTGGTCCCATACCTTGTCATAGTCGGGATCCAATTTCCAATAAGCGCCCGCGGTTTTGATTGTATACTATATATGTGGAGCGTGAGATGCAAGCGCTCCACTAGATTCTATTTACTTGTATTTAGACACTATTATAATATCAGAAAAGATATTGATTTCGAAAATGGTTTGGGTTATCGTAAGGTAAAAACCGTCCATATTTATGTGTGGATTTGGTCTTACGATTATCCTTTTCTTTCGAAAAGATTTTGACTTAAAAGTCAAGTTGTGTGATACCTTAATACTGTGCGAGTTTTCTCACTCTGGTTCACCAGACTAGCCCGGTGTTTTGTAAATGCTCGGGTTAGCCCGGGGTGCACAGGTCCAGGTTATCGGATGATGCGAAGTCCAGAGACGAGCTGGAGAAGTTCAGACGTATTATATATATATGATGTGTATTCCGCTGTGTATTGTATATGAGGAAAAGTTATTATAACTGTCCAGAGATGTTGATGTACTCCGATATTGTAAGTGTTTTGAAAAGCTCTCGATAAAGTTTTATTTCTGTATTATATTTTGTTCCGCTGCAATGTGAGACTCTGATTCTGTGTTGTGTTGGTTCTTCTTCTTCTTCTTCTATTCTTATATTTCTTTCTTTCTTATCTCACCCTCTAAATTCTTTCTAATAACTTTCTGGTGTTTTCGGTGTTTGGAAGGTCGGCATGAGGTACGGGAAATGTATTTATGTCGATTTCCGGGGCCGAAAATCCTTGGGTCGTTACATATTATCGTCGTAAATATCCAAAGAGAATATCATATAGCTTCCAATATAAACAATATGGGTTTTAAAGCTCAACATTACCAATTCTGAGTTAAACGGTATCAAAATTATATTAAAAACCTTTTAAATGTAATAAATAAACATTATAGTTTACTAACGATTTCCATAGTGACTAATTGAAAATTTGATGTTGACATAACTCAAAATTTATAATATTAAATCTTGATTTTTCGCTTTCATTAGAAATTATAATAAACTATATTCAAACATTTCTTGTTTCACAGAAATCTGACTTATATTGAATCTAGTATATTAAATTGAAGTTCAAAACTCAATATTACGAACTACCACGACGTTACAAGCTCGTTTTAAATTAAATATAAATTTGACATTCAAACTTCATTTTATAAATAAATTCAATATTAAAATCCATTAATATTCCAAATATAAAATTTAAAACAAATTTAAATATCCAAATTTAAATGATCGAAAAATACGGGTCGTTACATTCTTTCCCCCTTAAAAGAATTTCGCCACCGAATTACTAAGTAGGAAAAATGCTATAAATCTATTAACTTTCCAAAATCGAAGTCTTGAAATCACAAGATAGTTAATAGAAAGAAATTAGAGGGTGGGAAAAAGAAAGCAAGTAATATTAGAATAGAAGAAGAAGAAGAACCAACACAACACAGAGTCTCACATCGCAGCAGAAAAATAATAATAATATGGAAATAAATCTTTAGTAAGAGTTTGAAATAAAACTTACAATTATCAGAGTACATCAACACATCTGGACAGTTATAACAACCTGTCCTCATAAACAATCACACATCGGAATAATAACTATATAACATCATGCGTCTAAACTCTTCCACCTTGTCTCTTCATAGCATCCGATAACTTGAACTAGTAAAACTCGGTTTGTAGAAATCAATGTACGCGATCCTTTGGAAATATCCTGTCAGACATTCATCCATACAAGTCATCCAGGAATAAATGAACCGAAGACACCTTCCTACCACAACATAGGAATCACCGTATAGGCCTGTAGCGAGCAGTCTTTGTAATCTGTAGATTCCAACCACGACGGAAACACCGTTAAAATACCTCTGGGAGAAAGTCAGAGAAATTCGACAATTAGTCCTTTCGCTTATGAAGATTCACGGTCTTCAATTGCTTCGTCTTCGATCAGCATTTTCCACGTATTTGCTGGCCCTGAAATGGTTTTCGAATATAAATTTGATCCCGATCTTTCTGTTCCAACAATCATATAGGTCAGATTTTGATAGTCGAATAGTTAACTGTCAAAATAAACAACCATTTATAAACGAAAACAAATTCACTAATTCAATACCTAGCATCATTTAGCCTCTTAATTGACCAGCCGTTAATTAAAAGATTAAAAAAATCTAATTCTTACCATGTTGAAAAAACATTTCTCTTTTTCTTATTTTATATAAAATATTCAATTATCATTCCACATCTACTTATTGGATCTTCATTGTAAATTGGTAAGTGAATAAATATCTAAGTATTCAACCCTGAAGGCCGAAACTAACATCAGATTGACTCCTCGAAAGTAACTCTACTCAACCAACGTACAACAAATTCCAGTTTCTTAGAAAACGTATCATATTCCCTTTTTCCCATTTTCAAAATGATTATACTCCTTTATAATCTCAGTAATCATTTCCTATTTTGTTTAAAATATCATTTCATAAAATTAACTAAAATAGTTCAACTTAACCTCTATAAATAAATATTACATATTCCACTTCAGAAACCCTTCACCTATATTTTACAAAGTCATTAACTTGTCATTTACAAAATTCTTAACCATTCGTTTATAAATTCCTTAACCTTTCATTTATAAATATCTTTCTAATTGCAAACATTTTGCAATAACTTATATTCTTTATTCGCGTACCCTTTAAACAATTTGCTAATATTTAATTCTAATTCGACAAGTTTCTTTATTTTATAAATTCATTTCACAACTCTTCCCATATAACTCAATTTATATGTATTTCCATTTGTAACTCCTTCTGGCAATCTTGCCTCGAAATCTCATTTATTTGATATTGGTCTCAATTCCAATTGTACTCCACTATTCATATTCTACATTCAATTTCACTTATACGCTAATTTCATTCACGAAAAACCCATTTAATCACATTTCGTATATTTATAAACAACATTTGTAAAAATGTTTATTAGTTACGAAAAATCACCTTTCAAAGTTTTTATCATTCCTTATACACCCACGATCCTATCACTACAAGAAAAACCGTAAATAGCTGCAGATTTTAGCAGCGGAAAATTCCATCGCAAATTAGCGACGGATTTGCAAGTGATTTACAAGGGGTAATTTTATGTTTTTTCTATTATAAATTTTCATATATTATCACCGACCTTTTTTATTTCCGTCACTGAGCCGTTGCAAATTGCATCAATTTACCGACGGATATATTTTGACACTAAATTCCATCGCAAATTCAGGCAGATTGTCGACGGAAGATAGTTTATAGCTATTTTGCGATAGATTTTCCAAGGAATTTGGAAGGGATGCTTATTTCTAAATTAGAATTATTGAAGACTTATCCAATTTAGCCACGGTGAATTTTGTAATACACGTATTACTAATCAATAACTAATGATTAATAATTAACAATTAGCAAAATATCTTTTAATATTATTTTCTAACTAATTTTGTAATATTACTGAATAATTGATAACCAATTAAAATTTTTAAATAACCGTTACTAATGATAATTAAGTAATACTAATAATTAAATAATAAATAATATTTAATAATGCATTTACTAATTAATAATTACAACTAAATAATTAAAACTAACTTTATTGTTTATTATATTTTAGTATTAATAATTAATACGTAGTATTTAGTAATTATAATTAAAATCATATATAATATGAACTAATTAAAAATATTTAAAATTTTGGAAATTTCTAAAACATATTTAAAATTATTCGTTAAATTTGAATATAATATTTGTAAGTTTTCATAAGATTAGAATTTTTTATAAAAACCTATTTTTTTTAAATATTCAATTTTCATAGAA
This sequence comes from Allium sativum, assembly GCA_030737875.1. Lineage (NCBI taxonomy): Eukaryota > Viridiplantae > Streptophyta > Magnoliopsida > Asparagales > Amaryllidaceae > Allium > Allium sativum. The sequence goes on from CM060910.1 coordinate 873,815,706, forward strand.
TTCCAAAATGTTAAAGAGTTTCAAATTTGGAAAATTACAAATATTACCTTGAAAATTATTACTTCCATGCGTATATACCAGTTTTCAAATGTAATTATCCTCTTTGGAGCGTTCGATTGAACCTGAATAATTAATAATCATTTATAGGTTTTCAAAAAGAAATATTTAATAATTCATTTCTACCGACTGAATAATTATTTCTATATAATTAATAATTATCATTAAATAATTACCATTCATGATAATTACTTAATATCAAAATCACTGAATAGCTCCACATCACTTGTAGATCTAAAGATCTAAATAGTCGATGGTCGCAAGTCGATTTTAACTATCTAATAATTAAATTACTCTTATAATAAAAAAAATTAGTATTTAATTGATGGCGCGAGTTGATCACACCTTGAATCTCTTCCAATTTGCTTGTCTCTAACTCCGTACACTCCAAAACCACTGTTTCTCTTCCACTTCACCAACTCCTCTATCATTAGCATCGCTCATTAACCTAAATTTGTCTACTTCATCCACATGGAACACCCACTGCAAACAATATTTAATAATTAAGACATAATATTTATTATCAATATTTTATAATCATATTGTTATTCAATATGAATTATCTAATATTTCTAGTTTTTAAAATTGTTTCTAAAAACAAATTCATCAAATACAAAAATAAAAAACGAAATTTTAAGTTAAAATTTTAGGACACTTAATAGTTTAGAAAATTTCAAATTAAAAAAATAATAGTTATTATTATTTATACCTCATGTTTGATAATTTTTGATTAACTCTCAATAATCAAACCGACCATTAGGGAGGTTTGCCTACTGTAGGATGAAACCAATTTTCGTCTGAAGCCAAAAACACAAGGCGGCTTTCTTTCACGCAATTTTTTCTTTGGTTGTTTCTCCTCTGAATCATTCCTCTCCAATCTTCCTCTTCTCAAATTAGGAATTTGACGAATTAAAGATCTAACGGATCCCCCTTATTTCTCAAATCAGTTTTCTCATATCTTTTACCATTCGATTTTGAAATCATAACTCCAAACTTCCAAAACCAAATTCCAAAATAAACTTTCGAAACCAAATTCCATGTCATAAGTCACCAAGCTCCATGTCATGAGTGATTAGACCTCATTTCAGATTTAGATGGTCCTCATAATTGAAAATCAACAATTTTCTTTGCATAGTTTTCGGTAAGTTATGAAATTCCCTTTTCTGGCTTTATTGACAGAATTTTCTGATTTTTACTAGAACAAGCTATAGATAATGGGTTTAGTCCTGATTTTGATTCTTTAATACTCAAGAAATGATATAAAGCTAATATAAATAAAGCTTTATCTTTAAAGGGAGAAGCTTGCCAAAGGGAGAAGACCATTAGTTTATGTGGTGTAGGTTTCATTGACATTGCTTATGCATTTGTAGTGAGAATGATCTATTGAGGTTATTCTATAACCAATGAATCATATAGTAACCTTATTGAAGGGTTCATAAAGGAGCAAAGCTTTCAGAGTGCTTTTGAAATCATTGATAAATTACTGGAGGAAAAAATGACATTCAGTGTTAGCATACTTAGAATCATACACAGAAGTAAGAATTTTGGTGGAACTCAGAAGGTGCTGAGCTTAAAGAAAAATATGTTGAATGCACAATCTGAAACCTCTTCCATGTACAACATTCTTGTGAATGGATTGTGGAAGCTAAGATATATGAATGAAGCAAGACTTCAATTGCACAAAATGCTTAGAAATGAAACGTCACCAAATCAAAATGTTCTCAATGAACTGATCAGAGGACCTGCCATGTTAATTCATCCATAGCAGTACTTGAAACACCTTGTTTCATGTTAAGAAATGGGATTAATCTCCCTACAGTTGGATATTGAGGTTTGGTACATCAGTTTTCTTATGGTCAATTGCATAAAGCCCTGGAAGTAGCAAAGTTGATATGTGAAAATGCAAGCCAGACCTGCTCATTTTCAATATTAAATTCGTTAAGTGAATAATTTTTGCCCTCTTTTGGTTATGCACTTGCTTCTTGAAATGAATAATTTTTTTTTTGTCTTTATAGATTTCCTCTTTTTTATGTTTTTCCTTCTGTCAAAAAATGTGTTGCCCCATTACTTTTTGTTTCTTCATGATTTTTGCAAACGGGCTTTGATATTAAGTTGTATACCACCTTAATATTGACTTTTTACTTGGACATGGTACGTTATTAAGGTATTTGTGCTTGTTATTTTATGCTACAGTTGTTTAAAATAGTTATTGCGTTCCATTATTGTTCCAAGTTGCATGTTTTATGTTATTTCATTCAGCTTTTAATCACACTAAGCTTATATTTGTTTTATTTCTCTTTTCATTTCTTCAATCCATTAATGTTCTAGAATTGCAAAATAATTAAATATTAAAATTACATTGATCCTACTCACTATAGAATAAAAATATACGTATGTGTTTATGACTGATTTGAATCAGTACATTGATAGTATATTCTTACTTTTAAGTTGGTTTACATTTAATATTAAGTTTAATTGAATTTCCAATCTTTTAGTTAATTTCATTTTCTCTTAAAGTACCTATAATTTTATTAATAAAATCCAGTTTAAAATATATTTTAACGAATAATTTTATATTTCATATTGAATGCCTTAACGGTCGATTTTCCCACCGTTGTACGGTAATACTAGCTAATATGATGACTATTGTTAGTTAAATAATAATTAATAATATATATAATAGTCAACGTCTAATAATTGATATGCTATTGTAGCTGTAAAGGCGTAACAAGTAATAATGATATGTACTTAGTATTTGAATGTGATATTCTATTGGATTAACTCACATATATACATTCTAAATTTTTTTTAACTGATAATTATAATATGTTGAAAATTATTTAATTAATGTAAACCATTCAATCTATAATTTACAACCAATTGAACCTTCCAACTCACGTTACAAACGGAAAGAAAGGCGCATCGTATTTTATATTCCGCTCTAAAATTTTCACGGCATCCTCCACTTTACTTTCCCAGCTAACCCTAAAATTCAAAACCCATCCTCCAAATCACTAATTGCTTACCAAAAATATCTTCTTTCTCTAACTTCATCGATCCTAAATCCCGGATCCAAATGCGTCTCTGCCTTCTATGCGATTTTCAAAATGTCATTCCTTTATCTCTCGCCGTCGCTGTCATCATCGCGGAGGAGCTAGAGGCAATCGGTTTGCTTCCTTCGAATATAATCTAAAGAACCTTTCCCTGATGAAGGCGATTCAAATGAGTTAGCCATTTTCTTGTACTGATAGCATACCTCAGTCGGCAATTTAGAGCGGTTGCGATTCAAAGGAGGTTACTGTGATGTTGGAAATTTAGAGCGGTTGCGTTGTTAGGAAGTGCAGGTGGTCGGGTTTGATTGTTGATCCGTGGTAGAGTCTAGATTTGATGCTTCTCCTCCTCATTATCATAATTTGATATGAGTACGTGTATGTATGTAGGAGGTCAAATCCCGAAGGAAGAGCAACACTGTTATTGAGTATGTATAGCTCTATGGATGTTACCCAATCTTTGTATTGTGCAGGTGGTTTTACACCAATGTTATGTATAATATTTCAACATTTTTATGTTAGTCTCTTTCAAATGTAAACTGATATTTATGTATATAACTAGGGATACCCAGTAAATCAGCAGGATATATTCAAGTTTTTTGGATGGTTGTTTGAATCTGCAAAGAATGAGGGTATTCATATTTCTTCTTCTTCTGTTTTTTTCCATTAATTGAATTGAATTAACTTTCTCCACAAAAGTAATGATACCAACTGTTATATTTTTTAGGTTTGTGACGGTGTTGCTGTTGCAAAAAAATTAAATGCTTCTCTTGTAATGCCACATGTTGAAATGAATCCTGTTTGAACGAACTCTAGGTGCATATAACATTCTCACTTTTTTGCCCAAAATGAATTCACGGATTCATTTTAATAATCATTAAGAACCTTATGTTATATTTGCAGCTCATTTGAAGAAATATTCGATGGATCAAACTCTATCAGTGTCTTGAAATATGAAATCAATATGTCGACAATGCATCCAAGGAGAATACAAGGCAGCCAGTAGGTACATATTTACATATTGCATTAAAATAGCAAGAAATGTTATAAAAGAATGCATAAATTTCATATGTTACAGTAACAGATTGGTCGATAGCTACAGCCTAAGCATTTATCCATCTTCCCTAAAAGTCTAGGTAAAAGCTAAACAAAATCGCTTTATTCAGTTGTGATTTCTTGTAAATTTAAAGATAAGAAAGTTTTTTTGGTAGCAATAATCCAAAAGAACTTCTACAATCCAAAAAATGAAAGGGATGTTGGCTGTGATAATCATTGTGTTAATGTTCCTAATACATACATAACATTGTTCAATTGAAGCTAACTGAACACAATTTACTTCCTTCTACTTGAAGATATGCATTAACAACTGAGGTTTAGTAGACAAAAAATATCATTTACTTTATATGTATATTAATTACTTTTCTTTGTTCAAGTGAAGCTAACTAAACACAGTTTACTTCCATCTACTTTAAGATATGCAATAACAACTGAGGTTTAGTAGACAAAAAAATATCATTTAATTTCTATGTATATTAATTATTTATCTTTGGTTGAACCATATATTATATTGCTCGAATGATATCTCCACATTGAAATATGCTGATACACCCGAAATGGATTTTTTTTTTTTTTTTTTTTTTTGGTTTTTTGTTTGTTTGTTTGTGTGTGTGTGTGTTAATAGTAAGTTTTTTTAAACTAGCAATTTATGTTGATTTGAAAGGGATTGAAATTACAAGGAAAATCCTTGACTGCCAGTTGAGTTGTACTTCTCTAAAATACCTAGACTAAAATATTGGAACGAAGTGCTTCAGCATATGTAAGTGATAATCTAGCAATGCAGTAATATTATTTTGTTACTTTTTATTTCCAATGCTTCAGCACCTAGATGCATGGTTTGTCCTGTCGTATTGCCCTATTGTGATTAATGCTGTGGTTGGATTCATGTGTTTACGTTTTAGTGGTGCTGTCATTTTGTAGTAGCAGCAGAGTAGCAATACATTCTTATGTTATGTTATTCAATTCGGTAAAGTTTGTTCATCCTTGTTCATGGTTTTTTCAGATTATATATGATGTTTTCCTCTAGTTCTATAAGAGGTTCTCAAGTGGTATGCATTTCGGGTCATGGTTTATACATGATTATGTACTTCTCGTTGGAGTCTATTCCACCTCGCATATCATGTTTATTGGTCCTTCATTTATCTCAGCGTACATTTAAATAGTTTGTTTAGTGCAAAGGTAAGTTAAATTACATAACGAGACGTCTACCCACTAATAGTAATGGTTGTCGACCCTTCAATTATTTTATGTTTCACGGAAAGACTAAGCCTCACCAAAGACTGTTCCATATTCTTGTATAGTAAAGAGCTTTATGCACTTGGTTTTGATCTTTTTTATTGCTATAAAAATGAAAATGTTAAGGTCTTCTATAATACATGGCGTGCAATTATCGTGAGATATAGCTATATACATATTTTTTAGCCTACACAATGCTTAACTTTTTATGACAATATTTCAGTTTGGTATTTCACATTGGTGCAGCATGCAATTACTTATGTAGAAGGGGAAAAGTATTATGGAACTAAAGATATGATTAGTGTTTGCAAACCAAAAATTTAACGAGTAAACGAGTTTAGTTTGTCTTAGGTTTGTGTTTTAGGTGGTTCATTTGTAGAGGATCTTAATAGCGTCGAAGCTGGTTGGAAGGTAAATAAGTTTGTTATTTGTAAATAGTGAATTGCAGTCTAAATCTCATTTCATTGCATAACCTTGTCATGGAAAGACAGGTTAGTCAAGATTTATATGGTGGTAATCACATTGTGCCATTCATTTACTAGACTGTAACTGTAAGTTAATAATATACAATTTAATTTTTTTATAGTAAAATAGTAAGTAAGGCTCGTTATACTTATTAGAAACAGGCTCATGTATATATTCAACTTGAATTGTGATATTGAATTTCGATTTCTACATACTAAAATTTTATTTTGAATTTGAAAGGCAAGAAAAGGTGGTGAAAATGCTGCCTATGGATTTCGCAGAGACCCCAAGCTTATTAGTGAAATCCAGGACCCTTTTTAAGGAGTAAGGAGTTTTTTTTACTTAGCGTTCACTATTACTATTGGAATTTCTACGTTCTTTACTGTTCCTAGACTTGTACATGCAATTCAAGGTTGTGAGGGCGCTCCTGATGTCTAGAATAGTACTGGAAATGTTCCCATTAATGTCTGAGGTACACGGCTTTTATCTTTGTATGCATTGTTTTCTTTTTCCTAAAAATGATGATAATAATGTTTAAGAAAGAATGAAAATGTGATATACTTATGTATGAATTTTAATAAAAGTTTGTCCTTAAGCTGGCACAAATAAGTTTAGTCAGTGACCTTTCTTTTCTCTGTATATCATTTCATAAATGCACCCTCGTTTTAATATAAATTAAATTTTTGTAGGATTCTATCAAGATGCATGTCCTATATTTCTTGTTACGTTTGATTACCTTGCAGATCGTCTAATAGTAAGGTTTTTCAATAAATGTAACATGTAAGAATATGTTCTGTAAAATACAGTAAGTAGCAAATGCAGCTAACAAGTTATTTTGTGATTTGAAGTGTTTGATGGCTACTTAATCTTTAACTACGAGGCAGCAAATGGTAAAGGCTCGAGGAAGAAAAAGCAAGATTTGCACAAAATCAAAAGGCCGATAGGGACAGCTTTGAAGCAAAAATGGAAAATGTGATGGCAATGCTTAAGGGTCATAACAGAGTTTTGCCTTCGCTTTCGGTTTTACATTCGCTTGCACCTTTGTCGCTGTCATCTTCGTAAGTTGGTTAGGTATGTTAAGACTTATTTTGGTGCAAATATAATGTTATGTGGTTTTTAGTATTGTTATGAATGATATGTGTTTGTATATGAGATAATGTTAGTATCAACTGAATAATTTTGTTGTTTATAATTCAGCTTGGCGTATGCATTAATGGAGGATTATGGATGTTTCCTTTTGTATGTGATTATGGATGTTCTTTTCAATTCAAAATTAATATTGTTGGCAAATTTATCATTATTTTTTTTGGGTATGCTATTTATTCTACTGTTCACAGTTGAACAATATTATTTTGACATACATATACATACATACATACATATATATATATATATATATATATAACATATATATTGGCAGATCGGAAGGGGAATAATGAAGGATTGCCAATAGATGATGCTAGAATAAATGTTCACAGAAATTAAAATCTATGGCTAATCCTTTACTAAATTGTAAGGATTTACCGACAAAATACCAGCAAAATACCATCAAAAACATTTTAAATAAAATATATTTTGTTGCAAATCCCTTGCTAATTAGCAAGGGATTACCGACAATTATTTATAAATAATAATTTCTAAAAAATACTTATTCGTCGCTAAATCATCGATAATTAAATTTTAGTTTAATTCAAAATTAAAATTTTATATTGAGCGAAATAACGGAAAATGGTTGGAGAACTCACGCTAAAATCCATCGCAAAATTTCACACAAATACCGTCTCGAAATTTACCGACCACCTGAATCCGTCGGTAATCCGTCGCTAAGCCCTATATAGCGACGGATTACCAGCGGATTACACCGCTGCAAAATCAGTTTTTTCTTGTAGTTTATATAACCATTTCAACAATTCGAAATGTTATAAATTCCATTTACGACATTTTAATGTCCTTAACATGACTATTATTCTTAAATTCTTTGGTACAATCAATTTTATAACATTTTTACCATTTATTTAATAATATCACTGAATCAACTTTAGTTATGATTATAAAAACTTAATTAAAACTTCAAAGTTTATTTTTTTACAACATCACATTTCAAATAAATATCTAAATATAATTTTGAAAATGTTCAGAATCGGTTTAACATCGATTCCAAAATCTTTTATCTTATCGTTGGTACTAAAGACGTAAATATCTACTAAAGTACCAAACCATAAAATATTAACTAATTTCACGTCCAAATGAACAAAACAAATCATATTGACAAACATTATCAATATTAGTGAGGAATCATGTTGGATTCCTCCAACCTATCAATCCCTACATCACAAATTCGTATTTTTAACATATATTATAATATAATAAAATTTAACAATTATTGGTGGGGAATTTAGTTGGATCCTTCCAACTTGTTATTCCCCGCATCCAAATTCGTTGCCTCAAATAAAATCATTCAATAAGAATTATCCAATTTAAACTAAAAATTTCTGTAATAGTCAATAATAATAATTTAACATCAACCATTTATTTAGCACAAAAATAATAATTCAAATAATGCATTAAATTAAACACGTTTATTTTATAAACGTGACCAATAAGGTAAGTTACCTCAATTGCTTCCAATCGTTAAAATAAGGATTTGGTTTTTGACTAAAATTAAACAGACGTTTGATTCCATCGGTTCAATCAATATATGCATATAATTAACACACATTCAACAATTAGCATCCATAGCACACACAATAAAAACCTGACTTATATAAGATATAAGTGGGATGAACCGAGTGAATTTTACTTACCTTTAGGTTAATCGTTGCTTAAATGGCTCATTTCAGTTAAATTAAACAAGCGTTTGATTTAACTGAAAAATCTGGTTGATTCCATCTGCGTACAATTCTATTCCACGGCGTCGATCTCGTCGATTCGAGTCCAACGCATCTTGAATCGTCTAATAACATATCATGGAGTTATAGCATTTTAAAGTTAATATAATTTAATTATATAATTAACTCTAAGTTAATAATTATAATACTAATTATGTTTTTAAGATTTATAAACGGGGCGATCTATTTTCCCTTTATCTTCTCTTTCTCGCGATATGTTCGAAAACTAGAGCCATGCCGGCCGGATCTCTAAAACCGAATCACCATAACTACCCCTGACCGATCATCTGAACATCCCACTCTGACCGCCTCCTCGTCACCTGCCACCGCTCTAGGGCTCGGGCAACTCGATCATCCGTTCGTCCACAAAATGATTCAAATGTCATGCCTTCGTGTCTTAATTCGATCGTTTTCTCAAGTTATACAAAAATATCCATTTGTTAAATTAATTATGCGCTGTATAAAAAGACTGAGCGTTTATGGCTACCATTGTCGCATACAACTTCGGATTATCACATAATTTGGTTTCGTACAATAATTTAACCATATGGTTCCAATGAAACTAATTTCATCGAAAACCGAGGCTATTTGCAAAATGGCTATTTTAAAGGCTTATATAAATTATAAATAATATATATATATATATATAAATTCCAGAACAATTCAGCTAGACAATAATAAACTATTATCGTCGTAAATATCCAAATAGAATACAATATAACTCCAGTATAAACAATATGGATTTTAAAACTCAACATTACCAATTCCGAGTTAAACAATATCCAAATTATTTTAAAAACCCTTTTAAACTTAATAAATAAACATTATAGTTTATAAATGATTTCCATCGCGACTATTTGAAAATTTGATTTAGACATAACTCACAATTTATAATATGAAATCTCGATTTTTCTTTTTCATTAGAAATTATAATCAACTAGATTCGAACGTTTCTTGTTTCACAGAAATTTGACTTATACCAAATCCAGTATATTCAGTTAAAGTTCAAAACTCAATATTATGAACTACTGCATTGTTACGAGCTTGTTTTAAATTAAATAAAAATTTAATGTTCAAACTTCGTTTTATGAAAAAATTCAATATTTGAATCCATTAATATTCCAAATATAAAATTTAAAACAAATTTAAATGATCGAAAAATCTAGGTCGTTATATTCTTCCCCCCTTAAAAGGATTTCGTCCCCGAAATTACTAAGGTAGGAAAAATGCTACAAACCTATTAACTTGCCAAAACTCAAGTCTTGAAAATAAAAGATAGTTAATAGAAAGAAATTAGAGGGTGAGAAAATGAAAGGAAGAAATACTAGAATAGAAGAAGAAGAAGAAGAAGAACCAACATAACAAAGAGTCTCAAATCGCAGCGGAAGAAAATATAAGAAATAAATCTTTATTTTGAGCTTGAAATAAAGCTTAGGATCATTAAAGTACATCAACACACCTCGACAGTTATAAAAACCTGTCCTCATATACAATCACATAGCGGAATAATAATTATATAATATCATACGCCTAAACTCTTCCATCTCGTCTCTTCACAGCATTCGATAACCTAAACTTGTAAACTCGTTCTAACCCGAGCGTTGCAAACTCCAGGATCGGTCTGGTGAACAAGCATGAGTAAACTCATTAAGTTTACAGGTATCATCCAACTTGATTTTACAGTAAAATCTTTTCAAAGAAAAGGATAATCGTTGGACCAAATCCACACGTAAATACGAACAGTTTTTATCTTATGATAACCCAAAACCTTTTGAAATCATATCTCTTCTGATTTTATAATAGCGTATATATCAAATAAATAACTATCTAGCAGAACGCTTGCTTCTTACGCTCTACATTCATAGTCTACAATTAAAAACCGCGTGCTTTTATTGGAGAATGGATTTCCAACTATGGCAAAGTATGGGACCACCTTTCAACAGTGTACCTTTACTGAATATGATCGGTCATTCTTTTCACTTGAATGTTCCGAGTATATTGTCCCTTATGGTTGGATCCAACATAACCGTTTCCGGGAGATACATAAGTGAAAGAAGAACAATAACGAAACTTCTCTATATGGTGACAATACACCCTAATGGGAGCTACTCACATAGCCATGCGACCTACCCGATTTTATACCACTTCCCAGTTGAAGAGGCTTGAGGTTATAATTACCTTTCTAGAACATCTGACAACCATTTACATTGAATGCCACATCGTCAAATCTGCCAAATCACTAACTGACGTCCATAAAAATGTTCAAGGTGTTTAAACTAAGAGAAACAAATTCCACCGCCACCAACAGAAGCACATCTGTAGAAATCAATGTACGCGATCCACTGGAAATATTCTATCAGACATTCGTCCATACAAGTCATCCAGGAACAGGATGGACCATATATGCCGGTAGCGAGTAGTCCTTGCAATCTGTAGATTCCAACGATGACAGAACCACTGTCGAAATACCCATGAGCAAGTAAGAGAAATTTGACAATTAGTCCTTTCGCTTACGAAGTTGCGCGGTCTTCAACTGCTCTATCTTCAATCACAATCTTCCACGTATTTGCTGGTTTAGAATGGTTTTCGAATATAAATTTGATCTTGATCTTTCCGTTCCAACAATCGTATAGGTCAGATTTTCATAGTCGGTTATTTAACTATCAAAATAAACAACCATTTATAAAAAGAAAACAAATACACTAATTCAATACCTAGCATCATTTAGCCTCTTAATTGACCGGTCATTAATTAAAAGATTAAAAATGAATCTAATTCTTACCATATTAGGAGAAAATTTCCTTTTTTATATAAAATTATTCAATTATCATTCCACTTCTACTTATTGGCTCCTCATTGCAAATTGGTAAGTGAATAACTCTCTAAGTATTCAGCCCCGAAGGCCGAAACCAGCATTAAATTGACCCCTCGAAAGTTACTCGACTCAACCAACGTACAACAAGTTCCAATTTTTAAAAAACACATTTCATATTCCTTTTTTACCATTTTCAAAACGATTATACTCCTTTATAATCTCATTAATCATTTCCTATTTTATTTAAAGTATCATTTCATAAAATTAACTAAAATAGTTCAACTTAACCTCTATAAATAAATATTACATATTCCATTTCAAAAACCCTTCACCTTTCATTTACAAAATCATTAACTTTACATTTACAAAATTCTAAACCATTCGTTTATAAATTCCTTAAGCTTTCATTTATAAATATCTTTCTAAATGCAAATATTTTGCAAATAACTTATATTCTTTATTCGTGTATCCTTTAAACCATTTACTAATGTTTAATTCTTATTCGACAAGTTTCTTTGTTTTAAAAATTCATTTCACAACTCTTCGCATATAACTCAATTTATACGTATTTCCTTTATAATTCCTTTTAGCAATCTTGCCTTGAAATCTCATTTATATGATATTTATGTCAGTTCCAATTATATGCCAATATTCATACTCTACTTTTAATTTCAATTATTTGCTAATTTAATTCACGAAAAACCCATTTAATCATATTTCGTATATTTATAAACAATGTTTGTAAAAATGTTTATTAGCTACGAAAAATCACCATTCAACCTTTTTATCATTCCTCGTACATCTACGATCCTATAAAACTATTTCAATACTTGGAAATCTTGTAAATTCCATTTATGACGTTTTAATGTCCTTAACACGACTATTATCCTTAAATTCTTTGGTACAATCAATTTTATAACATTTTTACTATATATTAATAATATCACTGAAACAACTTTAGTTATGATTATAAAAACGTAATTAAAACATCAACGTTTGCTTTTTACAACATTGTATTTCAAACAAATATATAAATATAATTTTGAAAACATTCATAATCGATTTAACATCGATTTCAAAATCTTTTATCTTATCGTCGATACTAAAGAGGTAAATATCTACTAAAGTATATGAATTAATTTCACATTCAAATGAACAAAACAAATCATATTGATAAACATTATCAATATCAATAAGGAATCCTATTGGATTCCTCCATCCTGTCAATCCCTACATCGTAAATTCATATTTTTAACACAATAACAACTATTGGTGTGGAATCCAGTTGGATCCCTCCAACCTGTTATTCCCTGCATCCGAATACGTTACCTCAAATAAAATCATTCAATAAGAATTATCTGATTTAAACTAATAATTTCTATAATGGTCAATAATATTAATTTAACATCAACCATTTATTTAGCACAACAATAATAATTCATTAAATTAAACACGTTTATTTTATAAACGTGACCAATAAGGTAAGTTACCTCATTTAGTTCCAATCATTAAAACCATGATTTGGTTTTTCACTGAAATTAAACAGACGTTTAATTCCATCAGTTCAATCAATATATGAATATAATTAACCCACATTCAACAATTAGCATCCATAGCACATACAATAAAAACCTGACTTATATAAGATATAAATGGGATGAACTGAGTGAGTTTTACACACCTTGAGTTGATTCGTTGTTTAAACGGTTCATTTCAGTTAAATTAAACAAGCATTTAATTTAATTGAAAAATCCAGTTGATTCCGTCTGCATCTAGTTCTATTCCACGACGTAGATCTCGTTGATGTGAGTCTAACGCATCTTGAATCGTCTGATTTCGATAACATATCATGGAGTTATAGCATTTTATAATTAATATAATTTAATTATATAATTTACTCTAAATTAATAATTATAATACTAATTACGTTTTTAAGATTTATAAACGGGTCGATCTATTTTTCCTTTATCTTCTCTTTCTCGCGATATGTTCGAAAACTTGAGCCACGCTGAACCTTATCTCCCAAATCGCATCATCATAACCCCCCCGACCGATCATCTGAACATCCCACTCTGACGACCTCCTTGTCGCCTGCCACCGGTCTAGTTCTTAGCCAACTCGATCTATCTGTTTTCCCCCAAAACCAATTCAAATTTCGTGCCTTTGTGGCTTAATTCGATCGTTTGCTCAAGTTATACACAAATATTAATCTATTAAACTAATTTAATTTGATTATGCAGTATATAAAACGAATGAGCATTTATTGCTACTGTTGTCATGTAGGATATCGGATTATCATGAAATTTGGTTTTATATAATAATTTAACGTTACGATTCCAACGAAACTAATTTCAACGAAAACCCAGGTCATTTGTAAAATGGCCATTTTGAAGGCTTATATAAATTATAAATAAAATATATATAAATTCCAAAACAATTCAATTTATAATAATAAATTATTATCGTTGTAAATATCTAAATAGAATATCATATAACTTCCAATATAAACAATATGGGTTTTAAAATTCAACATTACCAATTCCGCTTTAAACGATATCCAAATTATATTAAAAACCCTTTTAAATTTATTAAATAAACGTTATAGCTTATAAGCGATTTCCATAACTACTATTTGAAAATTTAATTTGGGCATAACTCACGATTTATAATATGAAATCTCAGTTATTCTCTTTCATTCGAAAATTATATTCAACTAGATTCAAACGTTTCTGGTTTCATAGAAACCAACTTATATTGAATTATGTATATCCAATTGAGGTTCAAAACTCAATATTACGAAATATTGCGACGTTACAAGCTCGTTTTGAATTAAATACAAATTTAACGTTCAAACTTCGTTTTACAAATAAATTCAATATTAAAATCCATTAATATTCCAAAAATAATATTTAAAATAGATTTAAATATCCAAATTTAAATGACCAAAAAATCTGGCTCATTACATTGACCTCCTTCTAGGGTCGAGCTGAGGTGAAATCATCTCCTGTACGTTACTTTTCGATCGTTCGTTGATTGATTTTGTTTATTTCTTGCCTTACATTAATTATTCTTATCCCCTACTATGTATAAATATATACACACAAGTTTGAACTCAAGTTGAATATTCTTTTCATGTTTATCCAAATTAGTATAATCCCGATTTGTGTATATATATATATATATATATATATATTTGAAATTCAAACTTTGTACGTTAATATATACTTACAACTTAAGTTATTAATATCTTTTGCATACGTACTTCGTTTTCAGCAAATAAATTGTGAAAATGGATCAGAATCTTGCCTCGAACGCAACTACAATACTTTTCTTGGTCCACTTACTAATTGTCAAAAATTCCATTTTCAGCCCATTAAATTATCATTGATTATTTTAAATTAAATTAGCTTATGTATATTTTTACGTGGTGTTACAACTAATAAGGACCTGAAGCTATAATTCTATTACAATCATCAACATTATCACACTTAATAATAAAGAATCTATTTCCTTTGTGAATAGCTGATAATTCCCTTTGATGTTCCAATTCCTATCAATATATTTCTTCAAGAATTTATAATAGGGTTTACTTTTGAATACATAAAAGTCTATGGAGTTAAACCATCTTTCACTTGCTTTATTTGTCAGATTTTCATTTATAACTGCCAATTTGATATTTTCTTTGTTGATGGATTCAAAACATTTGAATTAAATCGAATTTAGATGAGATTTGTCTTTAGTCACAACATCTATCCAGGCTTTTGATTGAATTAAACTAACCCTACTTGTAATTGCCTAAGATTTCAAGACTAGTTGAGACCTTGAATTAAGATCGGGAAAAAAAGAATAACCTTAATTTGTATAGCTCCTTCGCTTTGCATGTTGCGGGGATGGACTCAGATCTAGAGGAGTTGCTGAACGGTAATCTGAATCTGAATTTGAGGCTATTTTTGATTGAGTGTGACGACTTCCCACAGCTCTCGCACTTAATAGTGAAGTAATGTGCTCAAAGACGTACCAGACAACTATGGATGATCACCGAGATAAGATAACACAAACGGAACCTGTCGCATATCTCACAGCGAAAGCATGAAATATAATAGAGTATATACAATAGGAAAATATAGAGAAGCATCATATATCAAACTTTTAAACTTTCAAAACAACCTGAAAGATTATCCATACATCAATTGGATACAACATCAAAGTTTGTACATAAAGCCTCACTACAACACTCAGAATAAATCTTCAAACAGCAGAAATAACAGAAATACTAGATAGTAATAAAACTGGTACGTAAGCCTCCAGCTTGCCATCGATCAACATCATCGTCCTCACTAAGGAATCACCTGCCACCTTCTACTCAGTCTGCCCATCCACAACTGGTTGAACAGCCCAAGGTAATAAGAGGGAAATATAAAACCTTGATTCAGACAACAGTCTTAGTGAGCGATAAAACAAATATCTAACATCATCAACAAAGTATATGAGAATAGATAGATTTACCAACCACTACCCAATACTAGAGAAGAACCCACACCTGCCTTCCTACACCAGACAATGGTAGCCTTTACAATCCAAATAATCAAGAAACAACAGTTCAACCATGGCAACCAGAAGTGACCAAATAATGTCAAACAGTTATCACTCAATAGAAAACATAGCATCTATTTATATCTCTCGTAAACCATCCTAATTGAACTCAACACTCATCAAGCACAAACCCCAGAGGCCTAAACCAATATCAGACAAGCACCCAAGAAACATCTCCTCTGACTTCAGACGATCTACGTGAGATGGTACGAACAAACAATCAAACATCCAAGACCTGGCTATCACTGCCCTTCGTTGCTTCGAAACCATCATTAATCGTATGGAGGCCACCTGCCATATGTCAAGGGGTAATGGTAAAGCCCAGTTCTAGCAGAAACTCCATACGCCTTAGCGACTCATATGATTTCCTTTTCAAGACAACTAGACCCTTCACGACAGCCCAACGTACTCAACCATACACCTGGTCTTTTAATGTACCCCCTTCTTTGAGTCTGCTAAACTTACGACAACGATAATCTCTCGGCCTTCGTATCTCTAGTCGTCATCGCCATCGACTATCCAAAAGCTCAAGTCCCCCTGGAGCAACCATTATCCACAAATCAACACCCTTGAATTGTCTTCACATTCGTTACATTAAGACGATCAACGAACACTTCGCAATGCTTCAGACATTCCTCCTTGAATTTGCATCAAACCTAGAACCATCATCAACTCAAACACAAACTTTGTTTGGTCGACACTACCTTTAATAGCATTTCGTGCGATCCATGCTACTGTAGTTTTGTGCGATCCATCCCTCTGGATTCTGTATAATCCATCCCTTGGATTTCGTATGAACCATCCCCATGGATTATGTATGATTCATCCCATGGATTTCATACGATCCATTCCCATGGAATTCGTATGATCCATGGGGCCATGGATTCCGTATGATTCATCCCATGGATTTTGTATCAGCCATCCCATGGATTTCGTACAATCCATCCCCCT
This sequence comes from Allium sativum, assembly GCA_030737875.1. Taxonomy (NCBI): domain Eukaryota; kingdom Viridiplantae; phylum Streptophyta; class Magnoliopsida; order Asparagales; family Amaryllidaceae; genus Allium; species Allium sativum. Next base: position 873,832,817 of record CM060910.1, read on the forward strand.
GGATTTCGTACGATCCATCCCCATGGATTCCGTACGATCCATCACCATGGATTCCGTGCGATCCATCCCCATTGATCCGGTGCGATCCATCCCCATGGATTCCATGTGATCTATCCCCATGGATTCCATGTGATCCATCCCGATGGATTCCGTGCGATCCATCTCCATGGATTCTGTACGATCCATACATTGAAATGGACAAACATCGACTAAATCTTCGCTGAACGACAATATCTACGAAACCAACTCATCCAAATCATCCAATCCAACTACAAACATGTTATGAAATCACTAACAACTTGAAAATGACAATTATCATCAATAATTATGTAAGGTTCACCAAATTCATGATAAATGAATAAATGACCAAAATAATGGATCTAACTTGCATAAACTTATAAAATTATATGGAAATTACCGGTTTTAAGTTGCTAGATTAGATCCCAAAGCGATTCATATAAAATTACGCTTACCATGATGTAGATCTAGGTGAAAAAGACTCAAAATGATGAAATTATGATCATACAACCCATATACTTGACTGAATTCGTATGAGAGATGAATACCGCTCACCAAATCTTCAAACAAGTCTTAAAATGATGAATCACTATTCCGGATAGCGAAGAATTTGCTCTAAACTCTTCGATTCGATGAACTCTCTCTTTGATTGATGTAGATCTAGCTTCAAACGATGTAGATCTTATATTCTCTTCCTTAGATCTAGACATCTAGGTTTTAATGGTGGAAAGGTGTTTTGGATTGAGCAAGGAAGATCACAAGCTCAACCAATTGAGAGAATGGAGAAAGTAAATTATTCTACATGCCTCTAACCCCTATTTATAGTCTCCCATCAGCCCACTAATGGGCCCCTCCAAATCAGCCTATTATGGCTTAAAAACATGAACAACGAACTGTGAAACACAAAAATGGAGATTCCTCCAAAACCGTTGAACTAAATATTTGATGTAACCACTCTATGAAATGGGAAACATCATTTCCTTTCCAATGAGACTGATCTCAGCACATCAGTCGATTCGAGTCAAAAGTTATTCCCTGCACAAGACTGACAGGGGGGAAAATGGTCACAAATAAAAATGATAAAATTATGGACATGTCTCACATCCCCATAACCAACATATTAAAATATGAGAATGATCCAACCCTCAGGGAATAAAATAAAAATATTTTACGATCCTTCGATACGTAAAATGCGGGCTGTTACATTCTCCCTCCCTTTAGGAATTTCATCCCCGAAATCCTAAGAAAACAGAAGCAACCAAAACAATTTCGCTTGCCTATCATCCATAATCAGCCAATTCTATCACCCAAAATAGCAGCCATCAAGCCATGCATCCATAGCCTTATCCTAGCACATGGAATTCTAACAACAACCATAACACAAGTTACAATGATGTAATGATGACACGATATCAATGGGTCATACCGACGAAGAGTTCTGCATGGGTCGCCTTCATTCTCTCTTCCGTCTCCTATGTACAATCGTCGTCATCCTCACTCCATTGTACCTTGACTAGCTTAACTGTTTTCCTCCTAAGCTGTTTCGTGTAATTTCCCTTAACATGAAGTGGCCTACGAGGTCTTGTAACTACGGTCTCTACTTCTAGATCTTCGTACTGTTCTGGAGACACCTCCGCATTAGAATCATGCACGAACTTCCGTAGAAACAACACATGGTAAACATTATGCACACTCGACATCTTCTTGGGTGATTCCAACCTATAGGCGAGCTTTCCTATTCGCTCGACCACATACTTAAAAGGAGAAATCTTCACGAAAACCATATCACAAACATCGAATTCTAAATCTTTCCGACGCTTATCAGCGTAACTCTTCTGACGATCTCGGGCTGCCTTCATTCGTTGTCGAATGATCTCGATACAATCTGAGGTTTCTATGATCATCTCAGGCCCAAGCATCAACTTATCTCCAGTTTCTAACCAACATGCCGAAGAATTACACAGTCTACAATACAACGCCCATATGGTGCCATCCCAATGCTCGATTGGTAGTTATTATTATATGCAAACTCAACTAGATGTAGATGGTCTTCCAATGAACCTCCAAAGTCTAACACATAAGCACTCAGGAGATCTTCCAAAACTTGGTTAACCCTCTTGATTTGACCATCGGTTTGGGGATGATAAGCCGTACTTAAACACGACTCGGTTCCCAAAGCTTCTTACAAACTTTTCCAAAATCCACTCATGAACAATGGATCTCGATCACTCACTATGCTCTTTGGGATACCATGGTATCGAACTATCCATTTCACATAAAGCTCAGCCAACTTAGATGATGTCCTAGTCGATTTGATAGGAATTAACCGTGCACTTTTGGTCAAGCGATCCACGATGACCCAAATTCCTTCGTTTCCTACCCTTGTTCTAGGTAGTCCATCGATAAAATCCATCGATATCTACTCCCACTTCCATGTAGGAACTTCCAATGGCTGAAGCAATCCACTCTGCTTCTTCTGCTCAGCTTTCACCAACTGACAGTTCATGCACTTAGAAATGAACTTTCCAATGTCTCTTTTCATCCCTTCCCAGTAGTAGACTCGCTTCATGTCTTGATACATCTTATTCACACCGGGATGAATCATCAACTTCGAGTGATGACATTCCCTCAGAACCTCATCCCTCAATCTGTCGATATTAGGAACAACCAGTCGTCCTTGCTTTCGAAGCCATCCCTCTCGATCGACCTCGAACTCTTTATTCTCTAATTCCAGCTTCTGGATAAACTTGACAAGCTTTGCATCTCGCTTTTGGCTTTCGCCAATCCTTTCGATTAAGAGTAGGTCTTACCGACAAGCTTGCCAACAATTCAGGTTCCGACTCTCACCTTGGCATAAATCAAACCATGCCAAGTACTCGAGGCTCTTCCATTCTGAAAACATTGCTCCTAATCCTGCATGTCTTCGACTCAACGCATCTACAACTGCTTTACCTTTACCAAGAGTATAGGCTTTACCAAAATCATACGATGCCAGAAACTCTAACCACCTTTGCTGCCGAAGATTCAAATCCGTTTGGGAGAAAAGATACTTCAACGACTTGTGATCCGCAAACAACTCGGATCGAACTCCTAATAGGTAACGTCTCCACACCTTCAGAACAAATATGATTACTGCCAACTCCAAATCATGAGTTGGATAATTCCTTTCGTGCGGCTTCAACTATCGACTCGCGTATGCCATATCCTTATCCTTCTGCATCAGCATTGCTCCAAGTTCAGTACTACATTCATCGGGGTATACCACAATTTCCTCATTCCCACTTGGAATCGTCAAAACAGGAGCACTCATCAGTCTCTCTTTCATGATTCCAAAAGCATGCTCACACTTTGCATCCCGTGTGTACACCTGATTCTTCTTTGTCAATCCTGTTAATGGTGCAACTATCTTGGAGAAATACTTGATAAACCGTCGGTAATAACCTGCAAATCCAAGGAAACTTCTCAATTCCTTTGCATTCATAGGTCTATCCCAATCCTGGATTGCTGCCACCTTAGTAGGGTCAACCGCTATTCCATTTCCAGAAACTACATGGCCTAAGAATCTCACTTCGCTCTCCCAGAAGTGACACTTCGAAAACTTAGCCTTCAGCTGATGCTTTCACAAGATTTCCAAAACAACTCACAAGTGTGTCTTATGTTCTTCCTCATTCCGGGAGTAAACCAAAATATAATCCACGAACACAAGCACGAATGTTCAATTGATCTCCAAAAACTCTATTTATAAGATCCACAAATACGCTGGCACGTTAGTCAACCCGAATGGCATCACCAACCATTCAAAGAAACTGGACGGTGTCGTAAAAGCAATCTTTGGCACACTATCCTTTGCCACCCTCAACTGGTGGAATCCCGTTCCCAGATCCATTTTAGAAAACACTTTGGCTTCGTGAAGATGATTGAACAAGTCATCTATCCTCGACAACGGATATTTGTTCTTCTTAGTCACTTTTTACAGCTCATAATGGTCTACACATAACCTCAACGAGCCATCTTCCTTGTTTGCAAACACATCTGGTGCACCCCATTCAAAAACACTTCTCTGAATGAATCCTTTTCCCAAAAGATCATGAACTTGTACCTCTAACTCTCACTGTTCCTTACGCGCTATCCGCATAAGAGGCATAACGATTGGTCTGGCACTCTCGACCAAATCGATCCTAAACTCGATCTCACGATGCGGCGGCAAACCTTTGACCTCGTCAAAGACATGTTCAAACTCATTTGCGATCAGTACCGATGACAATTCTTACTGTGGAATCACAATCGAATATAGATAGCTTACGAAGACCCCGTCTTTGGGCTTACACCTAATCAACACCTTTCGCCTTTCCATATCCCCTACTCCCACCTCCAGCTTCCCGAAATTCACTCTTGCCGTATACCTCTTTAGCCAATCCATGCCCAAGATGATCCCAAATCCAGCGAAGTTCAACACAAAGCAATTACACGCAAAGGATCGACCATGACTCAACAACACTAGACCACGACAAAGCATACACAAACTGGACGAACCCCCAACTGGATTAGTCACGATCAATGGTCTATCACAAATTTCAGGTTCCAAACCCAAGTGGCACACAAGCTAGCTCATAACAAATGAAAGAATTTGATGCTCTAGTATCAAACAACACAAGAACTGAAACACCATTAACTGAAAGAGTATCTTGGACGACAACACCCTTTCCCTTTTCCTCTGCAGTAGGAGCTCTTGAAGAAGACGACACAGCTTCTGAAGCATAAGCCTTCACTATCTGCTTTCCCTTAGCCGGTTCCGGACAGTCTTTCTTGAGATGCCCAATCTTGTCATAGTTGTGACACTTCCTCTCAACCTTTGGATTCTTGCACTCATTAGAAAAATGACCCTTCTGTTGGCAGTTAAAGCAAACCACCTCACTCTTTGGCTTCTTCTTGCAATCCTTTCCTTCATGTTGTTATTTCTTCCTCTTATTGTTATCACCCTGCTATGGCTTCTGTTCTTCCTTGGCTGCAACAACAGACTCTTCTTTCAGAAACAAGCTTTTTTGTCTTAAAGCTTTTTCCACAATCTTCTCATATGGATCGTGAAGATGAACCACCAATGGTCTCCCAATATAGGTATCCAAACCCATCACAAACTTCTCGTTCTTCTAATAAGGAGAATCAATGTACGAACGAGCATACTTCGACGAAGCCTCAAAGTCAGAAACATAATCAAGCACTGGTCGACCATTCTGCTTCAGCTCCACAAACTTTTTGAACAGAACAGGCTTTTGAGCGGTAGAAATAAACTTCGTCTCAAACTTAACTTGGAACTGTTCCCAAGTTATTTCTTCTTCCGGAGTCTCAAGCGTAACAGAATTCCACCACTCCATGGCCTTGTCCTGCAGCTGTCTTGACGCAAGCTTTTTCTTAGTTGCATCATCTATACCCAAGTCTCCAAAAATGCGAATACAAGCATCTAACCACCATTGAACCTCTTCGGTCCGCTCCGTTACTTTGAACGACTTTTCTCCTAGAGACGTGTAGTCCTTGCACAAAATCGCGATCCACGGCTATAGGTACCTACACATGAACTCCTACATCTACCGCAACTGTCTTTGGAGCGGGAGCCCTCATCGTGATTGCTGCCATCACGGCCTCGAACATGGTTGGGTTGTCTGGTGTACCTCCATTTTCTCCTCCAAAACCAGCTTCCCCCTAACAGTGTGTCCTGATGATCGACAACTCATTCCAAATCTGCAATTTAGAATAATTAGCCACTTTCAAGAAAAACTGCTAGTGGAGTTCAAACACTATTACTATACACTAATATTTATAGTAAACATCCAACGGAAATCTTCAAGTACATCTCTCATACTTTATTATAACTTTGAACCTTGTCTAAAATCGATAACCAGAGCTCTGATACCAAATGTGACGACCACCCACAACTCTCAAACTTAATAAGGGAAGTAATGCGCTGAAGGACGTGCTAGACAGCTATGGACGATTATCGAGATAAGATAACACAAACGGAACCTGTCGCATATCTCACAACGCAAGGATGGAATATAATAAAATATATACAACAGGAAAATATAGTGTAGCATCATATATCAAACTTTTATAACATCCAGAAAGATTATCCATACATCAACTGGAAACAACATCAAAATTTGCACATAAAGCCTCACTACAACACTCAGAGTAAATCTTCAAACGACAGAAATAACAGAAATACTATATAGTAATAAAACTGGTACGTAAGCCTCCAGCTGGCCATCAATCAGTATCATCGTTCTCACTAAGGTATCACCTGCCACCTGCTACTCAGTCTGCCCATCCACAACCGATTGAACAACCCATGGTAATAAGAGGGAAACATAAAACCTTGAGTCAGACAACAGCCTTATTGAGTGATAAAACAACTATCTAACATCATCAACAAAGTATATGAGAATAGGTAGATTTACCAACCACTACCCAATACCAGAGAAGAACCCACACATGCCTTCCTACACTTGACAATGATAGCCATTACAATCCAAATAATCAAGAAACAACAGTTCAACCATGGCAACCAGAAGTAACCAAACAATCAACTATCACCCAATAGCAAACATAGCATCTAGTTATATCTCACGTAAACCATCCTAATCGAACTCAACACTCCTCAAGCACAAACCCCAGAGGCCCAAATCAATATTATAAAAGCACCCAAGAAACATCTCCTCCGACTTCAGACGATCTACATGAGATGGTACAAACAAACAATCAAACATCCAAGACTTGGCTATCACTGCCCTTCGTTTCTTCGAAACCATAGTTAATCGTATGACGACCACCTGACATATGTTAAGGGCTAATGGTATAGCCTAGTTCTAGCGAAAACTCCATACGCCTTCGCGACTCACATGTTTGCCTTCTCAAGACAACTAGGCCCTTCACGATAGCACAAGGTACTTAACCATACACCTGGTCTTTTATTGTACTCCTACTTTGAGTCTGCTAAACTTACGACAACGATAATCTATCGACCTTTGTATCTCTAGTCGTCTTCACCGGCAACTATCCACAAGCTCAAGTCCCCCTCAAGTAATCATCATCCACAACTCAACGCCCTTGAATTGCCTTCACATTCATTGCATTACGACGATCAACGAACACTTCACAATGTTTCAGACATTCCTCCTTGAATTTGCGTCGAAGCTAGAACCTCATCAACTCAAAAACAAGTTTTGTTTGGTCGATACTGCCTTTCATAACATTTCGTGTGATCCATGCACTGCGGTTTTGTGCGATCCATCGCCTGGATTCTGAATGATCCATCCCTTGGATTTCGTATGATCATCCCTATGGATTATGTATAATCCATCCCATGAATTTCGGATGATCCATCACCATGGATTTCGTACTATCCATCCCCATGGATTCTGTACGATCCATCCCCGTGGATTCTGTACGATCCATCCCCATGGATATCATGTGATCCCTCACCATGGTCCGTGCGATCCATCCCCACGGTTTCCGTGCGATCCTTCCCTATTGATTTAGCGTGATCCATCACCATGGATTTGTGCGACCCATACACTTAAATGGAAAAACTTCGAATAAATCTTCGCTGAACGACAATATCGACGAGACCAACTCATCCAATCTAACCACAAACATGTTATGGAATCACTGACAACTGGAAAATGACAATTATCATCAATAACTATGTAAGATTCACCAAAATCATGATGAATGAATAAATGAACAAAATAATGGATCTAACCTGCATAAACATATAAAACTATATGGAAATTATCGGTTTTAAGTTGCTAGATTAGATCCTAAAGCGATTCATATGAAATTACGCTTAGCATGATGTAGATCTAGGTGAAAATGACTCAAAATGATGAAATTATGATCATACAACCCATATACTTGACTGAGTCCGTGTGAGAGATGCATATCACTCACCAAATCCTCAAAAGTCTAAAAAAGATGAATCACTATTCTGGACAGTGTAGAATTTGCTCTAAACTCTTCGATTCGATGAACTATTTCTTTGAATGATGTAGATCTAGCTTCAAACGATGTAGATCTTCAATTCTCTTCCTTAGATCTTGGTTTTAATGGTGGAAAAGTATTTTGGATTGAGCTAGGAAGATCACAAGCTCAACTAAATGAGAGAATGGAGAAAGCAAACTATTCTCCATGTTTCTAACCCCCTATTTATAGCCTACCGCCAGCCCACAAATGGGCCCTTCCAAATCAGCCCATTATGGCTTTAAAAAACATGAACAACCAACTGTGAAACACAAAAATGGTGATTCCTCCCAAACTACTGAACCAAATCATAGTTGTAACCACTCTACGGAATAGGAAACATCATTTCTTTTTCAATGAGACTGAACTCAGCACCTGATTAGATTCGAGTCAAAAGTTATTCCCTACACAAGACTGACAGGATCAAAATAGTCACAAATAAAATTGATAAAAAATTATGGATATATCCTACATCCCCATAGCCAACATATTAAAATATGAGAATGATCTAACCCTCTGAGAATAAAATAAAAATATTTTACAATCCTCTGATACGTGAAATGCAGGTTGTTACATTGAGAGTAAGGAATCGGAGAAGACAAGGTTGCCATTGTGTTCAGTCTGTGCTTGTGCCTTTTTCAGCTTGTACGCATTAATTAGAGGTTAAATTAAATCAGTTTCCAATAAGGAAATTTTAGTTTTATCAAGCTTTCTAGATGGAATTGGATTTCCACCACTCTTTTCTATATAATTCAAAATTGTATTGAAATCACTAGTTCAACCAAAGACTTATTAGCTTTTGTTGCTGATTCCAATATGTTTTTTTCTTCATAATATATCTCTTTCAGATTAAAAATTAATAGCACATATGGCCTTATGCATTGCACAACTAATGAACTAGTATTCAACTATGATATCATGAATATCCTAAGTATTTGAATCCCATAAAAGAATAATTCTACCTTTAATCCCACTAAAATTATTGTTGAGGCCTTTCCATTAATCAGGAATCTGAAGGAAAAAACGATCAAAGTTAGTATTATCTAATTTGATTTCAACAACAGTGGCAATTGAAACTTTATACTTCCTTATTATATTAAGAACTTCTAGCTGTTTATGATGGGCATTTTTGCCCCTAATATTGAAATGATCATTAATATAAAGAAAACATAAATTGTTTCTAGTTCTCATACATAGGCTATTAAGATTACATTTTTCTTGCATTTAGAACTTTTTCATTTCATATTTTTGGTTGTTGAAGTTGGGAATTATCGCCGATTCAACGCACGCCAGAAATATACTTTGATCATTAGAATATTAGAGTTTGAATCCGAGTTCGTGGTTCTGCTGTTGCAAAATCTGAAGCCAGAAATATACTTTGATCATTAGAATTATTAGAGTTTGAATTACCTATACATAAACATGGATCTGAAATCCAGGGGATTTCAGATTCAAAGGGATTGTTATTTGTTTGTTCCCCCTTTCTTTATTTCTTTTTGCATTTTTGTTTACTTTGACCTAATGTAAATCACTCTCAACGTTGATATACGTCTACTGCATATTGAATTGAGGGTTGTTTTGAAGAGGTTTAGCCTTTTCAGAACTTTGGTCAATCAACGATGCTTTTGCAGTTTGATTTTCTTGAGAAGCATTGGTATTAGCAGTTTCAGGCTTTTTCTAAACTATTGCTCTCTTGATTTTATTCGATATTATTATCCTTTGGATCTCAAGATTTCTTAGAGCTGCACTGATTTTTGTGATGCCCAAAGCATACAAATATTTCGCACTTGGGTGGAGTCAAGCTCATATTTTACTTTTTGAGCCATTGATTCACCATTTGTATAGAGTTAAATTTATTTGGGCAGCTCTTCACTTACTTCCACTTCCACAAGAACATGATAAAAATATAATTCATTTTTCTGGTTGTGGTAGCATCACATTTTATGGCTTTCCTATCATACTGGGCACGATACTGAAAGCCTCCAAATCCCAAAGATTTAGATTCATGTTTGGTAGTTTAATCTAGAATGGCATTGTTGATAGTAGATCTCTATTCATTTTGATACTACTTGACTAACTTCTCATATTGATGAGCCTTTCATCGTAAAAATAAGGGTTTTCTTTGATAATTTTATCACAATCCAATGAATCTTTAGAATTGATTAAAATGAGAACATTTCTTTGGAAAATACTTCAAATTTGCTTGTTAGGTTTCAAACTCTTTGAATATAAGCTTTGAATATACGAAATATGGTTTTGCCGCCTACCACCTATGCGAGGGTTACATTTTTCCGTTCTTCTATAACACTGTTGCAGATGTCTTCTTTAATAATGTTGATCCTTACATCATTGACTTTACTCAATGGAATGCAATCCAGATTACAATCAGTTTCTTAATTTTCTTGCTGTTCAGAAACAATGTCAGTGGAGGTTTTGCGCCCTTATTCTCTATTCGGTGATACGGTTGCAAGCTTTCTAGCATTTTTTGTCGCTGTCTCTTTGTGCGATGAGATATTTTGGCAGTTTTGTGATCTTGGATCAGTTCTTTTCTCAAATATCCTCTTTTATTGCCTAACTTAGCCAATAGCTCCCTCTAAATAGGTTTACATCACATACAAATTGTTTTCCTTCTATTTTGGACAATTTGAAAACCTTCTTCATCAACGAATCCTCCCTGCGAAGGATTACTAAAACGAGAAGGATCATGTGGTTTAGGATTGGAAAATGAAGGAGGATTATTGGGAAAATTGTCTTCCTCCGTGAGAAAACCTAAATTTATCTCTCAAAAACAACTTTGAATAAAATGAGAGATGTTTTACGTCAATGTAAAGTTTAAATTAAGCTTATAAAGAGTTAGATTGCAGATATGTTATTATAGAAAATTGTTTCATGAAATAATTATTTAAAATAAAGAAGTAGACAATGACAATTTTTTTTAGTAGAATACCAAATCAGAAAAATAATTTAATAGTCTGTGTGTGATTTGTATGTATGTGGCTTGTTTAGTTTCCAATATTGTCTAAATCAGCACCATTTGGATTTAGTTAACTTAGGTGTTGTTCCGGGAAAACATTTGCCGTGTTCTATTTTTAAACGTGTCTTCTGAATGGATCAAAATTGATCCGTTAGCATCACATGCGTTCGATGTCATGGACTAATTTTGATTTTCCTCCTATTTTTCTCACTACAAGAAAAACCGTAAAAAGCAACAGAATTTTAGCAATGGAAAATTCCATCGCAAATTAGCATTTCGTGGAATCTGTAAGAGATATTTTCTAGAATTTTTTATTTTAACTTGTTTCAAAATATAACCGTCGAGTTCTGACTTTCGTCGCTAAACCATAGAGATTTGCAGTGGTTTAACGCCATTATTTTTTCGTCCCTGAATTCCATTGCAATTTGAGACAGTTTACTATCGTATATGTTTTGAAACTATTTTGCAGTAGGTTTTCAAGGGATTCGAAAGGGACTGGTAAGCTTATTCTTCATAAAATGTTTTACTTTTATGTTTTTAATAAGTAATTGTAAGTAAAAATAAATTTTAAATAATTAATGTTAATAATAATATACTATTATAATAAGTATTAAGTAATAATAATAATTAATTAATATGAATTAATACTTTAATAATTTATCATGGTTTGTTATTAATAGCGTGTAAAATATATTTAACAATTATTAATTACATATAATAACTAATATAAATCTAATTAACAACAATTACTAATAAATTATAGTTAATATTATAACAACTAAATATAATTAATAATCAACTGTCAAATAATTAATGTTAAATAAACTATAAATAATAATTAATCTTTAGTAATTAGTAATATAATGCTTGTTGGTATTTGAATAACTAATACTTAATGAAGTTTGTTGATTGCTCGTTTGCAAATTTTAGTTCCAATCTCTTTCGCATCTCTTCCAACTTATTCAATTAAACATAATTTTAAACAAATCATATATTATAGCTACATACAATGAAAGGAAGTATTCTAGTAGGCACATCAAAAATTTTCCATTTTTCTTCCGTGACCCTTTTCTCTGAACAAAACCCTAAATGTGTAATATTTCTCATAGCCGCCACATTCCCTTCCTACAAACTCAAAAGAAAAATCAATGGCGCTAACCCAGGCTCATCCTTTCTCCTCCAAATCTCCTTCTCATAGCATGGCTCCCTACATTGGCAACGCTAGCCTTTATATCGCCATGGTGCCGACGAAATCATGCAAGGTGAAAGCTTACGATTTCCTTCAAATCCATCATAGCCACATACGCCTCACGTTCAACGAGACAACCTTTAGCGAAGATTCCGCGAAGATGTTTGCGCCTTCATTTTGTTTGATGGTTTCCCGTTTTAGCAAGATGGAATAGTACAGGTCTTCAATTCTTTGTTATTAATTTTGATGACAAATTTCTCATAACCGCCCCGCTCTCATTGTAATTTGATCAATCGTATCGTTTTTGTTTAGGCATAATAGTGGATAAGAACAGTAGCTTAGGTTGAAGGAAGATTCAGGTTTTCACGCAGCCTCCTTGGTGGATTGTGCCTGACCTCCCCTCACCACAGCTGGGGAGTATGTCCTTAACCACCTAGTCTCCCTGCGCGACTTATTCTAATGTTTAGCCACTGCTTTCGAGCACATAAGCTGTCATTTATAGTTTTTGAAAACTATATTTTGAGATTAGATGTTTTTATTTATTTGTTTACAGTAAGTCAAATGATTCGGTGAATTGATGGATGGAAGAAAAAGTGCATGCGATTGAAAGACCACCATGAATTGTTGGATAGAAGAAAAACTATATTCTTCTCGATTTAGGTATAATGCTAGTCCTTTGATGTTAAAAATTATTTTAATTCACTGAAAGACCACCATGCAGTTACCAGCTTAGGCACTTAAAGTCTTGAGGTTTATACTACATGCAAATAGAAGTAGTAGCTAGAAGGTGTGGGTTTATACTACGATACTATATGCTTAATAAGTGCATTATGGTTATGGCAACCATCAATTTTACTGCCAACTGTAACCGCAACCGTTGTTGACGATTAGCTAATTTTATAACCATTCCCGTAACCATCTAACCGTAACCACAACCATTACCGTAAATTTATATTATTATCCATAAATAATTCAAGTTCTAACTTTTTTCTTAAGAATTAGTTTGTTTATCCATGACACAAACCATGCATGTGCATGTTGTCAATAAATAAAAACGCAAAAAGATTATATATGTTATTTTTCTTGTTTAAGTTATTAAAAAAACATATATTATTTATGAAATAGTACAAAAAAACCATGTGTGGTTGGTATGTTTTACCGCGGTTATCAAAATCCACAACCATTACCGTCACCATTACCGTAGTAGATGGTAAACGCTTAAACGGTTAATCTGGTTTGGCATTTTAACGGTTCAATCGTAACAACCCTAATGCAGCTTACTATGCTGCTTCTTGCACGGTGCAGTTGTAATGCAAATTTGCTAGACTGTTTTGACTTTTGTTTTTTGTACTATTTTCTTTTGGATCAATGCATCACACACACAAAAGTTCTCTCTATGAATTATATTTGTTTTTATTTAAAGCATTTGCTGGTTTGATGAGACTGTATCTAATACAGCCCATATCAAGAAGCAGGAGCCAGTCTAGGATCAAGATTGGAAGATGGCTTAGGAAATAATGGAGGTCGACAAGATCAAAGAGGTTATTAGTTATTTGAATGAAGCCAGTAAGTTGGCTAGAGAAGATGCTGGAATTCATGTTTTGGCCGGTATCTGGTTTGACATATGTATTTGATGTTTTAATAGATACTAATAGAAATAGGATAGTTATATATAAGAATCCGTTAAGCTTGTTATTCAATTTGGTTATGTATTTATTCTTATTATACTCATTTCTCCATGCATTTTGGTTGCTTCCATTAGTTATGATAGCCATATGATCAGAACACTCCCATAAATTATGTTTAACCACAAAATGCCTTTGTTGTCTAGGACTATAAAGAAGAAAAGAGCTATTATACATCTGCATGCCAAGTTGCTTTCTTGTACATGAAATAATTTGGAAAAAGATAAATACTAGTTGTTGCTAAGTAATATATTTGCACTGATAGATCAAAGTAGAGATTCGATTGTAGGATATAAAAGCCGAATCAAGGGACTTCTCAAAAAATATTTTTTTTGGGGTAAATATATTGTTGTGTGATCCATGTTGGATTCCTAGTTTGTAAAAATGAAGTTGACTACCGATATACACATAAATATGTATCGAACCTATTTTAGGACACATTGAGGGATGTATACATCTAGCAGGTGATAGCAATGTAAACTGAATGTCTTCATCTTTTCAGGGTTACAATTGCAGGGTTAGCAACAGTAGAAGTGGTTTGCAAGGTTAGGAGCAACACAAGTGGTTGAGTGAAAAGAAACATCAACTATGATGGTATAAATTTAATGGATTTCTATATAGATATAGTTTATTTTAATATGTATAGTTTGTTTGAGTAAAGTTGCAAACAACCATGCTTATGGATGTTGAGTTGATGAAGGATTATGGATGTCCTCTTTTTGTATGTGATTATGGATGTTGTTCTTTTTTGTATGTGAATATGCATGTTCTTTTCAGTTCAAAATTAATTGTTGTTAACAATTTCATCTTTGTTTTTGGGTATGCTATTTATTTCAGTGTTCACAGTTGAATGATATTAGTTCGATATATATATTGGCGGACTAGAAGGAGAATAGCGACGGTTACAGATAAATTATCAAAAAATATATATTTTAAAATAAATGTTTTTGTCTCAAATTCCTTGCTAACTAGCAATAGTTTACCGATGGTTATCTTTACTTATAATGCCAATTCTTTAAATGTGGTGAAGCTTTTTAACACTTCCAATACAACCCACTGCCATCTGTATATCATAATTAAATCAAACATTATGACAGGGGGATTTGTGTACTTTTTGTTGTCCATGCCACTATCCTTACTACGGTTAGTCCCTGTCTAACCAGTTTCCCTTTTTCTCTTCGATTGTTCACGTTTCTTCCTTTTATTTCTCAATTATTTCCTTCCCACTAAAAAAAACCCTCCTCTGAAATAACCGCCTACCAAATCTTCACTTTTATTCTTCCTTCATCGCCCACAAGGGATGTTTTTCACATCCATATAGTTTTGCATAGCAATTCAGTAGGTTAACAAAAAACGACCGGATTTTGGTTTATTAGCTTGCCTTCCTTTTCCTCAAAATCAATGAATTCCATGTTTAGATTAAGGAGATTGCCTCATCCACCTACCAATTAGCATATTTTCACTTCTCATCAACCTCTCTCTGGCAGGATTTTCGACTGTTTATTTCAGGTGCACCAATGGAAGAAAGGGTACGTGCTTTCGATTCCTCATTTGGTAGATTCTGAACCCAGATTTCACATGTCTGCAATGATTTCAACGTTTGTTGTATCAATGGTTATTTTTTCTCCCATTCCCCCCTCCCCCCTGCGTTGCATTTCTTTGGATTCTGAACGTGAAACCATAAAATAAAACACGGCCTTCATCTTATTTTCCATAAATTCTTGTTTAAACATCTATTTACCCATGTGATTTGTAAATTTGCTATCATCCATGGCAAATCTGGTTTAGCAAGACCAAGGGTAGTTGTTTTTTTTTTTTTTTTTTGCATTCCTAATAAAATCTTGCCTTTGTTACAATTTGCATTTCTAATAAATTCCATTATTTGCTGTGTTGTGGGAACTACGACTGAATTTAATACATAAGGCTTGGTATTGAAAGACATAATAAATGTGATGGTAAATAATTCAAACCCGTTATGCATTTCAGGTTCATGTATTTTGTTTGTTGAAGAAATGATACTGAGGGAATTGTTCTAGAGGAAGGAGATTAGAGAATTTTTATATCCACCATTTGTTGTAAATTGCCAAATAATTTTCTATGTTATTTGTGCCTTTAGCGTGTTTTATGCGGTGATGTTAAGGGCATTTCCAGTTTGACTATTGTGCAGTTTCAGTTGGTTAATGTTCGTTAACTGTCACATTTTGCAATGTATTGCATACCAAATAACTGATATTAACAATTGGCCTAATGGTGGCCTTGAATTTGACAACAAGCTTTATGTTGTATGCTATGGGAAGCAAAATAATGAACCTTGATTACAGAAATTGAGTTGTTTTGACTTTCCAAGGATAAAAATCTACATCTATTTGCATTTTTTTTCTTTCACTCAGTATATCATATGTTAAACAAAGTGATGCATTTTTCTTCAGGTGACCTTTCAGTGGTCTTACCAAAAAACTTCTGTTTACCTTATGTACTTATGGAAGGCTATGATACAATAAACCAGGCTATGATATTGTAATCCTATTTCATGATCCTCAAGGTTTTTTTTCAGCTGATTAACTTACAGTTCATACTAGAAAAACGAAAAATTGCTTAATTTAGTATGATAGTGTTAATTGTTAAAATAGCAAAACTGGAGCATTGACTAAATTATGTTAGGGATTGCGGAATGGATCGTTAAGGCAAAGCAAACACTAGAGGGGAGGTGAATAGTGTTTTTGAGAATTTTAAAAAAATCTAAAACTTTTTGATAAAATATATGAATCAATCACCATAGAAACAATCACAGACACAGAATCAAACACAAACACAAAAATAAAATGTAGAAAAGGAAAGAACACACTGGATTTTATACTAGTTCGGAATTGCTCTTACGTCGAGTCCCACGCAATGCTAGATTGCGCAGAGTTTTATTACTATATCAATATCCAATTACACTCCTCCTTGATTTTACAGCTACAAGGGATACCTCCGATTCTACGCACACACACTTGATCAAGTATATCCTACTTGATTTCACGGCTACAAGGGATACCACCAATTACCCGTCCATTATTTCACGGCTACAAGGAATACCATCGATTACTTACACAACCCAAACAAGTATAAACAACCCTATAACTCTTCAATAGCACTTGATTCAGAGAGTAATGAATAGAGAGTGAGCAGAGAAGAAATTTTATATAAATAGAATTGAATTCGGCAAAGTATAGGTGTAGAAATCATAAAAATTAGCAGATATAATGTGTAAAGAAAGGGAATGAAGATGGAGAAGAAGAATGATGATTTTTTTTCTGAAATCAGCCCTATTTATAAGATTTGAAAGGTTGCAACATTTTTGAACCATCACAAATAGTGAAAAGACATTTCCTTTCAATTTGAAAATAATAACAGTTATATGTCGACATGGGCATAAATATATGTCGACATATACAAGTGTAAAACTAAATTTTGAGCATTTTTGAAGTGTTATACAGATATATATATATATATATATGATTCTGGAAATTTTTGGATTAAAACATAGTATTAAAAATGAATATTATTGAGTAGAAAATCATATGAAAACATAAATATAAACTTTATAAACATATTTAAAAAGTTATAGAGTTAAACTATATAAATATAAAGTATATAAAAGTATTAATATATAAAACTTATAAAACTTGAGTTTGAAGTCAAAAGTAAAGTGAAGAAAATAAAATAGAAAAGATAGAGATTGAAAATAGAATTTGAAATCAGAAATTGAAAATCAAAATTTGAATTTAAATTTGAATTTGAACCTGGAGTGTTATTCAGAGTCTTACATTTATTATATTTGTCTTGAACTCTTGAAGTCTTGAAATCTTGAATACTCATGAGTCTGGAATCATCTCTGAATTCTGAACCTCTAATATCTTTAAACTGTACAGACTTCAGTAATAATTCCTGTATATAAATCCTTCATATGTATATATATATATATATATATATATATTCTAGACAAAAGTGTTAGTATATGTTTTATAATTAATTAATATTGAAATAAGGTTGTTGTCATCAAAACTCCATTCTCAAGAAATCTCGCCCTTTTTGATGATGACAAACTTAGTTTATAAAATATCATACCTGTATATACCTATTGATGACGATCCTTCAAATACTCCCCATATCTATATGAATCCTATAAACTATGTGTATATTTTATAATTTATCCTCCTTTGGCATTCTCAAAAATAAATTCTAAAACTACTCCCTATAAATCGTATAACTATCTAAATAAGACTTATAAATAATCTAAATCAAAGTAGAATACTCCCTCTTAATCTATATAATCCTATAATAGAAATTCCTAACATCATAATTATCAAATATAAACTAATCCAAGTATTATATTTACATTTGTTTGATATCAAATATACAAATAAAACCAAATCAAAGCATACCATACCATATGTATAATATATACAAGTTTGAAGTCATAGAATTCAAAATTTCAAACAAATCAATCAAATCAACCATACCAATCAATTAAACGTTTCTTGGGACCTCAACCCAACCATCTTCTCCAAAGATTGGATCCTTCTTGATGACTTCCCAATCTTCATCTTTTTGGGTTGGTGAAGCCTTAGTAAGATTGTTATCTTCATCTCTGAAAAGAGAAGAGATTGGCCGCTGAATTGCATCAAAATGCTTCTCTTGCTGTTCAAACATCTTTATGTGGCTTAATTCGAGATGACGCTAGTTTCGTAGAATTATAGAGAGGTTTCTTCACGATTTTCACTAAGGTTATGAATTGGATTTTCCATGTATTTGAGAGGAAACGAATAAGGAAGATGGAGAAATGGAATAATGATTTTTTTAGGAAGAAATAGACTTAAATAGGGTCTGGAATTCATTGGATTTTGAATGGTATGAGTTGTTATTTAATTTTTAAATTTGAAAAGATTTGAAAATCTGGCAGTTATATGTCAACATATACATAAATGTATGTCGACATATATTATTGAAAATTTTGAATCTTTTAATCTTATATTAATTTTTTAATTAACTCTAAGGTTTTTACAGTAACTTAAAGATGATTTTAACATAAATAAAACTCCATTCATTACTTTATAGAAAGCAAATACATCCAGCTTTAAGGCACACTAAATACAATATTCGAAAGCAAATACAAGGAAATATAGGCGAATACATAAAGATAGATTAAAATAAATAGACTAATTTTTGGAAGATGGTGATGAAGGTAAGATTCCAAGGTTTCTTCCTATCTTGACCATGAACTTGGTCATTTTTGAAAAATTCTTCTTAAGCTTCTTTTGATTGTTGAAAATTTTGACTTGATTTTGAACAATCGTCTCTCTGGAAATGTATCTAGTGTTGGTTGGAAACTCAACACTTTCTAAAGAAGTCACTTCTTCTTTGACTTCCATTGTTGCTTGCTCTTGTTGCATTCAGGCTTGTTAAGCTTCGAATGAATCATACGGTTTGAAAGTCAGAGGAATTTGCATGAGATGAATTTTTGATGAGTCAAACACTTTTCTAGGCACAAACTCTTCTCCATGAAGATCAACTCCAAAGTATTCAAAAATACAAGTGAGATAAACACCAGAGTAGAGAGTGTTTTCCCTTGATGACTATTCTATGGGTTTGATCTCTTTTAAGATCATATCGGCCTAGTTTATGCTATAGCCATCCATAATAGCAAAGAGGGCCTTTTGGACTTTGACAGTTGCATTATTAAAGTTTTCGGAATGGGGTGTGATGGTATGTTGAAGGAGATGGTTGACGATTTTTGTTTTTGGACGGAAAAAGCAATTTTTGAACTCAATTGGAGCATCGTCTTCAAATATGTCGTGATAGGTCTCCAAATCGGTTTCGTCAATAACAAAATCCGAAAAATCCGATCCCAAGCTTCTACAATTTAGAATAGTGTCTAAGAGTTCGGTATCGAGAACAATTAATGTGCCTTTGACGCTACTCCAAATTCGGTTTTCATTGCCTTCGTAAAATCCACGTGTAACGACCCAGGGATTTCTGCCTCGAACATCGACATAAATACCTTTACTGTAACTCATGCCGACCCTCCAAGCACCGAAAACACTGGATAGTTATTTGAAAGAAATTAGAGGGTGAGATAAGAAAGAAAGAAATATTAGAATAGAAGAAGAAGAAATAACACAACACAGAGTCTCACATCGCAGCGGAACAAAATATAATACAGAAATAAATCTTTATTAAGAGCTTTAAAAATACTTACAGTATCAGAGTACATCACACAATGGGACAGTTATAATGACATGTTCCCATATACAACACACAGCGGAATAGTAGCTATATGATATCATACGACTGAACTCTTCCAGCTCGCCTCTTCACAGCATTCGATAACCTGAACCTGTACACCCCGGCCTAACCCGAGCATTTACAAAACACCGGGTCAGTCTGGTGAACCAGAGTGAGATAAACTCGCACAGTATTAAGGGTATCACACAACCTATTCCTTTAAAGTTCAAAATCTTTCAAAGAAAAGGATAATCGTAAGACCGAATCCACACGTAAACACGGACGGTTTTTACCTTATGATAATCCAAAACAGTTTTGAAACCAATATCTTTTCTGATATTATAATAATGTCTAAAGACAAGTAAATAACAACTTAGTGGAACGCTTGCATCTCACGCTCCACGTATATAGTATACAATCAAAACCGCGGGCGCTTATTGGAGATTGGATTCCGACCTTGACAAGGTATGGGACCACCTGCCGATAGTGTATCTCTAGAGGCGAATACACTGGGTTCAACAAGAACGTCTTGCAACCCGGCCCTCACATGACCGACCACTCATTTCTCTTGAGTGTATCGAATGTATATCACTGACGGTTGGGATCAGCAACCGTCTCCCGACTAGGGACAACATCAAATATAGATTAAAGAAGTAAATAGGAATTTCTCTAGATAGGTGATTATATATCCTAATGGGAGCGACCCACATAGCCATGCTGCCTGCCCGATTTTTGTCATTTCCCGGTTGATGAGGCTTGAGGCCAGAATTTTTCTTTGAACAAATGGTCACCATTCACTTTGAATGCCACATCGTCAGATCCGTCAGATATCACTAATTGACGTCCACAAAAATACTCTAGTTAGAAGCTAAGAGAACGGCTATTCTCTGCCAACAACTATAGCACGTTTGAAGAAATCAACGTACGTGACTCTTTGGACATACTCTGTCAGACATCCGTCCATACAAGTCATCCAGGAATAGGATGAACCGAAGGTACTCTCCTACTACATCCAATATAGGAATCACCCCATGGATCAGTAGCGAGAATTCCTTGCAACCCGTAGATTCCAACCACGACAGAATCACAGCTTATCCCTGCTTGCCAGGCAGAGAATATTAGTGGTTCTTCCGTTTATGAAAATCCACGGTCTTCAATGCTCCATCTCGATCATCTTCTGATATCTTCACGTATTTGTTGGTCGGAATGGTTTTCGAATATAAATTCGATCCCGGTCTTTCCATACCAACAATCGTATTAGACAAATTTGATAGTCGTGATTTAACTATCAAAATAAACAGTGTTTCAATCATGACACTCCAATGAGTTTACTGGTTCAGTACTCAGCATCACTTGGCCCTTTAAATTTAAAACCACTAGTTCACTTCTGTTTAATTAAAACTTCTCACTCTTTTAATCTTTAAAAATACGATAATTCAATTTTCACTAACATTGCTTTATTTCACTAATGGAAATAATGAACTATCACTAATCTCCTTTACGATTACCAACTAATACCATCTTCAGATAATCCTGATGTCGTTCAAGTTGGGGTATTTTGTTTACCTCTCAGACCTTGATCAACAACGTTCATATCCTCAGATAAATATAAGTTGTAATCAAAACTAATGTTCCATTCAAAATAAACCGCTTTATTATAAAGTCTGGTTTATAATAAACCCCTTTATGTCTAAATCTCCTTTTACTTAATTCAAATAATTAAGTAACACTTATTTCGAGCTATTGTATTCGCTTGGAAATTTCTTTTTAACTTCATTATAAAATTTCGGTTTTAAATATAAAACCCGTTCATAAATTCTTTTCACCACTTCACTGGATTTCATTTCAACCTCGATTACTTTTGAAAAGTAATTTTCTAAAATATTATTAAAATAATAATTTATTTCGATTATCAACTACTTCAATAGTTAAGTCTTTATTAACTAAAGTAAATGGTAAATCTCTTTAAAAAAGTTATTTAAATTTAAATAATATTCATTAAACTATTTTAATCAAAACACATCAATTTGATAATCAATTTCAATTCAAACAGGTCGATCCAATTAACTCAAAACTCGATTATCTCGTTAATCGATTCCACTTGATCCTCACTTTAAATTAATTAAAAATATAATTAATTTAAATAAATTCCATTTATTTGTTTCTCAACAAACCAATTATCCAAATTTAACTATGCAACTTTATTTCTTATCTTGTACTTATAAATTTGATTTACATCAGAATTTACTTAATAAAATCAATTAAAATAAATCAAAGTCTTGAATAAATAAAATATTTATTTATTTCTCTTTAATAACTTTCATTCTAAATAATATTTTAGAAATCTAACTGCAGTTATAAAATAAATTTTATAACTTCATCTCTATCGACTCACCTGACGGTGAATCAATATTTATAAAACGATTGATTTTATAGGCCATACGCTGCCAAATACGCAACCAATATCACCCATTGGTTTAAACTAGCAGATGTTGAACATTCAATAATCAACCATCAAATAAATCACACCCAACAGGACAGTTCATATATGATAATATGAAAACAAATGATATATTTGAGGAATCCGGTTGGATCCCTCCAACCTGTTCTTCCCTCTATCACAATGGTTATCTCAAATCAGCCTATTCAGTTTCGTTTAACTGAATTCAATAAATAACGGCCATTTAACATCAACCATAAGGAATGCAAACAATTCAACAATTTAAACACGTTTATAAAATAAACATGACCAATAAGGTAAGTTACCTTTATTCGAACCAATCGTTAAAAATAACGATTTGGTGTTTCACTGAAATTAAACGACGGTTTAATTTCATCATTTTAAATCAACAAATGAGTTTTAACTAGCAAACAGTCAATCATTGGCAAGCAGAGCACCCAAAATAAAAACCCAATTTATATAAAATATAAATGGGAAAACTGAGTGAGTTTAACTCACCTTGATCTGGTTTGCTGTTTAAACGGCTCATTTCAGTTAAATTAAACAGCGTTTAATTTAACTGAAAAATCCAGTTCATTCCAATAACGTTTGGTTCTGTTCCAGGACGTAGTGCTCGTTAAGGCGAGTCCATTGTCACTTGGATCATCCAATTCTGGTAACACAGTCAAAAGATATAAATGTTTAATATTAACACTTGTTAATTATAATCAAATTTCTTAATTATATATCATTAACTTAATCGCTTAATTATCAACTTAATTACATTTGGTTAGGATAAATCATGGTCGAACCCTGTATTTCCGTTCAGTGTTTCGCTCCATTGTTCAAACAGCTGACACCTGCATCAATTTAAATTGTAAGTTATAAATTTTAGTCACTACCAAAATTCCTAACTAACGGTTTAGCTCACTAACAAGGCTGATCTTCTTTTTCTCCTTTCTGGAAATTAATGATCTAAAAGCATTCCTCCTTCTTCAATGAATGATCCAATAATTTATTCCAACATGATAGATCCTTCCAACTCTCCAATAGCATCGTTCAGGACTTCCTTCATCCCAAACAACACGGTCACCGTGTGATAATACATAACATACTGATCCCTTGTAAAATGAAAAGTACGACTACCTTTTGATCTTTCCAATTTACCGGTTATATCCTGTCACAATTTCAATTCACTATTAATATAATTAATTCTTCATTAACGTAATTAAAACTAATTAATTGGGTAAATAAAACCGACCGCACCAATTACATCTGTTCTTTGTTTCCTTCCTCCGAAACTCTGTTGTTCTTGCTTTCTATTATAAACTTTCGAAAACTGTTAAAGCCTCAAACCCATGCATACCCGCTTCGCTCAGTTCGAACAGCAGTTCCACCGTGATCACACTCGGTCAATCCGAACCCCGACATCTCCTTGCAAGTAACCCTACCCAAACAAATGCCTTCCATCAGTAAACTTTGAAAACGCACCGCCACTCTGTCTTCGACTTAGATGGAAAACCTAGCATGATGCTACTACCAGAGGTAATGCATGTATTCATTGCATTGAAGGAGGATGTATACGGTACGAGAGGGTGATGTAGATTTCATATATAATGGGACTTGCGTGTTATCATTTAGGCTAGGGAAGTTTCAAATTGTTTTGGATATTTACAAACTGAGAAAGATATTCCATTGTTGGAAAACAAAAGCAGAGAAGGCTATATATATAGAGGAGGATTCAAAGGATATGAACGATGTATTTTCTTATAGTAGGCAGCGCGTAGGTTTGCAGTGTGATGTCTTTGCTTTCAATAGCTGAGTTTTCTTACAGAAATTTTGGGGTAGGCATGTGGAAGCTGCGAAGTTGAAAGCATAGGGGAGGAAGGAAGCAGGTCTAGCTGTGCACGTTGTATACTTCAGCGTGAGGGAAGGATGACCGTACTACAGAGGAGGTTAGGCAGAACATGTAGGTAGCCTGTGTGTTCATCAGTTTTCATTTCAGTAGATTGTGATTTGAAGAAACAATATGGTGTATTTATTCCATAGGATTTAAGGCATAGGTTAGGTTCAGTATTGTTTCCAATAAGAAGGTTGCCTTGTGTTTTCATGTCAGTTGAAAGAGATGGCGGGGTAATATTTGGGGTAGGCAGCATAGCATATATTCATTAGGGTAGTATAGGGTGTCCAAATAAATAAAATAGTATTTACGAAACTTCGTCCTAAAGTAACGCGATAAATTCATCACAAACGACTTCTGTCTTCTGATAAGAAAACTAATCTTAGTGTAAAAAGGTATTCCGAACCCAATGGGACCAGTTTCGTCGAAATCCGATATCGTTTGAAATAAATTCCTTTATAAAACCAGAAATGAACACGCGTTAAATTTTTCCACGGTCATCAGATAAATCAAATCAACTCGAAACTTTGAAATCCTACAATAATTTGTTGATACGAACCCAATGGCACCAGTTTCGTCGCATTCTGAGACTATTTTCCCGGTAGGCTATTTTTACCGCGCACCGCAATACCCTTTTTAACGCCAAATTATCTGGTCTTTAAAAATAACAAATTATATACCTATCCTGGCCCTAACCGATGATACGAACTCAACGGGACTGGTTTCGTGGCTTAGTTCGATTGTCTTCTCAAGTAACACTCAAATATCCCTTTATTAAATTAAATACGCGCTATAGAAAATGAACGGGCGTTTATGGCTACCGCAGTCACTTATGACATCGGTTTTCCACGCCATTCACCACCGTACAATAATTTAACGTTACGGTTCGAATGAAACTGATTTCGTCAAAAACGAAGCCCGTTTGCTAAACGACCATTTTAAAGGCCTATAATTTAATAACGATTTCCATAGCAATTATTTCAAATTTTGATTTGACCATAACTTACTATTTACAACACGAAATCTGGATTTTTCTCTTTCATATGAAAATTATCGTCAATATGCTCCCAACGTTTCTTGTTTCACAGAAATCCGACTTATATCGAATCCTGTATTCTCAGTTGAAGTTCAAAACTCGAGTTTACGAACTACACGCCATTTTCAAGCTCGATTTATAATTATATAAATATATAACGTTCGAACTTCTTTTAAATAACGAATTAAATATTAAATTTCATCGATATTCCAAATAAAATATTTAAATTAAATAAATTAAATTAAATATTTGACGGCCAAAAACACGGGTCGTTACACCACGATTAAGATTCGCATAGAACATCTTGACAAGCTTAGGACAACACACTTCGTCATTATTCCGTGAGTCAATTAGACTCAAGACTTTGTTATGTTGAAACAGAGAGAAAAGATCATAAGAGAGAAAATCGCTAAAGATGGCGAAAGCACCCATGTTAACCTTAGCACTTGCTACATAGTTAACATAAGTCTTGATAGCTTCTTTGTCATTATGAAGATAACCTTTTATGGTTTTGGTTAATTTCAATTTGAGCTGAACTTGAGGAAGCCATTGAATTGATAGTTTTGAAGAGAATAAATATGAAGAATTTAGTTTTGAATTGTGAATAAAAGGTAGAGAGAAGAGATGTATATATAGAAATTGAATGGATATGAATTGAATAGGCACAACATTTCAGACTTAAATGACACTTTTTCAGACCTTGAGAGTTAGTGAAAAGTTGGAGGGAAGTTTGAAAGTTTAAACCTTTGAAATTCAAAATTTAATTTTCAAATTTTTGGTCATATATATCGACATATAGACATATGTATGTCAACATATGTGCCTATATTCAAACAAATCTAATTTTTGTGAATTGAAATTTATATTATCGATTTATATTCAGGTTTAATGATTTTCTGAATAATTCTAATCCAATCAAACAATCAAAAATTTATTCTATTATTTTATTTGTTATTTTATTATTATATTATTATTTTGAATTTCAAATTTGAATTTCAAATTTCAGGTTTAAATTTTAAAGTTTTTATTAAAAAAATTCAAAACAAAGCAACCATTTGACCAAATAAATTTAAAAATTAATTTAGGTGTACCCGGCTTTTAGATCCATTTCTCCGAAAGATTCTGAAATCTAAATTGTCGTAAAGCACATGTAACAACCCACTTATTCCATGATAATAGATTTAAATATTTAAATATATCGTCGTCTCCGATGTGTCACTCAAAATGTCATTTTTCACAAACGATAACATTAGGACTCGGGACCACTTCCATTGAGTCTGGATCGTCGTTTACGACCTTTTTGATTATAAGCATCGATACATTCGGAGTTAGGTAAAATTTGGTTGTTTTTCTCATTTGAGTGTATGACCAAAATATCACTTTTCGTATACAGATGAATTTGGACTCAAAACCATGTCTATTGAGTTCAAAACGTTGTTTAAGAGTTCAAAAAATATAAACTTCGATATATTCCGAGCTTTGGAATTTTAGCACTGTAACACCCCACCTCCGCCAGGGTGGCTCTTGCAAGCACTCTGACTTTGGAGGGGCGTTTGTACCGGGTAAACATGCATAATGATATATCAAGGCAGAACAAGAACATATGTATATATATATATAAACAGAGTAAATAAGATAAGTAAAACAGCGGAAGATTTCAAACTATTTCAAAACAAGTCTGGTACAACATAATGTTAACTTTCCAAATACACAAGTCTAGATAAAAACAATATCACTGAAAAACTGAAATACATAAGTACTATCCCCAAAATAAGTGATAACCATATCTAGTTTCATGTTAAGACCGTACATGAGCTAAAATCCCACAAGCAAGCGATCAGAAATCCAAGCTAAGCTCCAATATTCCCACCCTGAGAACCTGGGGGAGGGGGGAAACGGAAGAAAAGAGGCGAAAGAAAAACAGGTCAGTCAAAAAGACTGAGTAAGCCCTACTACAATCAATGTAAACTGATAAAGTTAACTGGCATGAGAAGCAGGGATGAACATAAGGATAACATACTAGCATGATGATTAACTAACAAGGTAGATAAAGGTGTCATCGCATAATCAAGTTTAAGGTTTTTGCACCACAGGTGTACTAGCAAACTAACATGACTTGAATAAACAAGTATTGATCCCTTGGCCCAAGCTTTGGCCCAATAACATGAAATGACCCTAATACAAGGTCCAACCAAACGGTCTAATCGATCGGCTCCCTAAGCCTAACTCGTCACGTGTTGGTGTCAATACGGCCCAAACATAATTGTAGTCGGACTGTGCCGGGTCTCCCGTCGGGTGTATCAAGCCCTAGGGTGTCAACCCCTGGACACCATAAACATAAGTGCACAGTCTCGATCTACTGGTACCCATGCTTGACTTCTCCAAATACGGACTACGTGCACGACCATAGTCCGTCCGGAACTACATCGGCGTACCACTCGACCGTCGTTTTGGTCACTTATACCAGTCCAGTAATCGTGCCCCCACCCTAGCCTAGTCCCTAGGGTCTTAATGATACAAACTTGGGATTACTGCTGGAGTGGACCCCCATTGCTAGGATTTTCTAGTGGGTTAAGTACGGTTTAACCCTTTTACTAATCATGGATTAACTTGGTTAAGTGTAACGATGAGTTCACGACTTAACCCTGATTAATCTACCAAGCCCAAAATGGTTAAGTATTAAGTGGACCATGACTTAACCCTAATCATGAGGCATTAACTAATTTAATGTGCCTTAACCTCTCACATTAGACCTTGTTGTGGTTACTAGTTAAGCCGGGCGGGTCCGGGTAGCTTTACACCACAACTTGGTCTAACCTCGGGTTCAAGGTACAACATGACCAACTTCTCACATTGGGTCCTATTGTTTGTAGCAACTAGTTAAGCCGGTCGGTTCCGGGTAGTTTTACGCTACAAACTCAACCCAACCTCGAGTTGGTCACACTTATATTTTCTAAGTGTCATGTCCATCATGTTTCCAAAACATATTACAAGTTTTCAAGAATTTGGGTAGACCTAACTTAATAGGTAAATTCCCAATGGGTAGACCTAACTTAATAGGTAAATTCCCAATCTTATGTTTTCATGTCTTTTAAGTTTACCCAACCCCAAACGCAATCCCATCGCTTACATAATCGCAATAGCGCATAAAGGATAGAAAGAGGGAACTTGGCATAAAGATGACAAATGGTGTTGAAGCCACAAGTTTAACATGGTGGCATATGAAATGTACATATGTTCATATACTTGCATATTGCATCATTAGGCCTCAAAAGTATGCATAAAACCAAACTTAGCATATAAGTGATACATGGTGATAAATGACATGTAGAAGTTGCCATAAGTTCGCATTTAGCCTCACATGCAAGTTATCATAAGGGATATGATAACTTACATGTTGCCAAAATGCAACCTTTAGCATAAAGCTTGAAGCTTTAAGCTCATAAACCCAAGATAAGCTTGCATAACATGATAACATGAGCAAAATGATCAACCCAAACTTGCATAACATAACTTGCATATCATATGGCAAACTTGCATATCATAACATAGCAAACTTGCATAACATAACATGATAAACTTGCATATCATAACATGGAAAACTTGCATAACATAACATGATAAACTTGCATATCATAACATGGAAAACTTGCATAGCATAACATGGTAAACTTGCATATCATAACATGGCATACTTGCATAACATAACATGATAAACTTGCATATCATAACATGGCAAACTTGCATATCATAACATGGCAAACTTGCATCATTCATTTAACTTTAGAGTTTAAATATGAAAGTAGAAAAGGGCTTACAATGCTTATGAAGACACAAATATATATATATATATATAGATTGAGACAAAGCCCTTATGCAATCAAATAAACCCAAAATGCAAGCTCCAATAGAAAAACCCTTGAGCCAAAATGATCAAAACTCTTGCTTTATGATGTAAATATGGAAACTTGACTTGAATGCAAGCTAATGATGCTAATACAAGCTTGAAAACACTTGTATGCATGGAAAATCTCTCATAGAAATTTATTTAGGAATTTTATGAAGAGAGTGGAGGCCATGAGAGGAAAATTTTTGCCATAGTTTAGTTACTTGAATGAATAATGATGATTTAGGGTTAGGTTAGGGGCTTATTTATAGAGATTAGGATTAGTTTCAACCTTAGGATTAAACCCTCATTCCAATCTCAGCCCTTAAAACCGAATCTGGCCCCAAAACCTAACCAAAACCCCAAAATGGTGCACCAGGCAAAACTGCCCGGCTGAACCAAGTCGACACCCAAGTCGACAGGGCTGTCGACTTGGGCCTAACCATGTCGACTGCCCAGTCGACAGGGCTGTCAACATGGGTTGTCTGGCGGGAAATTTCCCGCCTGCGCCCAACTGCCCTAATTTCCAAATTCAAACTTGAATTTGAAATCTGTTTTTACTTTGAAATTTTCTGAAAACTTCGTTGGGCCTTAATCGGGTCATGCGGACTCCGATTTTCGAAAACTCGGACTCTATTTCGCGTATTTTTCCGAGACGAACGCAATGGCATAGCCCGTTTCCCTTGATTCAGATTTTAGAATTAAATTCTGCCTCGATTTACGTTATAACAGGTTATTGAAAATACAGGTTTATACATTCTCCCCTCCTTAAAGGATTTCGTCCCCGAAATCTTCAAGTTAGGAAGAACGTATCCTACCATCCAACATCCATCTACTCAAAACATCATCCACGAGCAATCATTGTCCTTACAAGATTCTAAATGTTGTATGAACATATGCAAAGTTGTGTGTATATGTACTTATCTAATGCAAATATCATCAATGCAAATTATGTTAGTGAAATGAATCCATATGTATGCAATTCCTAACATAATGTATAACATCTATATGTGTGCACATAACATACATCCATATGCAACATCCATGTGATAACACAAAAATTTTCATCCATGAATAAGCATAAACACTCATGCATATGCAATATGAGGAGTGTGTGAGCCGATCTAGTGCCTAACGTGTATAATGCATCCACGAGTAACCACTTGCAAACACTTGCAACCACTTGCAACCATCAAGCATAACATGTTTCAAACACATGTTTCATCCAAAGGGTTTCTACCTAAGGTTCTCATGACAAGATTTACATGATAAACTAGATAATCAAGACAAACATGGATAGTAAAAGATATGCTACAAAGAGATCGGGAAGATAAGCAGGATATACTCCTTTCGGATTACAAGAAATCCCTTCCTAACCCAACCCATATTCTATAAAAGCCCAAAAGGTTTAGTCAACCTAACGGACCCCTTCAAACCCTGACATGTATTACTAGCCAATAAGTCATACCTCCCGACAGAAATAGGACCGAGAATGGGACCGAGAGGATATACGTAAAAAGATAACATGCGAGTAAGTTCCACAGGAAAACAAGGATCAAGGATATGCTCTTAAAAAGAGATATGATGCGCGTATCTAGCCTTCAGTCTTCTAAGTCACGTTTCCTTGAGCTTAACTCCACTGTGCTTTGACCGTCTTTTACTTCATGATTTCTTGGCTTCTTAACTCTTATTTCCAAATATGAGTTGGAACCCATTTCATTGTCGCCTCTCATCTTCCTCTTTCACTTACTCTTCTATCATTCTTGGCTTAAACATAACTATGACCTCATGGTTTCATGCAAGCTCTCCAAAATTCACTAGTGAATCCTGGATCTCGTTTACTTACTATAAAGTATTCCACACAGCAGAACTTTTCTTGAAAATACCAATCCACGTTGCCAATTGCTCTTACTAACGTGATTTTCTATAACTCATGCTTGAACGAAATGAACCATCCGCCTGCGAATGATAGGTCGTCCTTAGATTCAGTGCTTGCCCATGACTTCCCGTAGACTATCCCAAAACTGGCTAGTGAAGATTGAGTCATGGTTACTAACTATACTTGAGGGAACCCCATGCAACCTCCTTATTTCTTGAAAGTAATCCGTTGCCAGCTATAATGCAGTCATTTCGCTCTTTACCGGAGTGAAATGAGCAATCTTCGTGAGTCTACCTACTGTGACCCACATGCTCTTATTCCCTTTCTTGATCTAGGCAGTCCATCCACGAAATCCTTCGTGACGCTTTTCCCTTTTCCATTGCGGGGACCTCCAATGGATATAATAGCCCACCGGGCTTCTATGACTCGGCCTTTAACCTGTTGGCACAACATGCACCTTGGGACAATCTCGGCCACCTCCTCGGGTGATGTGCATCTTCAAGAACCTTCTTTCTCTCATCGCGTCTTAGCCATCCCTTGTCATCTATAGCGAGGTGACTTACCATCTCGCCTCGAATCAACTTGTCCATGATCTCGACTAACTGCGGGTCTTCTTTCTGTGAAGTCCCTACTTGATCCAGAAGGGTAGGTCTAAGCTCAAGGGACGCTAACTAACTAATTAAACTGAGAGAACTTCTTACTTCAATTGTCCTCGTCGGAGCTTTTCGGTTTTGAACCGCGACCACTTTAGCAGGATCCACCACTAAGCCTTGCTTAGAAACTATGTGCCCAAGAAATCTAACTTCTTTTCTCCAAAATGACATTTGGAGGACTTGGCTTTCAACTGATGGGCTCTAAGCGTATCCATCACCTCCTTGAGATGTCTAGCATGTTCTTCCTCGTTCTTTAAGAAAGTCAGGATATCTTCTACAAAGACTACCACAAACTTGTTCAGGAACTCCCTAGGCACCCTACTCATCAAGTCCACGAAGTAGGCGGGTGCATTAGTCAAACCGAATGGCATGACTAGCCATTCTAAGAATCCATCTGGAGTTTTGAACGCAGTTTTGTCTATACTATCCTCAGCTACTCTTAGCTGATGGAATCCAGTAGCAAGATCAAGAGAAAAAAGATGTTCCTACAAGCTGATCAAACAAATCATCGATCCTTGGTAATGGTTGTCTATTCTTCTTGTTCTACTCACGATAATCAACACACGGGTGAAGCGAACTATCCACATTAGTAGCGCATACTACTAGAGCACCCTCCTCGGAAATGCTTCATCGTATGAAGTTCTTCTCAAGCAACTCATTGACTTGTTTTCTTAACTCTCATCTCGCGGGACCATGTGCGTAACCGGCCACGTAACTGGCTTGGCATTATCAACCAGATAAATGTGGAAATCAATCTCTCGCTTAGGGGTAACCCCCCTTCACTTTACCCAAGATATCAGGATATTCTCGGACCACCCTCACCGATTGCAAACTATCGATAGACGAGTTGAGGGATTCAAGATAACACAACATGACGGGACCCATAGGGTTACAAGAAATTTTTAGGGTATTACCGAGGCGAGTCATGAGCCTCACAACCCTATGCTCAAAAATCAAGGATGGCTCCAAAGCTGGACAACCCATCCATGCCAAAAATCAACCCATACCCCATGAAACCGAGAATATAAGCATCACACGAGAATTCTACACTCAAGATAGAAATTTTCAAATCCACGTAGATAATAGACAAATGGGCGGAAACCCCAATTGGATTTGAAACACACACGGGATCATTAAATAGACTAGTACTTAGGTGCAAACTTTCAACTAGATCAGATGAAATAAACTATGCGATGCACCAAAATCAAACAAGGTACGAACTGAAAAATCAGAAATATATACAAGGCTTTCAACAAAAATACTACCTCGATCGGGAACTGGAGCGGCATTGAGAGCGGGAACTTGCCCTCCTGAAGGTCTTGCACACTGAGTCTGACCTTGCCCTTGCTTCTTCGGGCAATCTTTGCTGAAATGTCCAAACTCACCACAATGAAAGCATTCACCACTCTTCCTTTTTCTCTTCCTACAATCCTTAATAAGATGCCCAACTGAACCGCAATAATGGCACTTCCTCTTGTCGTTATTGCCCTTGCTATTGTTCCCCTTGTTGCCTTGACTCTTGTTCTTGTTCTTGCGGTTTTTGGAGTTCTTGCCTTGCTTCCCGGAATTCACTGTTCCTTCCGACGTAGGCCCTCCCTTCTTCGGGAAGTCCCTAGTGAAGTGTCCCATTTCTCCACAGTCAAAGCAAGTGCCCTTCCTCTTTCTGCAATCCTTGTTTAGATGAGTCAAGCTTCCACAAGTAAAGCACTTCTTTTCCTTCTTATCCTCAGACTTCTCCTCCTTCTTTTTCATTTCCTTTTTGGGCTCCGTTTCCTTGTTTTGAGACTCATTCATCTTGACCTCCTTCTTGTCACTCCTATTCTCTTCATTGAGTAGGGCCATATTCACCAAACTCTCGAAAGTTGCCCCCAAGGGTATATGAGTCATGGCTAAACCATGTAATGGCTCGTTTAATCCTAGAGCAAAGTATAGGGCCTTCTTCTAAGCTGTGTTAACCAAGTCTAAACTGACCCGAGCTAGTTGATTAAACTTATCTATGTATTCCCTAATAGTCATGTCCCCTTGCTTCAGTGATAGGAACCTTAGTCCACACTTTCCCCGAAAGTCATCCCAAGTCTCAATTGGCCTAGTAGCGGTGGTGACCACCCACCAACATGCAGCTTCTTCCTTTAGCAACCACACTTCCAATAAAACCTTCCTACGGTCATCTATATCAAAGAAGGCAAAAAGATCTTCGGTTTCTTTCAACCAATTCCTTGCCTCTACATAAGTCTCGGTTCCAATGAAATTTTTGCAACCCATCGCCTTAAAGTCTTTGCAAATCTCCGCGAAATCCTCTTGTGGAGGCTGAGGGGGAGGAGAAACATCAGCTATTGGAGGAGGAGGAGAAACATTAACCACCGGAGGAGGAGGAGGAGGAATATCTGCGGGGCCGGCTTCGGTCGCCCTAGCCTCCAAAAGTCTCCTATACCAAACAGGTACGTGTACTCCCTCCGGAATGGCAAAGTTATTGGCCATACTGAAAACGAAGAAAAAGATAGATTCAGAATGGAGAGAAAAAAAACGAAGGAATTTTTGCTAATGGCTTTTTGGGGAATAGCCTTTAAAATAAACTAGACTTTTCTTTGGAAAATACTTTATACTTGGTTTTGAAAATAGTTTTCCAAAAGTTTTAAAAACCTTTTTGTTCCTTCTCGTAAACCATATGCTCTGATACCAAATGTAACACCCCACCTCCGCCAGGGTGGCTCTTGCAAGCACTCTGACTTTGGAGGGGCGTTTGTACCGGGTAAACATGCATAATGATATATCAAGGCAGAACAAGAACATATGTATATATGTAAACAGAGTAAATAAGATAAGTAAAACAGCGGAAGATTTCAAACTATTTCAAAACAAGTCTGGTACAACATAATGTTAACTTTCCAAATACACAAGTCTAGATAAAAACAATATCACTGAAAAACTGAAATACATAAGTACTATCCCCAAAATAAGTGATAACCATAGCTAGCTTCATGTTAAGACCGTACATGAGCTAAAATCCCACAAGCAAGCGATCAGAAATCCAAGCTAAGCTCCAATATTCCCACCCTGAGAACCTGGGGGGGGGGGGAACGGAAGAAAAGAGGCGAAAGAAAAACAGGTCAGTCAAAAAGACTGAGTAAGCCCTACTACAATCAATGTAAACTGATAAAGTTAACTGGCATGAGAAGCAGGGATGAACATAAGGATAACATACTAGCATGATGATTAACTAACAAGGTAGATAAAGGTGTCATCGCATAATCAAGTTTAAGGTTTTTGCACCACAGGTGTACTAGCAAACTAACATGACTTGAATAAACAAGTATTGATCCCTTGGCCCAAGCTTTGGCCCAATAACATGAAATGACCCTAATACAAGGTCCAACCAAACGGTCTAATCGATCGGCTCCCTAAGCCTAACTCGTCACGTGTTGGTGTCAATACGGCCCAAACATAATTGTAGTCGGACTGTGCCGGGTCTCCCGTCGGGTGTATCAAGCCCTAGGGTGTCAACCCCTGGACACCATAAACATAAGTGCACAGTCTCGATCTACTGGTACCCATGCTTGACTTCTCCAAATACGGACTACGTGCACGACCATAGTCCGTCCGGAACTACATCGGCGTACCACTCGACCGTCGTTTTGGTCACTTATACCAGTCCAGTAATCGTGCCCCCACCCTAGCCTAGTCCCTAGGGTCTTAATGATACAAACTTGGGATTACTGCTGGAGTGGACCCCCATTGCTAGGATTTTCTAGTGGGTTAAGTACGGTTTAACCCTTTTACTAATCATGGATTAACTTGGTTAAGTGTAACGATGAGTTCACGACTTAACCCTGATTAATCTACCAAGCCCAAATTGGTTAAGTATTAAGTGGACCATGACTTAACCCTAATCATGAGGCATTAACTAATTTAATGTGCCTTAACCTCTCACATTAGACCTTGTTGTGGTTACTAGTTAAGCCGGGCGGGTCCGGGTAGCTTTACACCACAACTTGGTCTAACCTCGGGTTCAAGGTACAACATGACCAACTTCTCACATTGGGTCCTATTGTTTGTAGCAACTAGTTAAGCCGGTCGGTTCCGGGTAGTTTTACGCTACAAACTCAACCCAACCTCGAGTTGGTCACACTTATATTTTCTAAGTGTCATGTCCATCATGTTTCCAAAACATATTACAAGTTTTCAAGAATTTGGGTAGACCTAACTTAATAGGTAAATTCCCAATGGGTAGACCTAACTTAATAGGAAATTCCCAATCTTATGTTTTCATGTCTTTTAAGTTTACCCAACCCCAAACGCAATCCCATCGCTTACATAATCGCAATAGCGCATAAAGGATAGAAAGAGGGAACTTGGCATAAAGATGACAAATGGTGTTGAAGCCACAAGTTTAACATGGTGGCATATGAAATGTACATATGTTCATATACTTGCATATTGCATCAATAGGCCTCAAAAGTATGCATAAAACCAAACTTAGCATATAAGTGATACATGGTGATAAATGACATGTAGAAGTTGCCATAAGTTCGCATTTAGCCTCACATGCAAGTTACCATAAGGGATATGATAACTTACATGTTGCCAAAATGCAACCTTTAGCATAAAGCTTGAAGCTTTAAGCTCATAAACCCAAGATAAGCTTGCATAACATGATAACATGAGCAAAATGATCAACCCAAACTTGCATAACATAACTTGCATATCATATGACAAACTTGCATATCATAACATAGCAAACTTGCATAACATAACATGATAAACTTGCATATCATAACATGGCAAACTTGCATAACATAACATGATAAACTTGCATATCATAACACGGCAAACTTGCATAGCATAACATGGTAAACTTGCATATCATAACATGGCATACTTGCATAACATAACATGATAAACTTGCATATCATAACATGGCAAACTTGCATATCATAACATGGCAAACTTGCATCATTCATTTAACTTTAGAGTTTAAATATGAAAGTAGAAAAGGGCTTACAATGCTTATGAAGACACAAAAATATATATAGATTGAGACAAAGCCCTTATGCAATCAAATAAACCCAAAATGCAAGCTCCAATAGAAAAACCCTTGAGCCAAAATGATCAAAACTCTTGCTTTATGATGTAAATATGGAAACTTGACTTGAATGCAAGCTAATGATGCTCATACAAGCTTGAAAACACCTGTATGCATGGAAAATCTCTCATAGAAATTTATTTAGGAATTTTATGAAGAGAGTGGAGGCCATGAGAGGAAAATTTTTGCCATAGTTTAGTTACTTGAATGAATAATGATGATTTAGGGTTAGGTTAGGGGCTTATTTATAGAGATTAGGATTAGTTTCAACCTTAGGATTAAACCCTAATTCCAATCTCAGCCCTTAAAACCGAATCTGGCCCCAAAACCTAACCAAAACCCCAAAATGGTGCACCAGGCAAAACTGCCCGGCTGAACCAAGTCGACACCCAAGTCGACAGGGCTGTCGACTTGGGCCTAACCATGTCGACTGCCCAGTCGACAGGGCTGCCGACATGGGTGGTCTGGCGGGAAATTTCCCGCCTGCGCCCAACTGCCCTAATTTCCAAATTCAAACTTGAATTTGAAATCTGTTTTTACTTTGAAATTTTCTGAAAACTTCGTTGGGCCTTAATCGGGTCATACGGACTCCGATTTTCGAAAACTCGGACTCTATTTCGCGTATTTTTCCGAGACGAACGCAATGGCATAGCCCGTTTCCCTTGATTCAGATTTTAGAATTAAATTCTGCCTCGATTTACGTTATAACAGGTTATTCAAAATACGGGTTGTTACAAGCACCTTAGCTAGGGCTTGGTTAGCCAACCTTGCTCATTCACTTAAGAGCTCCACCTAGCTCTCTCCTCCTTCATTCGTTCTCACTTCAAAGAAAATAGAAAATGGGGAAGGGAATGGGAAATAGAAATTCCCTAAGCTAGGGCCTTCAATCTAGAGCTCAATTCTTGTACAAATCCAATTCTAAGACATGGGTAAGCTCTCTACTCTCCCTCTCTACCTTATACTCCTCTCAATTTCGGATTTTTCTCACAATCCTAACACATATATATTTGGATGTGAATGTATGAGGTGATTTCGGAGGTGTAATTAATGAAAGAGAGGAGCTTTGCTCGTTTGGGTGCTTGTTCTTCCTTGTTGGAGCTTGTTCTTTATCGTTTTAAACCAAGGTGAGTTCTTTTTGAACTCACATCTATGCCACAAGCCAATGGCTTGCAAAAGTGTAATTTAGTGATTCATTTGAGTATGCATATGCTAGTTAATTGAGTAGGCTAGTGTATATATTAACTTAATTGATTAGTTTGATGATTCTCTTGCTTTTTGAGTAACGGAAATCCTAATATGTTCTATGTTCGGATTGTGCATGCTATAGGTGAAGTTCTTGTGTGCACACAAGTCCTTATAGTTTCCCTTTAGCATTGCCAAACCACCGTATTCTAGCTTGAATCGCATTTGATTGCTTTGGTTAGAGAATTAGTTCATTTTCGAATATATAATCGAAATCACAGCAATCTCATGTTCGTGTGTGTGTGTGCATGTTTGTTGATGTCATAAGATGTTTCAGTGAGCCTCAGATGCTTCATTTTCACTTAGAAATCAACATATACCATCACCATTAGTCCGGGGCTCATCCGAGGACGATAGCACTTTCATTCGCAATCAAAATTCTTAAATGCTTAAGCTCAGACGTCTGTCCAAAATGGGCCAGACGTCTGTCCCGGCTCTCGGGATAAATTAAAAAAACTGCTAATTGTCAGCTCAGACGTCTATCCTGTAGTGACAGACGTCTGTTGGCCTGAAACTGGTGTTGACCGGTGGAGACCATGGTCAACTGTTTAGGCCCATCAAGGCTCTTTCCCGGCCGGAGCTCGGGCCGTTCGGACTTCATTTGTGATCTTCAGCTCTACGAATTCACAGATTCCAGCAGCTCGATTCATCGACTTTGATTCTCAGTTGATTCTTCCAATGTTGATTCTTTTTGGCCTATTCACATTGTTTAAGATGTGGATTGAATAAGTGATCATTCTAAAGCCCAAGCGCTCTAGTTTATATATCGAATTTATTCGATATTCTTGTTAATATGATTCACGACTCTAAAACGTGAATTATCGACTCAATATCCTTCGGGTCTATTCCAATATAGTTTAGAACCTTCGGGTATTGGTTTGGGATTTCGATTCGTTCGTTGATCGAAATTACAACCATTATCCCTTTGATTTTCTGTATGTTGTTGATATGTGGGTTTTTGTCTTATTATTTTTGTGTTCCATTCGCTACAGCGACAGTTTTTTATGAATAATTGAACTACAATTGCATGTGGGTTTAAGTTTTATGATTTTTTATGAATATTTGAACCACAATGAATAATGGGGTTTTATATTGTCAATGGGCATCGAACCAACGTTTAATCAGTTTTTAAATTCAAATCCTTTTAAAGTAAATTCGATTTTTAAACCTGGTTCCGATACTATTGATTTATATACAATTCCTTATCCTATCGATCAGACGAGAAATTTAGTTTATTCACCTTAATAAAACTGAGGACTATGACCCCTTATATGTTTATTTTGGCAAACAATTACCGGACTCGTTCGTTTGAACATATGTGGTGATTTTCTCTGTTTTGAATAGAAACCAATTACGAGTGAGTAAATATTCGAGAATAGCATGTGGTTATGGGACATGTCACTATTTTCTTATATTAACTAGCTCGGAATAATTTCTATTCACCCAGATCGATGGTATCCGCTCCATGACATAGTTATTTGGTTCACGATCACCCGAGTGGGAATTTATGATTTTGTGACCTTCATCTATGGGACTTCGGTCCAACTTTCAATGATTTTCTATGATTTATATGTTTTCACTCTACCGGGGTCACGACCCGGCTCTGTGGGGAGCTTCGGCTCAAACAAATGGGTTCGCTACCTAGAGATCGTATGAACATGCCCTTTTTATGATGTTTTGATTCTTGGTTACTTTGATGCGATGTGCGTCAATTTGATAAATGATTTCTGATCCTTGATTAATTTGATGCGATGCACGTCAATTTGATAAATGATTTCTGATTCTTGGTTACTTTGATGCGATGCATGTCAATTTGATAAATGATTTCTGATTCTTGATTACTTTGATGCGATGCGCGTTAATTTGATTTATGTTTGGCATTTATTTGTCAATTCTTATTGTTATATGCTCTTCTCTTGTCATGAGATTTATTGAGATTTTTTATATGTTGACATCATGCATTCCTCTGCCATTTCCTGTTGTGTGATATTATATGAATGTTGCGTTCTACATTAGCTAGGAGATTATTTAGAGATATTCGTTTGCTTACATTCCATTGTCATTTCCTGATTGTGTCATCATGCCATGTTCATGTCACTCCTTTGTTATATCTCTTATTATCTCAGTTCATTTGATAAGTACAACTAGACTGATCTGTTTATTGTTTATTTTCTTATAAATAATACTCGGGTCAGGCCGAGTCATTTTAGGTGCTCCTTTGGGTCTCATCGCATGATTGATCTTCCGCTTTCAGCTTGCTACTCTGTCTCTGCAGCTTTGTGTACTTTTGCACCTATGACATTATCTATTGTCGTGTACATATTCTTTTATTTAGATCATGGTACATGTATTAGCGGATCTTTGTTGACCACTAGCTTGTTGTATGCATTCTTGGTTTATTCATATCTTTTCCGCCTTTGTGATATGATTATTCTATGTCTGGCTATGATATATATTATTGTTGTTGCCTATTTTATACTACTTTCCGGATTATTTATAGTCGTTGTGTAGTTGCCCTATGTGCCGAATGGTCATGTCGAAATTTTAATCAGTATCAGAATTCGAAGTGCATTCCTCATATGGAGCAATTATACAATCGGTTGCTCTTCACAAACCTCATTCTCCGTTATGGTTTACGACTTTTCTCTAAAATGAACTGGACGATAGTGGGTATAGAGGCGGGGCGTTACAGTTGGTATCAAAGCCAATTTCCGGAATAGTGTCAGATAGTATGACGATGGTATTGTCTTAAGCCTCTATCGGGAATCATGCTTTAGGGCTTTAGTTAGAGTCTTAAGACCTGTCATAGCTTATCTTCATATATGATTCCATTTTGATTGAATTCGCCTCATTTGAATTCCACTTGAGACTAACTTTTTCCTCATTTTTCCTTAAAGAAGCGAAATAGTTGGTCGTAGTTGTGCAAGTGCCGGTTCACCCAGTGTACCTCCTACGGGAGGGGTGATTATGTCTCAAGTGGCCTATTTCTTCTCTTTTAGAATAGATATCGACTTGCTCTCCTTCGGGTTGATTTCTATAGTCCATCTAGGGCCTGTGTGCTCTAGTGGTGCTTCTGTTTCATTCTTTGACTCGAGTTGCTAATCGTTGTCTGTTTGGCCTATTGTGTATCACACTAATCTTATTGATCATTTATGATCCTTGTAGTTTATTGATCATTGGATATCTTGCCCGTGCGTCTTTACGCATGTCGTAAGTGCCTTTAATCCTGATATTTCTTGATTTCTAGTTAAGATTGTTTCGTACGTCATTACGTACCTAGCATGATCTATTGATCACTTGTTGGTCGGTATGGAGATAACATGTCTTTGTGACTAAATCTACTCCCTTGTTGTCAGCTATATAGTTCTAGTTTGGTGTGAGATCACCAAGCCTTTGGGCTAAAACAACTCATTCATTACCTCGTCGTGCCGGTGTGTGTAACAACCTGAATTTTTTGTGACTATTAAAAGAACGAAATAAATAATACTTAATTGTTAAAGTGAGAATTAAGGGAAACGGGTTACTGCATTGCGTTCGTCTCAAAATTATGCTTGGAATAGAGTCTAAGTTTTCGTAAATCGGACTTCGTATGAGGAAGTTATGGCCCTCAGAAGTTTCAGAAATTTAAATAAATTAAAAATAGTTTAGATAAAAATTCAAAATTCGAATTCAAACGAAGAAGCGGGCTGGGCGGGATTTTTCCCGCCCCAGGCCAGGTCGACCAGGGGGTCGACCTGGGGGTCGACCTACCCCCCGCTGGGCAGATCAGAACTGTGACGATTCTGACTTGTTGCTGAGTCTTTTCTGACTTGTTGCTGAGTCACTAGGGCATAGGTGGGAATTCTGGATAACTCTATCTAGTCTGGACGGTTGTGATTGCTCCTATGATAATCTAACGGCTTATATTAATTTAAACTTCTATATAAGAATGCATATACTCAAGCTCTAAACCTAAACTAAATTTATCTCTTGGCCTCCATGCTGCTGCTAGAATAGTTCTTCTTAAAGCTTAGGAATTGCAAGTCAGGATTCTAATACAAACGACGAACGAATTATTCTCTTCTCTAATCTGTCTTTGTGAGTACAATTTCTTTAACAAATTAATAAATTAATTAATTATGATGAGTTATAATTGGGATTATGAGAACATGTCTGTTGAATCATGTGATGTTACTTAGATTTATTATCATCTGTTGGTGAACATATGACAGTTTTGTTAACTTATGTTAGTAGATCTATTTCGTATGTTCAATCACGTATGTTTAACTTGATTCATTTTATGACATCAGTTTATACGCAAGTTTGGGATGTAAATCATACGCTAGTTTGTATGTGAATCATATGCAAGTCTGTATGCGAATTATACACAAGTTTATATGTGAATCAAGTATATATATACATATGCTAGTTTATATGTAAAACATGTGATATTAGTTTACATGTTCAAATTCATATGCAAGTTTGTAGGAATCCAAATGCTAGTTTAGGAGAAAACTATATTCACATATGCAAGTTTAGGATAAAACTATATTCACATATGCAAGTTTAGGATAAAACTATATTCACATATGCAAGTTTAGGTGAAAACCATATTCACATATGCAAGTTTAGGTGAAACCCATATTTATATATGCAAGTTCCCAATTTCATGTTTAGATCTGTATTTAGATCCATGGTAGTTTATGCAAATTTATGTTCTATATGTCCATTGCCTATGCAAGTTATTGGCAATGCAAACTTATGTTATAATTCTTATTCGCAAGTTAGATCTATTTTA
This sequence comes from Allium sativum, assembly GCA_030737875.1. Taxonomy (NCBI): domain Eukaryota; kingdom Viridiplantae; phylum Streptophyta; class Magnoliopsida; order Asparagales; family Amaryllidaceae; genus Allium; species Allium sativum. The sequence continues at coordinate 873,875,856 of CM060910.1, forward strand.
TGTGTTATGCAAGTTGTGATGTTTCTTTTCTTTTTATGAGTTAGACTATTTGCGAGTCTGGCATATTTCATATTAAACGTATGAACGGTGTGGGAACAATGGGAAAATATTAATTATACAAATTGTAAATTGGAATAAAATGGCTTTAAAGGCATATAATTAATTTGAGACACTAATTGGTATAATTTATATACCTGAAAATTATGGACATAATTTAGGTGACAATTATGGACATAGATTAATTTGGAAATTATTGACAATTTGAATAGGGATAATTAATCCATACTGGGGTGAAATAATTATGTGTAATAATAAAGGCCTAAGACACGAGGTTAGACTCATTTGTGGTATAAGACTGCCCGGACCCGCCCGACAAATCCAGCAACCACCAATGGTAGTCTAATGTGAGAGGTCGAATTCATAAATTAAATGCGTAACAATTGTAAAGACACGAGGTTAGGCTCGTTTGCGGTATAAGACTTCCCGGACCCGCCCGGCAAATCCAGCAACCACAAACGGTAGTCTAATGTGGGAGGTCTTACAAGGTTACGGTTATAATGAATTAAGTAACACTTAACCAAGATAAACATGTGGTGGGACATGGGGGTTAAGTGGGTGACATAGTTGACATGTGAAATACGATTAGAAACACTTAACCAAATTGAAACATGTAAGAAGACATGAATAAGAAGGGGTTAAGTGGGAAATCCTAGTGGGGACCAAGCATAGGTGGAAAGCTTGTGTCAAGCATGGGGGACCCTTTTCAAACCAGTAACCCATTAAATATCTTTGTGAGCTCGAGTTTGATCGAGGACAGGACACGCTTACTGGGTTTGATTGTAAGAGGTAAAACGGGTTAGCCGTGGCAACGCAAGTCCAACGGGGTCATGTGCGTGCATGGGCCCGGGCTGGTAGGTAAGACGTTGTTGCATCATGTAGATATAAGCTGTGCATCTTTAGTGGTATCGAGTTGCCACTTTGGGGAGTGATACACCCCACTGTGGGACCAGCACGGGTATCTATGAGTTAGGGTGCCGATCGCATGGGGGTAGTGGGTACAACTAGTGGAGATAGGGGTAGGCGGCACCTATGAAGACAGCTAGGTGTACACGAAACAACCATAATGATTATTATGTTCAGTAGGCGGGATCAACTTTTAGGGTGACTAGTAATGGTGCAGTATAGTAATTATCCTACAGTGACTAGGAGCGCGATTAACGCCAGCATATTCCTCTTGTTTGTTTGGTCTTGCCCATTTGTTTCACATTCATTCCTTGTTTTACCAGTTTATGCCTTATCCTAATTACTTTAATAATTATATTGTTAGTTATTGGACTCGCCAGACTTTATGTCTGATCCCCTTTGTTTTCGCCTCTTTTCTTCCTTTTACGCCCCCTCCCCCCAGGTTCTCAGGGTGGAACTAGTGCTAGTGGAGCTTGATTTGGACCTCTTTCTCTCTCTTTTGGAAGTGCTTGGATTGCTAAAAGTAAAGTTCAGCTTATCTCTTTTATGGCTACTTATGTTGGGGTTATGCTTTTACTTTATGTACTCAAAAAATAATTTGTCAAGATGGATATTAAGTGTACTTGGTTTTTATTGTCGGTTTTTGATGTTGTTGTAACCAAACTATTTCTCCGCTGTAATAAAAGTTGTTTTAGTTTTTCAAGTACCAATATATGTATCTGTCTTGTTATATTATGTTCTATACACCAATAATACTCCATGAAAGTTAATGCATTCCCTTTGAGAGTGACATTAATGGACGTGGGGTGTTACATGTGGTATCAGAGCAAGATTACAAGAACAGATAAGAGATTTTGAAAAACTATTTTTTAAAAGCATTTTATAAAGAAATACTTTCAAAAATAGGTTTTAAGGAGAGTATTTAAAAGAGAAAAGTTTGTTTTAAAAACATAACCCCCAAGAGTCATATATATTTCCTTTGATTCTCCGTTTTGAATCTCTTCCTTTTTCTTTTTAGCATGTCTGGGGTACTCGAGATACCCGAGGGCATACCAATACCAACCTGGTTCAGAAGGTATCTGGAGGCTAGGGCCACCGCCGCAGACCCAGCAGACGTTTCTCCTCCCCCAGCTGCAGCCGCTCCTCCTTCTCCCCTTTCCCGCGTTGATACTTTTTCGAAGATATGCAAAAACTTTCGGGCAATGGGCGGGAAACCTTTTCATGGGTTAGAGACGTTTGTTGAAGCTTGAAATTGGCTTAAGGAGGTGGAAGATTTGTTTGGTATCTTCGAGATAGAAGATGGAAGGAAGGTCCAATCAGCTGCTTAGTTAATGAAGGACGAAGCCTCGTTTTGGTGGGGGGTCACGAATGGAGAGCGTCCAGTGGAGACATGGATGGATTTCAGGCATAGGTTCGAGATGAAATTTCTCTCACGAGCAGAAGATAATTTATACATGGAGAGGTTCTTGGCGTTGAAGCAGGGGAATTTATCAGTAAAGGAGTATGTCAACAAGTTCAATCAGTTGGCGAGATTTGGCTTAGACTTGGTGAACACACCTGAAAAGAAGGCCATGAGATTTGTTAAAGGTTTGAATGAGCCGCTACATGGGTTGGCTATGACCCACATTCCTATGGGGGCTACCTTTGAGAAACTGGTTGACATGGCGCTTGTGCATGAAGAGGAGAAAGATGTTAATGCTAATAAGGCACCGGAGAAGAAAGGGGATCAAAAGAAGTCACAGCAGCAACCTAAGAAAGGTGGTAAGGATAACAATAGCAAAGGAAAGAAAAGGTGCTTTAATTGTGGAACACCAGGCCATCTGAGCAAGGACTGTAGGAAGAAGAAGAAGACTGGTTGTTTCAACTGTGGTGAGGCAGGACATCTGATTAAAGACTGCCCAAGAAGACAAGGGCAAGTGCAGAGGACAGGGTCTACCTCTGGAGGGCAGGTTCAGGCTCTCAAGGCACCAGGGCAGGCAAGAGGGTAGGTTCATTCTCTCATGGCACCAGGACAGGAGAGAGGTAGAAACATTTCTGTTGAAAGTTTGGTTTTTATGTTTGACCATCCTGTTCGTACTTTGTTTGATTCTGCCGCTTCACACTTGTTTGTATCTGCTTCGTTAGTTGAAACACTGCACCTAAATACTAGTCTAGTTACAGATCCCATAGTAGTCTCAAATCCTATTGGTGGTTCGGCTCATCTTTCAATGATTCGTCGGGATTTGAGAGTGTCTATCTTGGGCATTGGGTTTGAATGCAACGCCTTCGTTTTTGGCTTCACGGGCTATGGGTTGATTCTAGGCATGGATTGGTTATCCAGTAATGGTGCCATCCTCGATTGTGAAAAGAGAGTGGTGATACTTATGACTCGCCTCGGTAACACTCTCGAAATCTCTTGTAATCTCATACATTCTGTTATGCTTAGCTACCTAGAATATCTTGATGCGTCTGTTGAAAACTTGTAGTCTGTTAGAGTAGTCCGTGAATACTCAGATGTATTTGAAGAGGTGAAGGGCTTACCTCCAAAGTGGGAGATCGACTTCCGCATATACCTTATTGATAATGCAAAACCCGTAGCTCTACCCGTTAGACACATGACTCCAAGGGAGAGAAAAGAGCTCAGCAAGAAAGTCAAAGAGTTGCTCAATAAAGGGTTTATAAAGCGGAGTATTTCTGAATGGGTGCTCCAGTAGTATTCGCAACCAAAGTGGATGGTTCACTTCGCCTATGCGTTGATTATAGGGAGCTAAACAAGCTGACCAAGAAAATTAGGCACCCACTTCCAAGAATAGACGACTTGTTTGATCAACTTGTAGGTGCGTCGGTTTTCTCCCAACTAGATCTGGCTATCGGGTTTCATCAGCTAAGAGTGGCTGAAGACAGCATTGATAAGACCGCGTTTAGAACCCTGGATGGTTTCTTCGAATGGCTTGTCATGCCTTTCAGCTTGACAAACGCACCCGCTTACTTCGTTGACTTGATGAGCAGGGTGTTCAGGGAGTTCCTTAATAAGTTTGTGGTGGTCTTCATAGACAACATTTTGATTTTCTCGAAGAATGAAGAAGAGCATGCTTTGCATTTAAGGGAAGTCATGGATACTCCTCGTGAACATCAGCTGAAAGCCAAATTCTCCAAATGCCATTTCTGGAGAGAAGAAGTGAGATTTCTTGGGCATGTGGTGTCCAAAGAGGGGATAGTTGTGGACCCCGCAAAAGTAGTTGCAGTGCAAGATTGGAAGGTTCCACGGAATGCAACCAAAGTTCGAAGCTTTCTTGGGCTAGCGGGCTTTTACCGAAAGTTCATTAAAGACTTTGCAAAAATCTCAGCCCCACTCACAAGATTGACAAAGAAGAATCTAACTTTCGCTTGGGATTTGGATTGCGATATTGCTTTTCCAACGTTTGAAAAGGGCTCTAACAATAGCCCCAGTTCTGACATTGCCTGATGGGAGAAAAATGTTTACCTTATACACAGATGCATGCGGTACAGGATTGGGCGTTGTCTTGATGCAAGAAGGCAAGGTTGTTTGTTATGGGGGAAGGCAAGTGAAGGTACATGAGAAGAACTACCCAACTCATGATTTGGAGCTAGGTGCCATTGTTTTCGCTCTAAAGTCATGGCATCATTACCTACTAGGAGAAAGGTTTGAATTGTTTACTGACCATAAATCATTAAAGTACCTTTTCTCACAGAAAGATCTTAACTTAAGACAACAAAGGTGGATGGAATTTCTAGCCTCATATGATTTTGAGATTTCCTAAACCCTTGGCAAGGGCTTTATGTGGTAGCAGACGTGTTGAATAGAAAGATGCTGACCTTGAGTCCTCTCTTTTTAGAAAGGCAAAGCTTGGAGTACATAGCAAAATTTAACTTTAGACTCTAAAATTGTACCTGGTCTGTTAGCATCGCTAATGGTACGACCTACTCTTTTGGACTCAATAGGAACCGCGCAACGAGAAGACCCTCAGCTAGTTGATATGATGGATAAGCTAGTTAGGGGTGAGACTTTTAGTCACCTTAATAGATACTCCATCGATGATAAGGGTTGGTTGAGAAGGGATGGAAGGTTGTGCGTCCCACAAGTAAGGGATTTAGTGAAGACGGTTCTCGAAGAAGCACACCATTCTAAGCTGACCATACACCCAGGCGGAGACAAGATGTATAAAGATATAAAAAGGGTTTTCTTTTGGAATGGCATGAAGAGGGATGTTGCTGAGTTCGTCACTAAGTGCTTGATATGCCAGCAAGTCAAAGCGGAGCAGAAGAAGCCTGGTGGTCTGCTTCATCTTCTAGAGGTCCCACAGTGGAAGTGGGATAGCATTTCGATGGACTTTGTTGATGGGTTGCCTAGGTCAAGAAGGGTCAATACCAGTATTTGGGTAATAGTTGACAGGCTCACTAAAAGCGTTCACTTTAAACTTGTTAAGAGTAGAAGGACTACCTCATCCCTAGCATCCATTTATCTTAAAGAGATAGTTCGACTCCGTGGGATACCCTCCAGTATAGTGAGTGATCGAGATCCTATCTTTACGAGCGAGTTTTGAAAGAGTTTGCAAGAGGCTGTAGGCACACAATTATGCATAAGCATGGCCTATCACCCTAAACCGATGGTCAGACGGAAAGGGTAAACAGAGTATTGGATGACCTCTTGAGATTGTGCATCCTTGACTTTGGAGGGACATGGGAGGATCATCTTCCTTTGGTGGAATTCGCTTACAACAATAGCTACCAAGCCACCATAGGCATGACGCCTTTCGAAGCTTTATATGGAAGACCATGCTAATCACGAACTTGTTGGTGGGAGTCTACAGACAAGCTCATACTTAGGCCAGACATGATTAGAGAAACCTCAGAAAAGGTGGACTTGATAAGAAGACGGATGAAGGCTGCACAAGATAGACAGAAGTCCTACGCAGACAAAAGAAGGACCAACCTTGAGTTTGAGGTTGGAGATAGGGTGTTCCTTAAAGTATCTCCTTTGAGGAATATCATTCGCTTTGGGTCCATAGGAAAGCTAGCACCGAGATTTGTAGGACCATTTCCTATCACTGAAAGGATAGGGACGATGGCTTACAGAGTAGAGCTACCCAAAAGACTGGCTAGAGTTCATAATGTTTTTCATGTTTCTCAACTACGAAAGTGCTTACATGAGTCTTCGGAAGTTGTGGAGCCAAGTATACTAGAGGAAGTAGAAGTGGAATGAGAAGCGACTGTCAGAAGAATTCCAACTCGTATCTTGGGTACGGAAGTCAAAAAGCTGCGCAACCGTGAAGTCAAGCTTGTTAAAGTTCAATGGAGTGACGCTGACGAAGACACGACTTGGGAAACTGAGAGAAAAATATGCATAGCCTACCCTTTTATTTTTTAGGGTACCTCCATGATCTCTTTTTCCATAAGTTTATTCATGCTTATATCTATCTTTTAAGTATATCTTCTCGGTCCTATTCTTTATCCTTAGGTAGAAACCAATGGATGTAAACATGTATTTGAAACATGTTATGATTGATGGTTGCAAGTGGTTGCAAGTAGTTGCTAGTGGTTGCTCGTGGATGTAAGTAGTTGCTAGTGGTTGCTCGTGGATGCATGTACATACACATTAGGCACTAGATCGGCTCAATCACTTTCATATTGCATATAAATATGTGTGCATATTTAAATTAATGGATGTATAATGGTTGTGTTATCATATGGATGCTGCATTTTGATGAATGGTTGTGCACACATGTAGAAGTAATATGTATCATTAGGATTCTTTCGCATACATAATGGACGCATGGCACTATCATGATTTGCATTAAGGGGGTCAACTGAATCAGTAGGTCGCCTGATTTTGCATTCGATAAGGAACATATACACACACTTTTTGCATATGTTCATATGACATTAGAAATCTTGTACGGACAATGGATGTCTATGTTTAATGGTTGAGTAGATGGATGATTGGATGGTAGGTTATACATTCTTCTTGACTTGAAGATTTCGGCGACGAAATCCTTTACGGAGGGGAGAATTTAACACCCTGAATTTTCTATGACTATTAAAAGAACGAATTAAAGAATACTTAATTGTTAAAGTGAGAATTAAGGGAAACTGGTTACGCTATTGCATTCATCTTGAAATTCTGCTTGGAATAGAGTCCAAGTTTTCGTAAATCGGACTTCATATGAGGAAGTTATGGCCCTCAGAAGTTTCAGAAATTTAAATAAATTAAAAACATTCAGATAAAAATTCAAACGAAGAAGCGGGCTGGGCGGGATTTTTCCCGCCCCAGGCCTGGTTGACCTGGGGGTCAACCTCCCCTATACAGGTCGACCTGGCCCCCCGGGCAGATCTGAACTGTGACGATTCTGACTTGTTGCTAAGTCTTTTCTGACCTGTTGCTGAGTCACTAGGGCATAGGTGGCAATTCTGGATAACTCTATCTAGTCTGGACGGTTGTGATTGCTCCTATTATAATCTAACAGCTTATATTGATTTAAACTTCTATATAAGCACGCATAGACTCAAGCTCTAAGCCTAAACTAAATTTATCTCTTGGCCTCCATGCTGCTGCTAGAATAGTTCTTCTTCTTAAAGCTTAGGAATTGCAAGTCAGGATTCTAATACAAACGACGAACGAATTATTCTCTTCTCTAATCCGTCTTTGTGAGTGCAATTTCTCTCAAAAAATAATTAATAAATTAATTATGATGAGTTATGATTGGGATTATGAGAACATGTCTGTTGAATCATGTGATGTTACTTAATTTTGTTATCGTCTGTTGGTGAACATATGACAGTTTTGTTAACTTATGTTAGTAGATCTATTTCATATGTTCAATCACATATGTTTAACTTGATTCACTTTATGACATCAGTTTATATGCAAGTATGAGATGTAAATCATATACTAGTTTGTATGTGAATCATATGCAAGTCTGTATGCGAATTATACACAAGTTTATATGCGTATCAAGTATAAATATATACATATGCTAGGTTATATGTAAAACATGTGATATTAGTTTACATGTTTAAATTCATATGCAAGTTTGTAGGAATCCATATGCAAGTTTAGGAGAAAACTATATTCACATATGCAAGTTTAGGAGAAAACCATATTCACATATGCAAGTTTAGGTGAAAACCATATTCACATATGCAAGTTTTGGTGAAACCCATATTCATATATGCAAGTTCACAATTTCATGTTTAGATCTATATTTAGATCCATGGTAGTGTATGCAAATTTATGTTCTATATGTCCATTGCCTATGCAAGTTATTGGCTATGCAAACTTATGTTATAATTCTTATTCGCAAGTTAGATCTATTTTATTTGTTATGCAAGTTGTGATGTTTCTTTTCTTTTTATGAGTTAGACTCTTTGCGAGTCTAACATATTTCATATTAAACATACGAACGACGTGGGGACAATGGGAAAATATTAATTATACAAATTGTAAATTGGAATAAAATGGATTTAAAGGCATATATTTAATTTGAGACACTAATTGGTATAATTTATATACAGTAAAAGTATGGACATAATTTAGGTGACAAGTATGGACACAGATTAATTTGGAAATTATTGACAATTTGAATAGGGATAATTAATCCATATTGGGGTGAAATAATTATATGTAATAATAAACGCCTAAGACACGAGGTTAGACTTGTTTGTGGTATAAGTCTGCCCGGACGCGCCCGGAAAAGCCAGCAAACACAAATGGTAGTCTAATGTGAGAGGTCGAAGGCATAAATTAAATGCGTAACAATTGTAAAGACACGAGGTTAGGCTCGTTTGCGGTATAAGACTGCCCGGATCCGCCTGGCAAATCCAACAACCGCAAACGGTAGTCTAATGTGGAAGGTCTTACAAGGTTACGGTTATAATGAATTAAGTAACACTTAACCAAGATAAACATGTGGTGGGACATGGGTGTTAAGTGGGTGACATGAGTGACATGTGAAATACGATTAGAAACACTTAACCAAATTGAAACATGTAAGAAGACATGAATAAGAAGGGGTTAAGTGGGAAATCCTAGTGGGGACCAAGCATAGGTGGAAAGCTTGTGTCAAGCATGGGGGACCCTTTTCAAACCAGTAACCCACTAAGTATCTTTGTGAGCTCGAGTTAGATCGAGGACGGGGCACGCTTACTGGGTTTGATTGTAAGAGGTCAAAACGGGTTAGCGGTGGCAACACAAGTCCAACGGGGTCATGTGTGTGCGTGGGCCCGGCCTGGTAGGTAAGACGTTGTTGCATCATGTAGATATAAGCCGTGCATCTTTAGTGGTATCGGGTTGCCATTTTGGGGAGTGATACACCCCACTGTGGTTCCTGCACGGGTATCTACGAGTTAGGGAGCCGATCTCATGGGGGTAGTGGGTACAACTAGTGGAGATAGGGGCAGGCGGCACCTTTGAAGACAGCTAGGGATACGCGAAACTACCGTTGTGATTATTATGTTCAGTAGACGGGACCAACTTTTAGGGTGACTAGTAATGGTGCAGTATTGTAATTATCCTATAGTGACTAGGAGCGCGATTAGTGCCAGCATATTCCACTTGTTTGTTTGGTCTTGCCCATTTGTTTCACATTCATTCCTTGTTTTACCAGTTTATGCCTTATCATAATTACTTTAATAATTATATTGTTAAAGTTATTGGACTAGCCAGACTTTATGTCTGACCCCTTTGTTTTCGCCTCTTTTCTTCCTTCCTCCCGCCCAATGTTTCTTAGGGTGGGACTAGAGCTAGTGGAGCTTGATTTGGACCTCTTTCTCTCTCTTTTGGAAGTGCTTGAATTGCTGAAAGTAAAGTTCAACTTATCTCTTTTATGGCTACTTATGTTGGGGTTATGCTTTTACTTTATGTACTTAGAAAATAATTTGTCAAGATGGATATTAAGTGTACTTGGTTTTATTGTTGGTTTTTGATGTTGTTGTAACCAAACTATTTCTCCGCTGCAATAAAAGTTAATGCATTCCCTTTGAGAGTGACATTAATGGACATGGGGTGTTACAGTGTGAGTCACTAAGCATTTGTGCTAAATTAACTCAACAAATGTATCATTGCGTTCCAAACTCAAGATCAAGAATGAGGGAAAGCATACCGCTTCTTGTGATCCCTCTTCTTGAGTCAGGGTACGTGTCATTAATTCCTTAATGTCATTTACCTTTTTCAGAGACTATTTTATTTATTTTCTTTTGATATACGTCGACCGTGTTCTTCGTTATCAAAAGATTTCAATTGTGTTTTATTCGTAAGCTGATAAAGGAATTTTATTTCCTTTATGCCATCCCGAATGATTTATTGAATTTTTATATTTTCGCGAGATTTCCACGAACGTTAGAAATTGTGAGGACTTTCTTGTGTTAACTTGTCCATCGGATGCGTTAAGTATCTCGAACGAGATATGGGACGCCATGTTGTATTTCAGAATTCCTAAACACCAATATGTGACAATCCAACATTCAAAATGATTCCTAAAATTAAAATTCACTCCCGATGAGTTAATCAAAATAATAATATTTTGGATTTTTGCGATTTTTCGTAGTCGTTTGTTATTTTTCTAGATAATTTATTTCTAGATTTCCTTGGAACAATTCCAAGAATTTGAGTGGTTCAAGATTTTTAATTAGAAATTATTTTGAATCTTTTCTTTGAGTAAATTAAATAACTCCAGGAACAACCCAAAAGGTTTATTATTTTTATGTCTCTTGTTTCCGGATTTCAGATCTTTTATTTTCGAGATTCTCAATCAATAAGAAATCTCGCCTAATTCCTAGTCCTTGTTTTGATTTGCTAAAGAGAATTTAGTATTCTTGTGATTCCATGGGTCTCCTTATTTTCCCTGGTGAACGTTCACTCGAGAGAACGGGAATCCCATAGGGAAGGGAGATTTGGGTTTTGCGATCCACGGAAAGCATAATAATTCCTTTCTTCGAATCTATGATCTAGTCAATCATCCGGATGTGCTGTAGTCAATTCACTTATGGACTTAGCCTTGCATTGTTCTTAGAAATGAATATCAAAAGGATGAGCTCTTTTGATGTTCCTTCTTTTTTTTGTTTGAATCATTTGGATTAACAATTGTCTCGCACATTTGTTAACCCTTGTGAATCTAAACTTTTTGGGGATTGCGACCTCTTTGGTTTAATCTCAACTTGTTATAGAAATTGTCTATTGCTTCTTTGATTAATTGCTGATGTTTTTGCGATTTGAGATTTTTGGCAGAAAATTATCTTAAATCATGTTGTTCCAAAGTGGTAAGTTGTGCACTACTTATTCATCATCTTCTCGATGTTTCTAATTTTCTAAAATTGATACTCGAGTTCCTGAATATTGGGAATTTCGTATAATTCCTAATGATTCGTCCTTATGGTTACTAAATGAGATTTAGTACCCGGTTAGAAATTGATTTCCCCGAATAGTTCATTGGTATTCCATTACCAACCTTGAATCATTGATATTAGAATTGATTATTCCTTCGAGAATTGCTCTCTTTAGCTAACTTCATTGGAATCGCTAAGTTGTTCTTTTGTGGGTGTCAGCCACCTTGTCGCAAGACTAAAATGCTGAAGTTCAGTGTTCGCTGCATCATTGTGATTGAGTTTTGGGAATGGATTAGTTAACCATCGTAAATTCCCATTTCATATCCTAGGAGAAATATCTACTATTGATATCTCGCGTCTGTAGGACGCAGTCCCGTTGCTCCTTGAAATTCGAAATTTGATTCGCTTGGTTTTTGTGCATTCTATTGATTCTCATTCCCTTGAGAATCATACGAAGAAAAGCGAGTCTATTTGAATTCATAGCGCTTATGAATTTTTATGGAATTATTTTACCCGTTTGGGATGACTACCTTCATGGGTAAAGAAGTTCAAGATTGAACTCTAGCTTTTATGATCTTGCGAGACGAAATTGGGATCTCACCTAGCCGTTGGTGTGAACTTTTCATCTCGTGTCGGTTCTTATGGTACCACTTTGTGGTATTATTTTTGGTTGTTACTTATTACTTCATTCTTAAGGAATTGCGGGGATGTAATTCTTTTAAGGGGGAAGTCTGTAACAACTCGCTCATTCGATGATAATAGATTTAAATATTTTATTTAAATATATCGTCGTGTCCGATGTGTCACTCAAAATGTCGTTTTCACAAATGATATAATTAGAATTCGAGACCACTTCCATTGAGTCCGGATCGTCGTTTATGACCTTTTTGACTATAAGCGTCGATACATTCGGAGTTAGTTAAAATCTGGTCGTTTTCTCATTTGAGTGTATGACCAAAATATCATTTTTCGCATACGAATGAATTTGGACTCAAAACCACTTCCATTGAGTTCAAAACATCGTTTAGGAGTTTGAAAAGTATAAACTTCGATATATTCCGAGCTTTGGAATTTTGGCCCCTTGGCTAGGGCTTGGTTAGCCAACCTAGCTCATTCACTTAAGAGCTCCACCTAGCTCTCTCCTCCTTCATTCATTCTCACTTCAAAGAAAATAGAAAATGGGGAAGGGAATGGGAAATAGAAATTCCCTAAGCTAGGGCCTTCAATCTAGAGCTCAATTCTTGTGTAAATCCAATTCTAAGACATGGGTAAGCTCTCTACTCTACCTTGTACTCCTCTCAATTTCGGATTTTTCTCACAACCCTAACACATATATGTTTGGATGTGAATGTATAAGGTGATTTCGGAGGTGCATTTAATGAAAGAGAGGAGCTTTGCTCGTTTGGGTGCTTGTTCTTCCTTGTTGGAGCTTGTTCATCATCATTTGAAACCAAGGTGAGTTCTTTTTGAACTCACATCTATGCCACAAGCCAATGGCTTGTAAAACTGTAATTTAGTGATTCATTTGAGTATGCATATGCTAGTGAATTGAGTAGGCTAGTGTATGCATTAAGTTAATTGATTAGTTTGATGATTCTCTTGCTTTTTGAGTAATGGAAACCCTAATATGTTCTATGTTTGGATTGTGCACGCTATAGGTGAAGTTCTTGTGTGCACACAATTCCTTATAATTTCCCTTTAGCATTGCCAAACAACCATGTTTTAGCTTGAATCACATTTGAATTCTTTGGTTAGAGAATTAGTTCATTTTCGAATATATAATCGAGATCAGAGCAATCCCAAGTTCATGTGTGTGTGCATGTTTGTTGGTTTTATAAGATGTTTCGGTGATCCTTAGATGCTTCATTTTCACTTAGAAATCATCATATACCATCACCATTGGTCCGGGGCTCATCCGAGGCCGATTTCGCATTCGTTGGCAATCAAAATTCTTAAATGCTTCAGCTCAGACGTCTGTCCAAAATGGGTCAGACGTCTATCCCGGCTCTCGGGAAATATAAAAAAGCTGCTAATTGTCAGATCAAACGTCTGTTCTATAGTAACAGACGTCTGTTGGCCTGAAACTGCTGTTAACCAGTGGAGACCACCGACAATAGTTTAGGCCCATCCAGGCTCTTTCCCGGCCGGAGCTCGGGCCGTTCGGACTTCGTTTGTGAACTTCAGCTCTAAGAATTCATAGATTCTAGCAGCTCGATTCATCGACTTTGATTCTCAATTGATTCTTCTAATGTTGATTCTTTTTGGCCTATTCACATTGTTTAAATGAGGATTGAATAAGTGATCATTCTCAAGCCCATGCGCTTTAGTTTGTATATTGAATTTATTCGATACTCTTGTTAATATGATTCACGACTCTAAAACGTGAATTATTGACTCGATATCCTACGAGTCTATTCCGATATAGTTTAGAACCTTAGAGTATTGGTTTGGGATTTCGATTCGTTCTTTGATCGAAATTACAACCGTTATCCATTTTATTTCCTATATGTTGTTGCAATGTTGTTGCAATGTGAGTTTATGTCTTATGATTTTTGTGTTCCATTCGCTACAGCGACGGTTTTTTATGAATAATTGAACTACAATTGCATGTGGGTTTAAGTTTTATGATTTTTTATGAATATTTGAACCACAATGGATAATGGGGTGTCAATGGGCAGCGAACCAACGTTTAATCAGTTTTTAAATTCAAATCCTTTTAAAGTAAATTCGATTTCTTAACCCGGTTCTAATACTATTGATTTATATACAATTCCTTATCCTATCGATCAGACAAGAAATTTAGTTTATTCACCTTAATAAAACTGAGGACTATGACCCCTTATACGTTTATTTTGGCGAATAATTACCGGACTCGTTCGTTTGAACATATGTGGTGATTTTCTCTGTTTTGAATAGAAACCAATTACGACTGAGTAAATATTCGAGAACAACATGTGGTTATGGGACATGTCGCTATTTTCTTATATTAACTAGCTCGGAATAATTTCTATTCACCTAGATCGATGGTATCTGCTCCATGACATAGTTGTTTGGTTCACGATCGCCCGAGTGGGAATTTACGATTTTGTGACCTTCATCTATGGGACTTCGGTCCAACTTTCTATGATTTATATGTTTTCACTCTACCGGGGTCACGACCCGGCTCTGTGGGGAGCTTCGGCTCAAACAAATAGGTTCACTACCTAGAGATCGTATCTCATCTTCTATGAACATACCCTTTTTATGATGTTTTGATTCTTGGTTACTTTGATGCGATGTGCATCAATTTGATAAATGATTTCTGATCCTTGATTATTTTGATGCGATACACGTCAATTTGATAAATGATTTCTGATTCTTGATTACTTTAATGCGATGCACGTCAATTTGATAAATGATTTTTGATTCCTGATTACTTTGATGCGATGCACATTAATTTGATTTATGTTTGGCATTTATTTGCCAATTCTTATTGTTATATGCTTTTCTCTTGTCATGACATTTATTGAGATTTTATATATGTTGACATCATGCATTCCTCTGTCATTTCCTGTTGTGTGCTATTGTATGAATGTTGCATTCTACATTAGCTTGGAGATTATTTGAAGATATTCGTGTGCTTACATTCCATTATCATTTCCTGGTTGGGTCGTCATGCCATGTTCATGTCACCCCTTTGTTATATCTCTTATTATCTCAGTTCATTTGATAAGTACAACTAGACTGATCCGTTTATTGTTTATTTTCTTATAAATAATACTCGGGTCAGGCCGAGTCATTTTAGGTGCTCCTTTGGGTCTCATCGCAGGATTGATCTTTCGCTTTCAGCTTGCTACTCTGTCTTCGCAGCTTTATGTACTTTTGCACCTATGACATTATCTATTTTCGTGTACATATTCTTTTATTTAGATCACGATACATGTATTAGTGGATCTTTGTTGACCACTAGCTTGTTGTATGCATTCTTGGTTTATTCATATCTTTTCCGCCTTTGTGATATGATTATTTTGTGTCTGGCTATGATATATATTATTGTTGTTGCCTATTTTATACTGCTTTCCGGATTATTTATAGCCGTTATGTAGTTGCCCTATGTGCCGAATGGTCATGTCGAAATTCTAATCGGTATCAGAATTCGATGTGCATTCCTCACATGGAGAAATTATACAATCGGTCGCTCTTCACAAACCTCATTCTCTGTTATGGTCTGAAATGAATTGGACGATAGTGGGTATAGAGGCGGGGTGTTACAGCACATATTTGAATTTCCGGTTTTTGACTCTTCATCACTTGATGACGAATCTGAATCATCTAACATTGCTACATATGCTTTATTTCTCTTACTTGATGAATTATTGTTGTCCGTTTGTTGAGTCGTTTTGTCTGGATATGGACACATTTTCTTTATGTGGCGTGGTTTGTTGTAGTTAAAACATCGACTATCATTATTTCTTGAACTTCGTTGGTTATAATTTTTCCTTCTATATCTCAGAAATTTTCTAAAATGATTTGTCATAAGAGTTGTTTCTTCATCATCTTCACTACTCGAGTCAGAATCATTTGTTGTTGCTTTTAATGCAATAAATTTTTTCTCAGTTGGCCTGTTATCTTTTCTCTTCTGTTATTGAACTTCATAAGACATCAGATTTCCGATTAACTCCAAAATATTCATTTTATAGATATTTTTGGCTTCTTCAATTGCCAAAGTTTTCTAATCCCATTTCGGAGTTAATGAACTCGATATTTTTCTGACTTGATTTACTTCAGAATAAGTTTTTCCAAGTATTGTTAATGAATGCACTATCTCTTGAAATCTGCAATACATATCGGAGATAGACTCATTCTCATTCATTTTGAATACCTCAAACTGATCAATAAACATTACTATTTTCGTTTGTTTAATTCCATATGTCTAATCCTATTGATTGAAAATATACTTTCATTCTACCCAATATGAATAATTACTACCATTAAACAGTGGTGGTCTAATAGTGGACTGACCCTCTACAAAAGAACCACTATTGCTACAGTGTTGGTTGCTATTATCACTATTTTTCAAAAATCAGCTTATGAACTTTTTGAAAGACCTTGCTCTGAAACCATTGTTAGGTATTGCGGAATGGATCGTTAAGGCAAAACAAACACTGGAGGGGGGGGGGTGAATAGTGTTTGAGAATTTAAACACAATCTAAAACTTATGTGATAAATTATATGAATCCATCACTATAGAAACAATCACAGGCACAGAATCAAACACAAACACAAAAATAAAATGCAGAAAAGGAAAGAACACACTGGATTTTATACTGGTTTGGAATTTCTCCTATGTCCAGTCCCACACAACGCTAGATTGTGCAGAGTTTTTTTTACTATATCAGTATCCAATTACACTACTCCTTGATTTCACAACTACAAGGGATACCACTGATTCCACAGGCACACTTGACCAAGTATACCCTTCTTCATTTCATGGCTACAAAGGATACCACCGAATACCCATCCTTGATTTCACAGATACAAGGGATACCACCAATTACTTACACAACCAAACAATTACAAACAACCCTATAACTCTTCAACAACAATTGATTTAGAGAGTAATGAGTAAAGGGTGAGAAAAGAATAAGTTTTATATAAATAAAATTGAATTTGGCAGAGTATAGGTGTAGAAATCATAAAAATTAGAAGATATAATGTTGTAAAGAAAGGGAATGAAGATGGAGAAGAAGAATGATGAAAAAATTCGAAATCGGCCTCTATTTATAAGATTTGAAAGATTGCAACATTCCTGAACCATCACAAATAGTAAAAAGACACTTCCTTTCAATTTGAAAAAATTGACAGTTATATGTCAACATGGGCATGAATGTATGTCGACACATACATGTGTAAAACTAAATTTTGAGCCTTTTTGAAGTGTTTTGATATATATATATATATATATATATATATATATAATTCGGAAATTCTCCAATTAAAACATAGTATTAAAAATGAATATTATAAAGTAGAAAATCATATGAAAACATAAGTATAAACTTTATAAACATATTTACAAAATTATAGAGTTAAAACTATATAAAGTATATAAAAGTAAAAATATATAAAACTTAAGTTTGAAATCAAAAGTAAAGTAAAGAAAAGAAAATAAAGAAGATAGAATTTGAAAATTGAATTTGAAATCAGAAATTGAAAAATAGAATTTGATTTTGAATTTGAACCTTGAGTGCTATTCAGGATCTTACATAATCTAAACTATATTATTATATTTGTCTTGAACTCTTAAAATCTTGAATACTCATGAGTCTTGAATCATCTCTGAATTTCAAACCTCTAATACCTTTAAACTATACAGCCTTCAGTAATAATTCGTGTAAATAAATCCAGCATATGAGTGTATGTGTGTATTCTAGACAAAAGTGTTAGTATATATTTTATAATCAATTAATAGTGAAATAAGGTTGTTGTCATCAGAACTCCGTTCTCCAGTAAAATATAATTTCAATTAGGAATACAAGTCACGGAGAGAACAATATTTACACGTTGGTGTTCCTTTCATATATACTAAAATCTTTTGATTTTTTTTCTATTTTGTTTAAATAGGGACGGGGTTAAACCAGCTAAATAAGTGTCACTTCAAAGAGACTAAGTAAAGAAGATAAAATAGCAAGAGAGACATGTTAGGTCATAAATGCACTCAACAGTGTAATAGAGGAAGGATTGTTTGCTTTTTAGTCCATTATTTCCAGGTTTGTTTGACATAATCTTTGCACTTACCTTCTGATACTCCTAAGATAATGATTCCATTTTTGTATTAGGTATGATTTTTTTACAATATAATAATTACTTTCTTTCTATTTCTCAGGTTTGCACTAAAAATTTATTTATTTCTATGTCGCTTATGTGTTGTGTTTAGCTTGAATATCGACTATAATGATTTCTTTAAAGCAAATAATCTTATATTTATCTTTGTGCATAAGGCAGGTTATCGTAATGCAAACGTAGCTATTAATCCTATTTTATGGACTCTTACTCATTAGGTACTAACAGTTTTTTTAATTGAAAGAGAAAAACAGCTTAATTTATTATGATAGTATTAGTTGTTAAAATTGCAAAAATGGAGTGTTCACTAAAATATTATGTTGCTTCTTTCAATTGTAACAACCCACTATTTTGTTCCATTTAAATCGACAATAAATCACACGTCTGACTTGGATTGCTCAAAATAAAAAAATATTAATAAATTTGGAATACATGTAAATCATCTCATAGAATCACAAACACAAAATAAAGGAGAATAAATTGCAGCATAAATAAATAAAACCACAGTAGTTCATGAAGCTACTACATAAACATTGTCGTAAAGCCAGTACATAATATCAAAGTCATAAGAACCAGTACAACTGAAATCCCAAGTGCATAAGATGTTTACAATAAGGAAATAGATAACAACGGTCACTGATTGAAATAGATATAACAAAAAACTAGCATATAGATGGCTAAAGCTCTGTGGATCTCAAGCTCTAAGATAAGTCTCCAAAGATGTGTCACTCAAGCTAACCCGAACATCATTCAAAATAAAACCATTTGGATCAGGACTAATATTCTTTTGTAAGTGAATTAACTCAAGTGAAATGTCATAGAAATGCACAAGTAACTTAAAGAATGTTTGGGATTTCATTCTTTAAGGATCTGTTAAACTAGGTATCATATAATACAATATGCTATTATAATAGTGTATATATATTCAGTAAATATACTATTAAAAATAGTGTAAGCGGGATAACCATTATTACCATTACACCGTTTATAATACTGTAGTCTATACAGATACCGTAAAGTCCACCGTAACTAGTGGCTATCAGAGGGAACTCCATAGGTACGGTACAAACCAAAATCATAGGGGGCTCGATCAGGATAATATGACAAGTCACATGAGGAATACCCATGGTAGGTTTCTACTGATGCACGCCTGAACCAGTGGTAATGCATAGCCGCGACTACCGTCCACCTCGGAACGCACTTCAAAATCAAAGGTGCGCACCAATCAAATCACAAACTAATAGATATGGGTTCGAAGAAGTGTGTCTGATAGAGGTGCGACCTCAATTAATCATGGACAAGTAGTACGGATATATATATCATTTCAATCTATCAAGTTTCAAATTCCGGATGTGTATCATTTCAACCCGCATTCCAAACCGATTCAATTTTTGTTCCTAAATCTGTACATTGATTCAAGTATATATCATTTCAACCCATAATGATTTTCTAAGCTATAGGGAACTTGCAATGTGAATTTCAACAATTAAATTAGCATATAAAACAGTATAAATCATCAAGTCAACATAGTATCATTTCAATTCATGTGCGGTGTCAGTGTGTCATATTTGAATATAGAGTTCTAACATTCCAATAACATTTCAAATACAGTTATTTCACTTCCAATAAAATAATAGTCAAGTGTGAGTTGAACTCACCTTCAGTGGCACAGAAATAGAAACGATACAGAGAGGCGTCGAACTGAAACAACTCCGAAACTTCAGCAAACTGAACAAACAAATTACGGTCAAGACACGTAATGCATCAAAGTTTGATTTCAAAATTTTAATAGATTTTTTTCCGCATAAGTTCCTTGCAAATATACATGTCTTATATACGATTACCTCACATTTAAAAAAAAATTAAACAAACTTTAACTCTCTCATGTTTCACTTTTTTTTCTACCTGTACATTGCAATAGGGCTTCAACATGGAAATAAGCTGATGTACATCTTCTCTAACACCTACCCTACCACGCATGCCATGACAACAAACACACCCACTGTTTTTCCCCTTTTTTAAAAAAATATATAAAACCAAACTCATTTTGTTCCATTTTTTCCATTCTCTACAGAGCCAAGATGTAAATATAAGACCTCTGCGCAACCTATATTTGCTTAGCAAATGCGCAGTATACATGTTATGCAATATGCATATATATAGCTATTTTATATATGTGCTCTTTTTCTTCTTAATGGTTTGGTTTGCCAAAAATGAAACGGTATGCTTCAAGAAGATTTAAAACTGGTAACTCTATGTTTTAGCAAATTATAAACATTAAAAACTATAGTTTAACAAACATTATATATTCAAAAATATGCATTTGTAACATAAACAAGGGTATGGTTTCAACACATTAGATCGGCCAAGGAAGCTCGGCTAGGGAGGGTTATGGGTCCGGTTGACGGTGGCGACTCAGGTCAACGTCGACGCTGGGTGGGTTCATGGCCATCTCAACTGAATTTTTTTCTTTTCTGGATATGGCCAACAATGAAGGGAAGGCTTGACCATAGGTTCGGTCGGAGGGGTGTTGGGCATCGGTCGGAGGCACGGCATCAGGGCGGAAACGAGGGTGCTTCAAGTGATGGGCGCATGCCATCGGTGGTTGGCTATCACATTGGAATCCAACGTTTAGCTTCACAAAACTTTTTTTAATAAAATAGTTCAGATTTTGTAGAAAATAAGGGAGGAGATAGGTTCGCCAGGGCTGGTCGGAGTCGGATTCATCGGCTACGATGATAGTGGAAGCGAAGGGGAGGTGGGTTTCAAAGGTGATGGGAAAGCTTGCTCATTGTTTTACACACACAAACTAAAAATAAGAGAAGAAGAAAAACAAAAGCAAAAATGAAAAGTAAGATCAGGAGTTTACCTCACGAAGGAATGATCTGAATATGCAAGGACTGATTTCCTTCTCAGTTGCTTCGTATCTCTATCCACGATACAAAGTGGCTTTCTCTCGACAGTCGGATTGGGCTCAATATCCAAATTCTCCAAGGTAGTAGGCTGAACAGTCAAGGAAGGATCATGCAAATACTTGCGAAGATGTGATATGTGAAACACGTTGTGCACCCCCACAAGCTTTTCAAGCCACTCTACACAATAAGCTAAAGGACCCACTTTCTCTAATATGTGGAAAGGACCAAAAAATCTAGAAGCAAGCTTCCCTTTCCGACCAAAACAAACTAAATTCTTCAATGGGGAATCCTAAAAAAAACCTAATCGCCAATTGCAAAGTCCAAACTTCTTCTTCGTCTATCAGCATACTTTTTATGGCGATCCTAGGCAATTATCATCTTGTTTCTAATATCCTCGACTTTTGTTGATGCTTCCAAAATCATATCCGGTCCAAGAACTAAACGATCACCCGACTCAATCCAACATGAAGGAGATCTACACGGTCGCCCGTACAAAGCACCAAAAGGAGATGTGTTGATACTGACCTAAATTCAAGTATTGGAATTCAAAATATAAGATTTTAAAGATATTCAAATAACTACAAGTTCAATCAAAAGATTACCTGATAAATATTATTATAGATGAATTCTACGAGATGGAGATGATCTTCCTAAGATACTCTATAGTCAAGAACTAATTCACCCTCTCCATTTGACCATCAATTTGAGGATGATATGACGTACTAAGATTCAACCGAGTTCCTAAAGCTTCCTGAAATGCCTTCCAAAAGTTACTGGTGAAGAATGGGGTCTCGGTCACAAACAATGTTTGTGGGAACACCATGAAGTCTTACAATCTCCCTTACATAAATCTGAGCTAAATTCGAAGTTGTATGATTTGCTCTTACTAGAATAAAATGAGTAGTCTTAGTCAATCGATCCACAATTACCCATATAATATAATTTCCCTTTCTCGTCCTTGGTGAACCATCAATAAAATCCATGGAAACTTGATCCCACTTCAATTAGGGATCTCAAGAGGTTGCAATAAATCGGCTATCTTTTGATGATCAGCCTTCACTTGTTGGCATGTAGCACATCTGCTAACAAGCAAGGAAATATCTCGCTTCATACCAATCCACCAATGTAGACTCTTCATATTTTTATACAACTTTGTCGTACCAGGATGAATAGATGATCTAGATTGATGGTTTTCCCAAAGTACTTCCTGTCTCAATCCAACCACATTCGGGACACATATTTTATTCTTAATCCGTAGAATTCCTTTCTTGTCAACTTGAGCATCCATAATATCATGATCACTACTTTGTCTTCTGTGAACATTATCCTTTATAAGCTTAAGCACTAGGTCTTCATCTTGTTTAGCTTCTATATGATACAAAAGTGAAGAAGAAACAACCATCTGATACAAAATTACTTTCTTCCAACTCAAAGCATCAGCTACAGGATTGGCCTTCCCCGGTGTATAATTAATATCCAAATCATAAGCTGCTAGAAAATTGAGCCATCTGACCTGCCTTTGATTCAAATCTTTCTGGGAGAATATATACTTAAGAGACTTATGATACGTAAATAATTCAAACTTGATTCCCAAAAGATGATGCCTCCATAATTTTAAAGCAAACACTACGACAAGCAATTCCAAATCATGAGCTGAATAATTCATCTCATGATTCTTCAGCTGATAACAAGCGTATAGCAATGATTTTACCATTTTGCATAAGTACAACTTCCAACCCTTCATGACTCGCATCAGTATAAACTGTTAACCCTTCACTTCCATAAGGTACAGTAAAAACAGGGGCAGAAGTCATCTTTTCTTTTAATTCCTAAAATGCAGCTTTGCACTTATCATCCCAATCGAACTTAGTATTCTTCCGGGTTAAAGCAGTAACAGGTGCAGAAATCCAATCAAAATTCCCTATAAACCTCGGTTAATAGCCAGCAAAACGGAGAAAACAACGAATATCGGTTGGGGTCTTAGGCTCCCCCCAATCATTGACTGCAGCAACCTTTATTGGATCAACAAAAACTCCGTTTTTTAAAACAATATGACCAAGGAATCGAACTTCACCCGTCCAAAAGTGACACTTAGAAAACTTGGCTTTTAACACATGATCTCTAAGGGTTCTAAGAACGTAACTCAATTTCTCAGCATGGTCCTTCTTCCACTTAAAGAAGGCCAGAATGTCATCAACAAAGACCAGAACAAACTTATTGAGAACATCATGGAAAAAATGGTTCATAAGATCAACAAAGAAGGCAGGAGCATTAGTTAAACCAAAAGGCACAACTAATCACTCGTAGAAACCATTTTCCATTCAGAAGGCAGTCTTGGGAATACTATCTTCAGCTACTCTAAGATGATGAAAACCCATAACAAGATCGAGTTGGGAAAACACCTTAGCACCATGAAGTTGGTCGAACATATCATTAATCTGAGGCATAGGATAATTATTCTTCATATTTGACTTATTCAATTCTCTGTAATCTACACACATCCGTAGAGAACCATCTGACTTGGTTACAAACACTATAGCAACACTCCATTCAGAAAAAATGCTCTAATTAAACCCTTGGAGAAAAGATCCTCAATTTGCTTCTTTATTTAATCTTTCTCCTTAGGTGCCATTCTACGAGGAGGAGGAACTACATGTCTGGCTCTAGGAATAAGATTGATGCGGAATTCGATTTCCCACATAGGAGGAAGAGAAGAAACCTCGCCAAAAACATCTGAAAATTTCTAAACAACAGGAGTCGAACTAAGCTCACTATGCGAAGAGTCAAGTAAAAAGATGAAACTACCGACATAATCTATAAGCATCTTGCATTCAATCACTAAGGAATTTCCTTGGTAATCGACCAAAGAAACTGTCCGACCGTTATAAGAGATAGTAGCCTCATATCTCTTGAGCCAATCGCCTCCAAGAAAAATATCAAAAGCATCAAAACCAAGGACGAAGAAGTCACCAGTGAAACAGTGGGGATTACAAAGAAGTGGTACCCCCTTATAGACCATACTAAGATTAGTAGGACCACCGATAGGGTTAGACACGCATAAAAGCTCCAATGAATATTCAGGTTTTAATATATGTTCAAATTCATCACATAAGTCAACAAATATAAAACTATGCGATACACCGGTATCAAACAAAACTCGAACTGGATGAGAAAATAGAGTAAAAGTACTACGAAGCATACCCTGAGTATCATCGCCAGAAGGAGAGGTGGAAGAAGTCAAAGAAAATACTCCAGAAGTCTTTCTCTTCTGCTGCGAGGGACAATATTTCCTATAATGGCCAGGCTGAAGACAAAGATAAAAGTGGTTGTTGTTCCAGGCCAACTAAGCTGGAGCAGGTACAGCTGAACTATCCAAAGTAGGGCAATGATTAGCGAAATGTCCCTGTTGGTTACACCTAAAGCAAGTGATGCAGGATAAATCCATTGGTTGCTTCTGACCAGAAAATCCAATCCCCTGAGTCTTCTGCCAATTCTTCCTTTGTTGGCAGAAGTTGGGCTTCCTCTTCTTTGATCCATCCGAGGATCCCTGAGCTGCAGAAGTCTGAGCAGTCTGCTTTAATTTGATATTAGGAGAATTCTCGAAAAGGGTAGCATAATCCATCAGGCTGGTAAAAGGTCTCTCAATATGATCCCTCAAATTGTCATAGTATTCTGGGCGTGCTTCAAGAATAAACACCTTATTCTTCTTCAATGGTGCATCTATCAGGCTCGGTCCAAACTTCGAGAGTTCATTAAATTTCCTTTCGTACTGAGAAAAATTCATATCACCTTAGCGTAGATCCATGAACTTGTGATAAAGCTTAGTTTTGCCCGCCTCGGGCATCCACTTAGTGATAAAAGCCTCCCTAACAAATAATGTTTGGTTAGGCCTAAATTCTAAGGAAAAGATGACTAAACTACTAAGATTAACTAAGAATTTATACCTAAACTGAGTCCAAGACGTACCACCCTCATCTGAATGACCAGTAACTGACTCCCACCAATGTCGAGCGGTACCTTCCAATTGGCAGGTACCTGACTGACGCTTCTGAGCATCAGTAATCTCTCCAAACCAGAAAATATTCTCTCTAGGTCACTTAGCCACTGTTGGGCCCCTAAAATGCTCCATGAACCGGAAAACTTAGTGCCTCTAAGATGGATGTACTCCTTATCGAGCTTGGTGAATCTAATAGGATGAACTGGAGCTGGTGAGGCAGGATAAATTGGTGTGGTAGGCTTAACTACAGCAACATGTGGAATGGGTTGAGTTGGAGCAATGGGTGGAATGCGCTGAACTGGAGGAATGGGTGCAAAGCCAGGTGGAACTACTGGTGGAACTGGAGCATTCCTACGACCTCTACCTCTGGTGTTCCTATGACTCATCTGGAAAATCCAAAGATGGGTTTAAGACCACTAAAGATAAGATTTGGTTTATCTCAATTTGATATCTTAATCTATAGAATCCTAGCAACAAGGTCGAAACAAAATGGAGGGAAATTTTTAGACAACTTCATTTCAAACAAATCTTTATATCAAAAATTCTTTTGAAATCATTTCAAATCATTTTGAAATCTATTTATATTTCAAAAATACGCCCTCTCAAGAATGACTCTGAGTTTGTACTCATTCTAGGATATTGATATCCTATCTCTAATGAGTTTTTACTCCATAGGCTAAGGTTTGCCTAAACCAAAGCTCAAGTACCAACTATAACAACCCACTATTTTGTTCCATTCAAATCGACATTAAACTACACACGTCTGACTTGAATTGTTCAAAAAACAGATTATTAATAAATTTGGAGTAAATGCAAATCATCTCACAGAATCACAGACACAGAAAAAAGAAGAATAAATCGCAGCGAGAATAAATAAAACCATGGTAGTTCATGAAGCTACTACATAAACATAGTCCCAAAGCTAGTACATAATATCAAAGTCATATGAACCAGCACAACTGAAATCCCAAGTACATAAGATGTTTACAAATAAGTAAATGGATAACAACGGTCACAGACTGAAATAGATATAACAGAAAACTAGCAGATAGATGGCTAAATCTCCGTGGATCTCTAGCTCCAAGATAAGTCTACGAAGCTTTATCACTCAAGCTGACCCGAGCATCATGCAAAACAAAGCCACTTAGATCGGGACTAATATTATTTTGTAAGTGAATTAACTCAAGTGAAATGTCATAGAAATGCACAAGTAACTTAAAATATGTTTAGGATTACGTTCTTTAAGGATCCGTTAAACTAGATATCATATTATACAATACACTATTATAATAATGTCTATTCAGTAAATATACTATTGAAAATAGCGCAAGCGGGATTACCATTATTACCCTTACACCGTTTATAATACCATAGTCTATACAAATACTATAAAGTCCACCGTAAATAGTGGCTATCAAAGGGCACTCCGCAGGTACGGTACAAATCAAAATCGTAGGGGGATCGACCAGGATAATATGACAATGCACACGAGGAATACCTACGGTAGGATTCTACCGATGCACGCCTGGACAAGTGGTAACACATAGCTGCGACTACCGCCCACCTCGGAACACACTCCAAAATCAAAGGTGTGCACCAATAAAATCACAAAGTAATAGATATGGGTTCAAAGAAGTGTGTCTGATGGAGGTACGACCTGTTGATCATGGTATAGCACATGTTTTAATCATTTTAATTATGACCCGAGGGTCAAGGAAATCCATCATTGTTCTCTTTCTTCAATCCAGTAATCGCCACCAAATCATCCTACTTCATTCTGGATTCTCCACTACGTACATGGTTGTTAAAGTGGCATCGGTATTGACAAAAGAGTATGTTAATACTGACTCAAGTCGCTTCAACAACAAAACGCGTATTTCACACCGTGGTCGTTTTATAAAATCATATTTAAAATGAACTGCAGATTTCAAAATAATCAAATTTCAATACTAAGTTCAAATTCCTAAATTCCTTTTGGAATCAAATTGTCTTACTAAATATCTAACTATTTCTTAGATTAAAAAATCATAAATTTAAGAATACTTTCATTTACAAAAGTTCTATTATACGTTAGATTACAAAAAAAAAAATCTAAGTTAGATATCCAATTCTAACATACTCACAATGCTTCTTATATTTTAAGTATTTTTTTTGAAACATATACATACATACATACATATATATATATATATATGTGTATACACACACACACATACTGAGTTAAAATTTATTAAATAAAATATTTGTTAAATTACATAAAATCTTTTTACTTTATTATATTTAAAATACCTTGAAAAAAATTCCTTTAAGACAAAATTTTGATTTGAATAAAACTGGTATTAAATACTTTCTTAAAATACATAACATAATCTCAACTTTTTTTAATCTAAAATCCAAAAATAATTTAAGTTAAAATATTCCATAACCTTTAGAAAACATTTCAAAATAGACCAACGGTGTCCGTATAATATTTCCTACCTAAGAAAACTAGTACGGATATATATATAATTTCAATCCGTCAAGTTTCGAATCCCGGGTGTGTATCATTTCGACCCACACCCCAAATCGATTCAGTTTTTGTTCCTAAATCTATACATTGATTCAGGTTATATCATTTCAACCCATAAAGATTTTCTAAGCTACTGGAACATGCAGTGTGAATTTCAACAATTAAATAAGCATATAAAACAGTACAAATCATCAAGTCAACATAGTATCATTTCAATTCAAGTGCGGTGTCGGTGTGTCATATTTGCTTATAGAGCGCTAATGATGTGCACGTAAAAATGCACATTTATATTCACTTATTTATCCTTGTTTAGTTTAAGTAAATGTCATTTGTGGGTATTTTATCATGTTTAGACCATAATTCAATTGATTTCAAAATATCATACATTTATCATCATACAAAGGAAAAATGGTCATTTTTTGTGCTTATGTTATTTTGAGAATTTTACTTGGACATTTTTCATTATTTTTGTAGAAATTTGGTGCATATGGAAGAGGGCTTCATTGAGATTTACATGCGTACAAAGGAAAAAAGAGGAAATCAGTGCCTTGCCCAAAAAAAGGAAATCAGTCAATGGAGAAGGAATCAATTCAAATAAAAGATTGGTGGAGGACCCCACCCACTCTCCCTCCTTTAGTGGAGACAAAAAAAGGGCTTCATGAATCATTATCGCTGAAGACAAAAGGAAGCTTAATGAAGGGCATTCTTGGTAGCACACTGAAATTGAATTAGGGTTTTTCACATGTATAAATAACCCCTGTATGTTGATGTAAAAATCATCTTGGATTTTATTTAGTTTAGAGTAGCTGAAATCAAAAACTCTATTTCTCTTCCATGGCTTCTTAGCCATTTCTTTTATGTAATTTTTTTAGTGTAATTTTAATATAGTACTCTTTTCTTTTGTTATCTTTTATAATGAAATCTCTTTATGTTATCATTGTATCCATTATGAGAAGTTAAACCCCTTCAATTTAGGGGTAGTGAAGCTCTCATGATTCATGAATAATTAACATAAGAATTTCATGTTTCTAACTCTCTTATTTGTGCTTAATCTACAATTGGATATATATAAAGTAAAGATTTTATATGGTGAAAATTGATAGCACATGTTGGTTGATTATTCCCAAATGTGTTATACTCATATCATTAATAGAATCATACTTTATCACAATCTAATTCATGTTAGAAAAAGTAGTGACATTAAAAGTGAAAGCATCCTTGATGTTCTATGTAGTTGGTGAATATTAACATACAGAACATACTCATAATATTTCATTTTTATTAGAACTATTATTTTCTATGTGATAATTAGGGATTTAAGTTTGTATTGAAATTTGACGATTTATATAGCTAGAATTTTCTAGCATATAAATCATGCTTGTATGAATACAACACTTAATGTGCTAGTTATTAAAGAGAGTTAGAGCCATTTTTTATGTTAAGTAGACTGATGTTGATAGTGAATCTACTCATAAATTGTCTCTTAGTCTCATATTTGTATTCATTTTAACATTGTTAGTTTTCTTTTAGTTTATAGTTAAAAATTTCACTCGCTTTCGGCTTAATTTGATTGAGTAAGATTAGAATAAATTCTTTCCTTGTGGATCGACTCATATTCGCCACGTACTATGATTGTACGTCGTGCGCTTGCAGTTATTGTTACGATATTTTGTCAACGGTTTTCTAATTCCATAGAAACGCCGTTTGCAAACAAGTTTTTGGCGCCATTGCCAGGGAAATAAATTAGTTTTAATTTTATTCTTCGAATTAATTTTCTTATTTGTGTTCTACTGAAAAAAAGAGAGATTGTGTGTTTGTTTGTTTTATTTCACTTTTATTTGTTTGTTTTGTGTGTGTTTTTATTTATTTAAAAAAAATCTTGTTTGTTTGATCATTTTATGCGTGGTGTTGCTTTTATTTGTTTATTTTTGGTTGTGTTAAATTTTGTGTTGTTTGTTTTCTCTGTGTGTTTGTAATTGCATTTGTGAATATTTGTTTGTGCTATCTGTCTCTTGCATCTCTCTTCAAAAAAAAAGTTCCAGTCATTTATCTTCCAATTATTAGAAAAAAGAAAAAAAATACTTGCATTTTGTTCAGCCTCTTTCCCATTTTTTGTGATTTCAATTTCCTTTATTTCTTTTTCTTTATGTCTCTCTCATTTATTTATCTCTTTTTTACAATTCTTACAAATAAGTAAAAACACCAATTTATTGCTTTCCTTTTTCTTGTCCTCCCTCTATAACTTTTTTTCCTTCTCTACCTTATATTTCCTGATACCTTACATAATCCCCTACATTTCTCCATCCTCTCACCAGACATTCACATCCTCGATAAAAACTCCATCACCATTCACCATATTCAATACCCACCTTTGCCTCAAGTTACGCCTTTCACCTTCTCATCTCCATACTCTTCACAGACTTCACTTCCCCCTGTCAATAATAATA
This sequence comes from Allium sativum, assembly GCA_030737875.1. Classification (NCBI taxonomy): domain Eukaryota; kingdom Viridiplantae; phylum Streptophyta; class Magnoliopsida; order Asparagales; family Amaryllidaceae; genus Allium; species Allium sativum. The sequence continues at coordinate 873,905,829 of CM060910.1, forward strand.
CGCCGAACTGCTATCCTCCAGTCAACCCAAATTACAAGCATCCCACAAACATCAATTCTTCATTACCTACCATACACAATCCTATTCAAACACACCCGAACTACCTGAGTCTCCACGCACCATCAGACTCCACGATCGAACCAAATCTTTTTTGAAACCTCCTCGCCATAGTCACGAAATCATGAACACCGCTCCAAATCCGATAACCTAATCTCGAAAACCAAAACGTAATACATCCAGTTCGAATAGCCTTCAGCCATTCCTGAACACCACCGCAATACATAAAAACTCCGATTCGAACACGAAAATTCCAATTCGAAGATTCGAAGAGCCAATCAAATTAAAAAAAAAAGAAAAGAAGAAGGGGGTGCAAGTTCTTAGTTTCTGCAATTTGAAGAAAGAACTTTTGAATTGTATGCATTTTGTTTTTAGCAGATGAGATCTGAGATTTTATTTTGCGTTGAGAGAGGGGTGCTAAATATTGGCGTTCATTTAGTTTAGGGAATTATTTAGGTGCCTGAACTTGATTGCTTGAATTGAATTCAGTGCGGCCCTATTGGTTTGATCCAGTGTTGAGCCAATTGTTTGTAGTGGGAGAGTTTGTCTTAGTTTAATTATTATTTTTAGAGTTTAGTTTGTTTATTTTTGGAAATTCCTTTTTACCCCCTTGTTGTTGTTTTTCTTTTATTATAAACAAAACTTTTTTGTTTTCTTTTGCTTCCAATTTTTTTAATTCATTTTTGTTTTAATTTTCCTTTTTTTTAAAAAAAATTGGTGTCTTTCTTCATTTTATTTTGTGTAAAAAAATCGTTTCTAGTTTTATTTTAGTTTCGGTTATTATTTAAAAAAAAATCGTTTTTTGTCTTGCCTTGTGTAAAAATCATTTCAGGTTGCAGAATAAGGGAGACAGAAATTGCGCTTTGCTTGGTTTTGCTTTGCGCTCGCTCGCTTGCATAAAAAAAAGGAGAAAATCTTTGCTAATAAATTTTTGCACGCTCAGGCAGAATTCAATCAACAAACAGGGAATTCAGACATCAACCAAGTTGCAAACATATTTAGTTCGAGCAGTTGCACACCAAGTGGGGTGTGAACGCGCTAGCGCTATTCAATTGCACTGGACGGACTGCCGATCTAGGTGAGAATTTTCTAAACTCTACAGGGCCTGCTGCTGCTTGAAAAATAAAAAATTTGCTTGTAAAGATTTTGTGCAGGTGCCGCGGCTTTCTTGTAAATTTTTTATTTTGGCAATATATTATTCTGTGATTAAATATTTTGTCTGTTGACATGTGGTTGAGAATTCTAAAAAGAACGTGGGATTAAATTGAAAAGTTTGGCTTTGAAATAAATTATTTTTGAAATTGAATCGAGGACTCCCCAAAGCTCATAGGAAAAAATATACGTTAAATTGACAATTAGGATTGATACTCTCTGAGGTGTGTAAGAAACGGTAAAGTCTAGAACTCAAATAGGTTCTTAAACCTTCAGTCGTGTTTCTATGGTGATTCGTGGCACACTGATAACCCCTGTCCGAACTTGTCCTAGACTTGTATTCATATAATCCGAAGTTGTTAATTTTAACATAATTTTTCTTAAAGAGCTTTCTTGAAAATGTCCCAATTTCCTTATTTCTATGGATTTTTACGATAGTTGTGAAAATCAATATAATCCATATAATTTTACACCGAATTCATATGGATATTTTAATAACGACTATTGTACAAACAATCTCGATTTTACGCCACCAACTTTTCAAAATTTTCTAAATAATCCTGATTGTACACCACCAAATTTTCAAAATGATGATCAACCCTCAACTCTTGAAACACATATTGAATCTTTACTTGAAATGAGCATACAACAAAACCAAAAAATAAAGGAACTATGTAATTTATACATGTGCAATAATTCAAGTGAATGTTTTCAAAATAATCAAAATTCGATTTCACCTCCAAATTCAAATGATTGTAATTATAACCCTTGTCAATCCAATTTCAAACTCCAAAATGAATTGCAAATTCAAAATGGAAATGTAAATCACTTTTCAAATGATTTTGGCATTGGGAATAATTTTATGTGTGATGCAACGGAAAATTTTCGTTCTCAACAATTTCAAATTGAAATTCTCATGTAAATGATTATAAATTTGATTTTATTGAGAAAACGAACGAAATTGATGACTACTTAAAGTGTTGTGAGAAACAAAATCAAATCTAAATGTGTGACGATTCAAATGTTAATCACCTTTTACCACAATCGACGATCTTCAACTAACAACTTTTGAAATTAATGAAAATCTTAATGAAGTTGTTGAAAGATCTGTAATTGATTTGAATTTGAATTCTCTTGAAAACGAAGATGTCAATCTTCAATTTGATCTTCCTCTCTCAGATTCTGAAAGTTTTGAAAATTTAGCAACTTTAGATTGTCAACATGACAAAAATGATGAAGTTGTCAACAACTGTTTAGGTGAGGACAACTTTGATGAGCGAAAACTTCTTATACTGATTGACGATGATGTTGTTGGATCTAAAACTGAAAATGAAACATTTGAAAACTTTGAAATTCTTCAGGTTGAAAACAACGAAACTGCTGAATGTGATCTTAAACACAATGACGATTTTTCTAAAATTGTTGAAACTCCTTGCAACTTGATCGTTTCAACTGAACCTCACTGTGATCACTTGTTCTTCAATGATAACTTTCTGCAGTATATGAATTCTTTCTGAATAACACTATTTTTGAGAAAACACGATTTCAAAATTTACTGAAAATTCATTTGTTTGTTTTTGGCTTTAGGTTTACGAATGAACCTTTAGTTAACAAAATTTCAAATATCAAAGCAAAACCAAACAATATTTCTCAAAACAAGTGTGGGGGTGAGAATGACGCACATGTCTCTCAATTTATACATAATTTGGACAAGTTAAACTTTGTTTTTGAAACTTTTTCTGAACCTCGGCTCACTGACCTCTCTTTAGTTGCTATAGAAATTCAATTCGATTTTCGAATCAATTGTAAGCTCAAAATTTTAAAATTAGCAACTTAAACTTTTGAAAAAACATTTTTTTTTCAAATTTGAAATATAATATAAAATCCTTTATGATTATTGTAACGTCCCAGTTTTTGACTGCTTTTGTAATACAATTTATTATCGATTATTTTAATAATTGATTTAATTAATTAATTGTGAATATTAGATATTGAGGAAGATCCCAAATACATATATTTTAATAGTTTAAATTATGTTAACCAACGTATATATGAATATAAGACAAGTAAGTAAAGTTTTGTTCTATATTTTTCTTATTTGTTTTCATTCTTGTTAAATATAAATATGGAGAATTTTGGATTTGAATATTCTGTAAAATTAAAATAATAATCAATTAAAAATTCCATGGGTATATTTTTACTTGTTCCATTTATACAAGTAAGCATTGTTTTAACATTTTGTTTATCTTTGAACTTGTTCTTAATATATATATATATATATATATATATATATATATATATTGCATAGCAAGCGGGTTTGAATGGCCCTAACCATTTTTATTAAACACAATACAATGTACAAAAAGCAAAATAAATGTACAACATCAAGAGCCTCTTATGATAGTGTGGACCATTACATGTTTAGTCATAGAAATATTCCTAAACACCCTAGCGTTACGCTCCATCCATATGAAATACAAAGTCGACTTTAAGATTTTCAAAAGCAATTTTCCATTTATAGGCTTCCATCTAGTGAATTTGAAGATTAGATTCCATTCTTCTTCCGATACCAAAGCCGGAGAATGCAGCCCAAAATGAGTAAGAACTCTCTTCCAGACATAGCGAGTGTATTCGCATTCAAAAAATAAGTGCCTTACAGTTTCTTCTTGAAAACCGCAAAAAATACATTTTTCATTGTCCGTGATACCCATGTCAAATAATTTGCTTCTAGTATGTAAGGCATTTTGTAGTATCCTCCACATCATGATATTTTCTTTAGGAATACTATTATTCATCCATACTCTCGAATGCCAAAGGAAATAACTACTTGACTGCATCAACCCTTTATATACAGAATAAATCGAATGTGGCTTTCCATTCCAGAACGCATGAGACGCTGTAAATTGGTACACAGTATGTATTATATCACTCCATACGGATCTGAGGACTGTCGAACCTACATGAGGAAGAATAAAGGTACCATTCACCATGACGCTCCCCACATTAGCATTTTCACGGATACCAGACAAGTTTCTTACATTATATTCTACACTGTTTGCAAGAATCTTGCCTTTCATACACCAAGGGTCATACCAGAAAGAGGTTTTTTGTGGATAGAGCATACTCCATTGAAACATAGGAAGAAAGTTTACACGTTGTTTTAAAATGTTTCGCCAGGACCAAGAACAATCACTTGGAACGTTCAAAGTCTGGAAGTGATCATCTTTAATTAAATCCAGTCCGCCCAATTAGCCCAAAGATTAGAATCAAAGCAATAAATCTTGTCAATTCTCGCTGAAGTAGCAGCACGGTTCCATTCTCTCAGATTAAGGACCCCCAATCCACCATTCACATACGAACTACAAACTTTGTTGAATGAAATAGGAAATAATTTTTTAGAGTAGGGGTTACCATGCCATAGAAAGTGATTGAGAGCCGCATTAATCATATCAATTATTCTGGTTGGAAGGATGAAAAGCCTTGCATAATAAATGCTCATTGAGATTGCTACAGATTACACAATTACTAGTCTTCCTGCTATCGAGAATTTTGAAGATGGCCAGCTCGAAATTTTGGAAATGATGCTTTCAAATAGTGGAAGACATTGGGCTGCTTTCAATCTTGTAGAGCAAAGAGGAGCTCCGAGGTACTGATCATCATCATCCAACGTAGATAAGCCTGATAATTGAGATAATGCAGTTTTTAATTCATCGGATATTCCACCACATTTGATATGAGATTTAACAGTATTTATTTTCATACCTGTTAATATTCTGAACGTCTCCAATAAGAACAACACTCTAGTAATGGATTTGGTATTTTGTTTGGTAAACAATAGTAAATCATCCGCAAATAAAAGAGTGCAAATATTGGAGCTTTTGCAGTAAAGATGAAAATCAATTTGTCTAGAAATCATGGCTTGATGAGATAATATAGTGAATAACTCCATAACACAAATGAATAAGTACGGGGAAATGGGATCCCCTTGTCGTAGACTCTGCTTTGTTTTAAAATAACCAAATGTTGAACCATTAATACTGAGAGATATATCAACTGATGAAATACACGAGAAGATCTAGCAAAGAAAAGGAGTAGGGAAATTCATCTTGTAGAGAACATAAATGACAGTTTTCCAATTAACAGAGTCTTATGCTTTCTAGATGTCGAGCTTAAGGACACATCTAGGAGAAATGGCAGCTCTATTATATCCGTTCAATAATTCAGAAGCTAAGAGGATATTATCAGCTATGTCCTTACATGGAAGAAATGCACATTGGTTTGGAGAGATGACTTTAGCAATTGCAATTTTCATGCGCGCAGCTAATATTTTCACAATGCATTTGTATATTACGTTACAACATGTTATCGGTCTAAAGTTCGACACATTTTGAGGGTTGTCTACTTTGGTAATTAAGGCCAGTCTTTTCGAATTAATTCGACCTAACATGCGACTGTGCAAAAAGAAATTTTTGGTCGCTTCGATAATTTCTACTTCAGTAATTTCATTGATTAAAGTATGCTTCGTATCATCAGAAATAGAGGTAAAGTGTAAATGAGAGAAAGAATCTAGCCTTATAGTTGAAGTAGAAGAGTTACCCAGGGATAAAGAAAAATAATCCAAAAAGGCTTCCTGCACGACATCCGGCTCAGAGCAAAGGATACCATGTCGGTAATGGACGTAATATTACTTGCGGCTTGTTTAATCTTCAGAGTATTATGGAATGTGGTAGTGTTCTTGTCTCCATATACTTTCCACTTATTTTTATTCTTTTGTTTCGCCATTTTGTCCTCCTCAATTAATGCTTTCACTAGATCAGCAGATAGTTTACCTTCCTTTTCAGTTAGAGTAGACATTGAGGAAGCAACCGTACATACCATAATCTCATTTTGGGTGTGGAATAGATTCTGCCTGATTAAGTTGGAAAGGCTAGAACCATTCCTGAAGTTTACAATAGCCCATGCCTTCAAAGTAACTTTTAGCCTTTTGAGTTTCTCCTGCAAAACGAACATTGGGTTACCCCTAACATAAACATTCCAGCAAGAAGAGACAATATTCAAAAAATCCGGATGATCAACCCAATTATTAAAAAAAATGAAAAAAGGAGTGTTTTCTCATGATTCTCTTGCCCCAATCCATCACAAGCGGGGAATGGTCTGATAAGGATGGTGGAGGAATGAGGAAGCAAAGGGTTGGCCAGGTGTTAATAGCCGAGAAGTTTTGAAAGGCTCTATCCAACTTGCAATAAGTTCTTAAACCACTTCTTGAATGGTTATTCCAAGTATAGTCGGGACAGGAGAAAGGAATTGGAATTAAGTTTGCATCAAATATGGCATTATTTAAGGGTCTGGTTTGCCTGAAAGTGAGAGGAGAACCCCCTAACTTATCATTGGAATTTTGCATACAGTTCAGTCACCTATACATATCCAAGGAGTAGAAGATTGCTGAAGTGAAGGAAGGATGTCATGAAAGGGTTGTCTATTGGCCACCGAGTTGTCAGCATAAATGATAGTTAAGATGAAAACATAGTTGGAAGAAATATGAGAGATCTCTACATGAATGAATTGACGATGAACCATTAATGGTTTAAGAGGAAAAGTCAGCGGGTTCCATATAACCAATAATCTCCTAAACGGAGATTGAGCAAGATTGTGTAAAAAACACCAATTTGGTTTTATATTGCGAATTGCTTTTAACGTAGTGCAGTGGTTCAACTTAGTTTCGGCAATTGCCATGAGATGAATGTTATGAGTCAAGATTAAGTTCGCTATTTCAATTTGTTTTGGGAGTGGATTCTCACCCCTTATATTCCAAAATGATATTTTATCTATCATTGGGTAGACAAAAGAGAAGAGGATCAAGTTTTAACACCAGACGAAGACAGATTAGGAATTTGTTGAGAAGGCAAGGAATGTACTGAATCACCAATGGAAAATTCATTCGAATTATCTAAGTCAATAGGAGTAGGAGGGGTCTTTTTGGGTCTACCTTTACTCTTAGTTACTCTATTCCTCGGCATATGAAAAGTTGGACAATTGGGAACTTTAGAAGCAGATAATGATGGTGTGGTTTGTAGGATGTAAGGTGGAGAATTATATGAGGAGGGAAGAGAGTTAATGTCACCAAATATGTGATTTGGCAGTGAAAGGGAAGCATAAGGAGACAAACGTTGCATGGGATCCATATTTGAATTTTGCATGTGATCTTTTATTGGAGTGTGCACATTCTCAGTGGACACAGACGGTAGCACAGGCAGTACATTGATCAAAGAATCATCTTTGGCTAAGCCATGGTTTGGAGTTAGAGTTTGATTAAGAAGTCCAAATGAATTTTGCATATGATCTTTTAAAAGAGAGTGCACATTATCTGTAGAAACAGAAGGTTGCACAGTAAATTCCTTACTCAAAGAAACCGCATTGGCTAAGCCATGGTTTGGAGATTGAGGATGGTTAAGAAGTTCAAATGGATTGCTGATGTTAACACCAGAATGACAAGTAAGAGCAGATGAGGGTTTTGAAAGAGATGCACGAGACATTTTGCTTGCAGCCGTAAAGGTATATGTTAATCCATTCTCTTCAGCATTCATGTTTAATGTTTCCTTTATTTCATGATTATCAGCTTTAACAGGTACCCCAACATCAGCACACTGAACTTTAGCAATAACACTTTTACTACCTTCAGATTTTTCATTTGCTCGTTGCAAAATATCAATTGCCTGTTCTTTCTTTTCACAAGTCTCCTTATCTTTTAATACCTTTCTCCAATACATTTTCGTATTTCTATTCCTTTTCCTATAAACAATCGTAAACCCATCCCTTTTTTCATGCTCATTACCACCTTCAATATTGTCCACTTCAGCACATTCAACAATATTATCTTGCATCTTCACTTCTTTTTCACCATACACTTCCCGACTGTCTTTATAATTATCACAATGTATTGTTGCATGACCAAAGATTCGGCATTTGGTACATAGTAAGGGTTCTCATGTGTACTCCACAACAATATTTGGACAAGTTACATCTCCCACTACTAGAAACTCTGGAAGTTCCTTATCTGGACTAACCTCATTTAGACACTTAGCATATTCAAATCTTTTCATCTTTTCCGTGTTTTCATCATAGCATAACACCTTACCAACATGACAGCCTACCCAATTAATGCCTACTAAAGACCATAACAATGTAGGAATACGATAAAAATGAATCCATAATGGAACCATTCTAACAGCAGCTTGTGCAGATGAAAGTGATGGAGTGTAGTTCGATAAAATAAACATCTGGCCACGAATAAACATCAGATCCTTCTTCAAGACAGAGAACTTATCTTCTTGATTAACAAACTTAAAGAAATAGTTTTGCTTGTCATAAAACATTTCAAATCCTCCCTTCAATTTCCAAACCCTGTCAACATGTTGCTTAACAACCATATAGTTTACATTTCCAGCGAGAAATTATCCAACCAAGCAGTCAGTCCAAGATTTAGCACCTTCATCCATTATAAGCGTCGGAGGACGAACCGTGCGACCTTCATAATTCACTTCAATTGAATGGGAACATAAGCACCAGCATTCTTTGGCTTAGAGTAGAAAAAAGAAGAGAACTTTACTTGAGTCGAAGATGAGACCACGTCCATTTCAATCAAAATTTCTACTCACAGCTAGCTAGGAAGTAGCTTCATTCTTTTCAACCCCTAGCAACAGTTTTTCCTTTACCAGTATGGCCTTCCCTAGGCAAACATATGCCTCTCCAATATTTAAGTCATTTTTCACCTATATATATACACCAGCAAACAACATCCATTCATAAAGGATTCGAACAAAAGTTGGAAAAAATGGCAGAGGAAACTCATAACTCAAAATTGAAGGACAAAGTACTAAGTTATGTAGAATCTGGAAATTGAAAGAAAAAAAACAATTACAAGGAAGCAGTTAACCAGTATTGGTGAGTAAACTCTTTTCTTTAAATCTCTATTTAAACCTTTCTTTGGTTGAAATTGAATGATGCAAGTATGCTTGATTGTACCTCATACATAGCATATATATGTTGATATATTATTGACTAAACATTGCAATACGTATGATCTGGAAATGTTGAAACGGTATGAGTGAACTTTTTTTGTTTGTTTACTGTTTATGCGGTATAGATATATTTATGCATGTGTTGGTTTTGGGTTAAGCACTTAAACCTGGGAAGCTTGAGAGATGAACCAATATACCCCTTTGTTTATTGGTTAATCACACACATGTATGTATTCGTACATTCTTACTTTCCTAAAAATGGCCAAAACTGAATAATAATGCACAAAACAGTAAGTAAACTACTTTCCCTTTTGGAATTTGTTGTTAATTCATATACATGATAGTGCAGGCATAAATTTATACATGTATGTGTCAGAATGTTGTCTGAAAGGGTGATTCAATCCTCAGACTGAAACTAGATTGAAGGGGAACTAGGAGAAACAGAATAGATGCATGTAAACAAACATGTAGACTTTGTTTATTTATTTAACTACTTCCTAGCTTCCAAAAACCCAAGAACTAAAACCATATAGTGTTTTAGAAATAGTGTTGAACACCAAAGTTGTTCGAATTTTAGAGTAGTTTATTTTATAAATAGGGTTACCTCAAATAAATATATATATGCATTAGCAGACATATGCACATATCAATAAAAAGGGGTTTAAAACTCAAAAAATTATCATCATAAAATTTCAGTTCAAGTATATAATCATATTAGTAAAGTTGAATTTATGAAACAGAACAAGTCTGAACGATGATATGAGTAAAGACTTGAAAAGGGAATTTTATTATACTTGAAATGTTGTAGAAAAAATGATTGTCCCTTTGCACAGGAGGCTACGGCTCCTTAAATACAAAAATAGAACAGTATGGGCTTGGCCCAGAATATTACAATTTAGTAATAAGGCCTTGGCCTATGTAACGGGGAAGTTAAATAAATGTAAATACCCAATACTATGTATCACTATGTATCGTGTATATCCGTTTACTTTAACTCCCCCTCTGAAACCTAACCCTAATTAGGTTTCCACGAGAAAATAAATGGCGGCTCCAAATTGAAGAAACACTCTAATTGGTGACAGAATCTTCTAGTCAGGCCTCCACGATAAATGGATTGTGACGCCGCTTGAGCTCTTGAGCTTAGAAGGCTTCAGATCCATTGAGAGAGGTTAAACTGTTGGTTTAAAACAGACTTGATTAGAGTCTGTTATGAAATCCTAGCTAAACTTTACATATCCAACACCGATTTGAGATACGCGAGAGACTAATCTAGTATGTAGATAATTCCGCTTGACCTTTTATCCGGATCTACTTAATCAACATTAAGCTCTTCCTTAAGTCTGATGAAATTTGGTCCTGAGAGAGGTTTTGTAAGTATATCAGCCTTTTGATGAAACGATGGTATATATCCTACTCTCAATTTTCCTTGTATGATTTGTTCTCTGATAAAATACATGTCGAGCTCTATATGTTTTGTTCTTGAGTGAAGAACCGGATTTGAAGTCAGTGAAATTGCACTAACATTATCACACCATATCACTGCTTTTTTAGTTGACTTGATTCTAAGTTCACTCAACAATGATTCGATCCATAATACTTCTGCTGCAGCACTAGCAGCGCATCTGAATTCTGCTTCTGTGCTTGACCTAGATACAATACTTTGTTTTCTAGCACTCCATGATACAGGATTTTTTCCTAGGTATATACAATAACCTGATGTTGATTTTCTATCATCTAAGTCAGTTCCCCAGTCAGCATCAGTATATGCATTGATATTTAGAGAATTGCTAGCTTTAAATGTAAGTCCATGATCAATTGTTCCCTTTAGATACCTTAAAATCCTTTTTACTGCTCTCCAATGTGTATCTAAAGTGTTTTGCATGTATTGACTAGCCTTGTTCACACTAAAAGATATGTCTGGTCTGGTTATAGTGGCATACTGTAGGGCTCCAATGATACTCCTATAAAATTTTGCATCTTGAATTGCCTCACCATTATGTTTTGAAAGTTGATTATTGGTGATCTTCAGAGTTGGAAGTGAATTGGCTTTGTCCATTTTTGCCTTTAGGAGAATTTTAGATATGTATTTCCTTTGGCTAAGATGAATTTCTGATTGTGATGTTTTTCTCACTTCAATGCCCAGAAAATAGCTTAAGTTCCCCAAATCCTTGATTGAAAATTCTGCATTTAATTTTCCTATGATAAACTCAATTTCAGATCTGCTACTACCTGTAATAATAAAATCATCAACATAAATTAGAATAAAGGTCATATCAGTATTAGTAAATTTTGTGAAAATTGAGTTATCAGATTTTGTAGAATTGTAGCCATAGTTGACAAGTGTTGATTTCAATTTGTCAAACCAAACCCTAGGTGCTTGCTTCAACCCATAAATTGCTTTGTTGAGTTTGCACACCAATTTTGTGTTGCTGTCATGACAAAATCCTTCAGGTTGTTGCATAAACACTTCTTCCTAAAATTACCATTCAGAAAAGCATTATTAACATCCAATTGTCTAATGTTCCAATTTCTACTCAAGGCAATAGTCAAAACTATTCTAATAGATGAAGGCTTCACAACAGGTGAAAAGGTTTCTGAAAAATCAAAACCATACTGTTGTGAATATCCTTTTGCAACTAATCTTGTCTTGTATTTAGAAATTGGACCATCAGAATTTCTCTTCAATTTATAAACCCATTTACATCCAATTATATTTTTATTTTCTGGTTTTTCAACCAGTGACCAAGTTCCTTTCTTAATTAAAGCATCATATTCTTCTTGCATAGCTTGCTTCCAATTTTCACATTGGGATGCTTCATAGAAAGTAACTGGTTCATCCTGAATGACAACACTATTAATATTTTTGGGTTTGAAGATACCACATTTAGCTCGAGTTAACATAGGATGCTTGTTAGTATCATCAGCAACTGTAGTGCCTCCATTGATATTCTTTGTTGAATCTATGGCAGGTGTTTGATCACCTCTTATATTACTAGTATCTTGACCTGATTGACTCTGATTGTCAACATTGTCATCAATACTCTGCTCTTAACCTGGCCTTCTCATAGGCACTGTGAGTTGAGAGCTAGTGGTGATGTCTTCTATGGCTTGCTGAGGTGCACCATCACTTGTATTCCTTCAGGAACATCAGGTATAAAAATTCTTGGATTTACTACTTTTTCAGTAGTTTTTATTTTTTCAGTACTAAAGGGAAATACCTTCTCATTGAATTTAACATGCCTGGATATAAATATCCGGCCTGTATTATCTAAACATCTGTACCCCTTTTGACTGTTACAGTAACCAAGAAAAGTACATGAAGTAGATCTAAAACTTAATTTGTGGGTATTATATGGTTTAAACAAGGAAAACATTGACATCCAAATACCTTCAAATGATCATAATCTGGTTTGACTTTAGTTAAGACTTCATGTGGACTTTTAAAATTTAAAACCTTTGTTGGTAATAAGTTTATCAAGTGTACAGCAGTATAGAATGCTTCAGGCCAAAATTTTAAAGACATAGATGCCTGAGCAAGTAAAGTTAAACCAGTTTCAACTATATGCCTATGTTTCCTCTCAATTAAACCATTATGTTCAGAGGTATAAGGACAGATAGTTCTATAATTAATGCCCTTTTTTTCAAAATAAATTTTTAATGGTAAAAATTCTCTTCCACCATCAGTTTGCATAATACCCACATATTGTCCATTCATATTTTCTACCTTATTAATGAACTAGATAATAGTATTACAAGTTTCTGATTTAGATTTTAACATATAAATCCAAGTAAACCTAGATTATGCATCAATGAAAGATATATAGTATTTAAATCCATAATCAGAACTGGTACACGTTGGACCCCATAAATCAATGGCAACAAGTTCAAGTTGTCTAGAATAACTTGTGTGTGAATCTGGAAATGCAAGTTTGTGACTCTTTCCCAATTGGCAAGAGGAACATATGTATGAATCAGGAATTTTATCAATAGGAATATTATTGCTGTTCAATACTTCTTTTACAATTTTGCTACTAGGATGCCATAACTTGCAATGCCACAAATCAAATTTACTAAAATACTCAGAATCATTCATGTATGTCATCATACAATTTTTCTTATTACAGACTGGGTTTTTATGATCATTCAAGTCAAATCTGTACAACCCATTAAATTCTCTACCCTGCAAAATGATTTCTTGAGTTAGTATATCTTTGACAATGCAAGTATTTGTATAAAATTTAAAATAAACATTATTATCTTTAGCAAATTAGGAAACTCATCAGATTCTTCTTAATAGAAGGGACGCTTAGAAGATTTTTTAAAATTAGTTCTTTAGTTCTAAATAAACTTGCATTTCCGGTGTGTGTTATTTGTGCAACTTTACCATTACCAACTAGTAAATTTTGCATACCTTTATATTCCTTGTTGCCCAAGTTTAAATTGGCCAAATTATTTGTGACATGATTTGTAGCCCCTGAGTCTAGATACCAGCAATCGTCATTGGCATCATTTGTTGAGGTTGATTCTGTGTTTAAAACTTCTGATTGACTTTTATTGCAATCTTTCTACACACTGACTAGATTCACATTGCTGCTGTTGCCTTGTTGTGAGGGGTTGTAATTAGAGTTATATCTGAAATAACGTTTGTTGGCACTGTGACCAAACTTTCACATATTTGACATTTAACTCTGTTGGTATTATTACCATTTCTATCACCTCTTCTGCCTCCTCTATTTGCATATCCACACCTCTGATTATTATTGAATTGACCCCTTGAACCTTGATTTCTTTCTTGCTGTTTACCCTTGTTATAAGTATAATTCACAGCCATGTCAGGGTTTAATATTTTGTTGTGTTCTACCCTTCCTTCATGTGCAAGAAGAGTAGAATACACAAACTGTAAAGAAGGGGTAGGATCCATGGTTGATATAATTTCCATAACAGCTTCGTACTCATGATCTAATCCACTAATTATATACAACACATGCTCTAAATCAGAAACTTTATGACCTGCAGAAGCCAACTGATCACACAGATTCTTGACCTTAAGTAAGTACTCAGTCATACTCATTTCATTTTTTCTAATGGTCTGCAACTGTCTTCTATAATGCATTATCCTAGCAGAAGATTGAGAAGTAAAATTCCTTTCAATTATAGAAAATACTTCTAGGGCTGTTTTACACCCAATTAATTGAGGTAGGATATTAGAACTTATGGATGACATCATCCATGCACATACAAGACTATCTTGTCTCTGATGAAATGCATATTCACGATTTGGTACAAGTTGATTATCCTTATCTCGAATAAACTTAGGTGGAATTATCTTTGTACCAAGAATGTAATCTTCTAACCCATATCCTCTAATTGCAGTTTCTATTTGTAATTTCCAGAGTAAAAAGCTGGCCTCATCAAGTTGAACAGAAACAATTTGTCTTTGTGGTTTGATAATGGCCTTCATCAGGTCATTAACTGGATCACCAGATGAAAAACTCTGTGCACCTCTAGTGACAGACCCATGAGGAGTGGCATCTCCTTCATTTGACATGGTGAACAAAAAAAGAGATCACAGAATTTTTAAGAGAAGTTTAAAACAGAAAATCTTGAATTGAGAATCAAAGAAGACACTCAGGTGAGAATATGATGCTACGTATCGTGTATATCCATTTACTTTAACTAGTAATCGAAAACAAAGAATTTTAGTGGCCATGTCATGATTTTTAGTAAACTAGACATTGAGAAATAAGGAGATGACCAGTAAGGGACTTTGGCCGATTCTGACTGCTGGTGGTGGGCGTCAGCTTCGGTATCGATGCTGGAGGAGGGTGACGGATCAGGGAGTACAGGAAAAATGTTAGTTGGATTTATCATGGAGTGATTTGTGGGATCTAATCCATAGTAGTGTTTTTATATGCTGGTGTAAGGGGGACTTCTATCGTGAACTCTATCTCAACGACAACGTCGAATGTCACTCCACTTAGGGTGGAGGTCCGGTTTTGAGTCGGCTTTACACTGGTGGAGTTAAAGGATGGTCGGAGTGAAGAGGTGATGGTGCGAAGTGTTTTGGTGAAGTCGGTCTATTGATAAATTTTGGGTATTAATGGTAGGAGAAGTGTTTTGGGCGAGATGTCGGGTCAGTGGTGATTGTCAGTGAAGAGGTGACTTTGCGAGTGGGTTCAGGTTGTCGATCATCATTGAGGATCGAGTGTGCACATGCACACGCGTGTACAGCAGGAAGGAGGAGCATCTGTTCTAGCTGGAGCTTTGCATCTGTTTTTTTTCTTTTTGTAGCAGAAATGTGCGATTGTGCACATCAAGTTTTGGGTCTTCGTCCGATTTGTTTAGCTAAAAAAAAGAAAAAGAAAAGAGAAGGAACAAACAATATATATAAACGAAAAGAAGACAAAGAAGTATGAAACAGGAAGCATTTTGTACTTGCGTTGCGTGGGGAAAATGGGGTTCGAAAGGGTAGAAGAAAGTGACAAAGATATATGGTGTAGTAAATCAAAACGCAGACAGTAAGAGAAACAACAACAAGGAATGGTGAGCAAAAGGAGAAAGAAGAGAAGAGGGTGCAGCGTTTTAATGCATGATGCGTGAGCTTCTTTGTTGTTGTACTGGTTTAGCCCTTAGCTTGGGCCATGTAATATATATATATATATATATGTATATATATATAATAAAATAAAAATATATAAAAAAGACAAAAAAGGGAAGAAATAAAAGAAGTTGCGGCAGAAGTAGGAAGAGACAGACAGTAGTAGAAAAAGGAAGAAAGGAAACATAAGAAAGAAGAAAAGAAGGAAAGATCAGGAAAGAAAGGGGTGCAGTATTTGTTCAATACATGGTGCGTGAGGGAATACGAACAGAGTGCGACATTTTAAAACATGGGTTACGGGCTGTTAAGTGGGCTAAGCCCAGTTTTTAATTAAAAAGAAATTTAATGAAAAGGGAAGTTTAAAATGAAATTCAAGTCTAAATATTATTAAAAACACACACACACACACACACACACACACACACATATATATATATATATATATATACATATATATATGGGCTGTTATCATCGGACTTGGCCCTTTCAATAAAGATATTAATGTTTTAAGTACTAATCTAAATAAAAATAATATATTTATATAAAAACTATATATATATATATATATATATTTATTTATATATATGTATGTATGTATGTATGTATACTAACTTATCTCTGCATAGGAGTTAGATGAAGAATATATGGTCGAACGGACTTTGGTGATCGATCAATCGTAAATAACTCGACGTAATCATCGAGTTTTAAACAATTCATTTTAAAATAGATTGATCTGTTAAGTGATTTAAAAATGTTTGAAATAGTAAATATCATCCTAAATATATCAAACGTGAATTTAACCGTCGAACTAAGTTAACGCGTAGACAATCGATCAGTAATAATCTGAATTCAATTGGATGTTTAATGAATTAATTTATTTATTAAGTTGTTATAATTACGTTAATCATAATTATATATTACATAAACATATGTTAGTAGAAATAAACGCCGTTCCACTTTATATTTGATTAACTGGAAATTTTATGTTTGGAACACACTGATAGCAGAAATAAACACCGTTTTGTTACTTTATCAGTTTGGCATAATTTATCAATTAATATATGCTGTTGAGATATTATTAGTTGATATTATTGAATAGTATGATTGATGGTGCAAATTGGGTTAACACTTGAATGTCGTCTATTTAAAGTAGTGTATATACCGTTGGAACTGATAAAGTTATATTTTCTGTAAAGTAACCTGGGGATAACTTGACCTTTGATAATTGGACATGAATTATTTTTAAGAAAACAATTAAATGGGTTATTTTAAATTAATTATATTATTAATTAATTTAAAATGGAAATATTAATTAAAATCAATTAATTTGGTTGTTTAGGGTTGATGTAAATCAACTATTTAAATAGTAATTGTTTATTTAATTAATTGTTTTATTTAATAAAAGAGGTTTTAATAAAGGGATGTTTAAAAACTTGATAATATTTTAAATTAACAGATTTGGTAGTATAATGGTGTAATAAATTAAAAAGTTAAAATTGGATAAGTTATCCAAGAAAAAGTTTTAACTTAATTAATCTTTTAATTAAGTAAGGTTTAAAGATAATTTAATTATCAAGGGATAAGAAAAATCAAGTTGATTATATGGATTAAAATTCCCAGATTTAATATTTGATGTTAACCAAGTTAACTGGATAAATGTTTTCCAAAACAACAATATCGTTTTGAAGCGCTTTAAGATTTGGAAAATCAATTGGATTTACAAAATCTGGGTTTTTAAATATTTTGGATATTGAACTTCTATGAATCTTGACGATGAGAATGATTTCAACTCAAGGTATGAGAGGTAATTAAAATACCCCAACTTGAACGATTTCACTATCATCCGATAGATTGTGTTAGTTCGTGTTCAAAATCAATGTTAGAATCGAATATCGTTTTCAGTTATAAACATATGTTCAAGAATGGGATTATAATGTAAGGTTGATAATAAGAGTTTTATTGGTTAATTAATCATTTTGTTTTCAAATGAATATATATAAACATAGAGTACTTGAAATTAAATATTAAAGGTGATTTAAATTAAGCTTAGCAGATCCAACGGAGTTAAATCTATTAATTTTATTTTATATTTGATAGTTAAATCACTGACTATCAAATCTGGACCCTTTTGTTATCGTTTTCGAAGAGACCGGAATCTAATTCCACTTCGATTCGATATACGTTTTGAGTCAGAGATCGCTGAAGACAAATGAAGGCGTAGTTTATACAAGGGTTGTTCTATTTACATGATTATGCCTTCGGTTTGTCCAGTCCCAAGACAACTTGTATGGACGAGTGTCTGATAGAGTATGCCTAATAAATTGCGTAAATGGATCTCTTCAAACGTATTTACGTTTGGTGGCAGAGGAATTCATTTCTCTTAGCTTTATACCCGTGGTATTATTGGGGAAATCAATTTGTAATTTGACGGGTTTGACAATGTGGCATTCAAAGTGAATGAAGACATGTTATACCCAAGGGTAAGTTCAGCCTCAAGCCTCACAACTGGGGAAATGACAAAAATCGGGCAGGCATCATAGCTATGTGCATCGCTCCCATTAGGGTGTATAATCACCTATCTAGGGAAATTCCATTTGCTTCTTTAATCTTTTGATGCTGTCCATTTTTTGGGAAACGGTTGCTGATCCTAACCGTTGGTGATATACATTCGATACACTCAAGTGAAATGAGTGGTTGGTCATGTGTGGGCCGAGTTGCAAGACGTTCTTGTTGAACCCAGTGTATTAGAGATACACTATCGGAAGGTGGTTCCATACCTTGTCATAGTCGGAATCAATCACCAATAAGCGCCCACAATTTTGATTGTATACTACATATGTGAAGCGTGAGATGCAAGCGTTCCGCTAGATTAATATTTATTTGTATTTAGACATTATTATAATATCAGAATAAGATATTGATTTCAAAATGTTTTGGGTTATCGTAATGTAAAAACCATCCGTATTTATGTGTGGATCGGTCTTACGATTATCTTTTCTTTCAAAAGGTTTTTGAAAGTTAAAATTAAACTATTTTTAATCGTTTACTCACACCAGTCTCATGACAGACCCAGAGTTTATTTTTCTATGTTTTCCTAAACTCTTGGGTGCCCAATTTTGTACGGACAGTCCAATAATTCAGGATTTTACAGATTTATCTGGAGGAGCTTGGAGCAGGAGGCTTCAACGTTAGATATGTAGAGTTTATTCTGCTATGTTGTATATGTAATGTACTCTGATGATGTATGTAAGTCTAAATACTGTTGTATTTCAAAAGTGATTATTTATATATTATATTTCATTCCACTGCGATTGTGAGACTCTATGATATTGTTCAGTCCGATCTTCTATCTATTTTCTTCTATTCTAATTTTCTATCTTTCTATTTCTCATCCTCTAACTTCTTTCTGTTAATGATTCGTATTTGCATGCAATTTGGGTTGGACTTGAGTTGTATTCAGTCAGCCTAAATGGTACGGATTTGCGGGTCGTTACACTTGGTATCAGAGCCATGTTGAGTAGTAACTTTGGCTCTGTGACATGACTCGATAGAGATTGGGTTAGTAATACTCTAGATTGAGTTTGAGTGTATATATATGAGCGTGTATTTGTTGATTGACATAAAAACTATTTTTATTGTGTTAATTGGTTTGTCGAGTGGTTTAAATTTTCTGGTCGATACAGTCGGCGAACACTGGATCGAAAAGTTCTTCTAAACTCTCGAGCAGAGTAATTCGACACAGTATTGTTTTAAAAAGCTGGGTAAATGGAAAAAAAATTACCCGAAATTATATTTTGCGATAAAAAGATAATTTTCGGAAATTATTATATATAAATGTGTCGATTATTGTTATTATAATCAAATTAGATTGTAATGGTTATATATGAACCAAGTTGAATTTGTATAAGATGGAGATTTACAAATAACACAAACCGGAAAATTTGTTGAGTAATACATGATGTTTTAGGAAAATGTAAAGGTTTTGAATTTAAAATGGAATCAAGGTATGTGATTCTAAAATGGTTTGGAATAAAAATCAGAAATCTAGATTATGGAATTTGAAAATTTTACTGGAATTAGAACCTAACTGGTAATTGGTTGAGTAGAACGATTTTCGGAGTACCAATCTGATGTTGATTTCGGCCTTCGGGATTGATACTTGGAGGATTTTTTTTATTTTTTTTAATCGATTTACGGTTAGGGATTAATGACTGTTGAGAAGTAGAAGTATAAATAAGAAATGGCAATACTTTCCAACTATAAATAACAAATATTTCTGGTTATGAAAACGATGGTAATTGATAGAAAATTGCTGATGTATTGAATAGTTTGGTTGTTGTAAAATGTTTTCGTAAACTGTGTGTTTTGGATGCCTTGTTTATGGTGATTGTTAGGAGACGACCCATGTATACATTTTGTCTATAGCTAAATATAACTGAAATCTCCTCGTTACTTTTCAATTTCGAGGACGAAATTATTTTAAGGGGGGTAGATTGTAACGTCCCAGTTTTTGACTGCTTCTGTAATACAATTTATTATCGATTATTTTAATAATTGATTTAATTAATAAATTGTGAATATTAAATATTGAGGAAGATCCAAAATACATATTTTAATAGTTTAAATTATGTTAACCAATGTACATATGAATATAAGACAAGTAAGTAAAGTTTTGTTCTATATTTTTCTTATTTGTTTTCATTCTTGTTAAATATAAATATGGAGAAATTTGGATTTGAATATACTGTAAAATTAGAATAATAATCGGTTAAAAATTCTATGGGTATATTTTTACTTGTTCCATTTATACAAGTAAGCATTGTTTTAACATTTGTTTATCTTTGAACTTGTTCTTAATATATATATATATATATATATATATATATATATAATTTGGTTTAAAGTATAGATAAACTACATCACATGAAAAGATATCAATGAAGTACATAGCTAAAAGATATTTGTTTGTATGTAGTGCATAGGAGATTTAATACACTGATTGCATAAGAATTAAGTAGATTTTTATTGTAGCACATGCCTTAGTGCAAGTATAGGCTGCAAAGCTTAAGATAGCCTAGACCATACTCTACCTAAGCCTAAGAACACTACTGTACATAATTTGTACATACGCTGTACAACTATACATGAGAAACTCCATTAAAACGGAAACAAGAGAAAAACTTTTTATTCAACGTTATGATTCTCTTTACAGCTGTTAATGGGTATATACCCGAAGTACTTACAAACCAAAACAAACAAAATACAGTAAAGCCCAATTACAAAGCCCAAACGAGAAAAACATATGTACAAACTTTATTTACACTACTACAAATCAATACTAAACTAACTAATTAACAGCAGCATGTCCAACATCCCCCCCTCAAGATTGACTTGGAGAAATTTGAGAAATAAGTCCAATCTTGGAACATAAAAACTGATGTTGTTGAACTCCCAATGGTTTAGTCATCAAATCCGCTAATTGTATACTTGTGTTCACATGAGATAATGCAATAAAATTATTGTTGATATGGTCTCTAATGTAGTGACAGTCCATTCTCAAATGTTTGGTTCTTTCTTGAAATATTTCATGCTCAGCAATATATTGTGCAGACTTGTTGTCACAAAATAAAGTAATTGGTTTAGGAATTGTTACCAATAATTCTTTTATTAATCCTTCTATCCAAACCACCTCGCTTGCTGTCTGACTCATTGCACGATACTCTGAGCTTTTAGAAGTAACTTTTTGTTTCTTCATTTTCCATGAAACCAAGGAATCACCCAAAAAAATACAGAACCCAGTAAGTGATTTTCCTAAATATATACAGCTACCCCAATCAGCATCACTGACAGCTTTAAGCTGTAATGCATTGTTAGCTGCATAGAACAATCCAGTATTTAAAGTACCTTTCAGATATTTTAACACATGTAGTGCTGCTAAAAAATGAGGAGTTCTTGGCTCTTGCATAAACTGACTAAGTTGTTGAACTGCATAGGAGATATCAGGCCTTGTCATATTTAAGTAAAGAAGTTTGCCAATTAATCTTCTATATATTTCTGGATTCTCCAATTTTGTACCTTCAACAGTGCTCAGTTTTAAGCCTTTTGGAAGAGGAAATGGTGCAACTTTAGAATTCTCCATGTGTGTTGAGCTAAGCATACCCAATATGTATTTTCTCTGATTTAAAAGAATTCCTTTATCTGTTCTTGTGACTTCAATACCCAAAAAGAAAGTCAGCTCCCCCATGTCTTTAATTGTAAATGCTTTATGCAATTCCTTCTTCACTTCAAATATGATCTGAATACTTGAACCAGTGACAAGTAAATCATCTACATAACACACTATTACAGTGAAATCGTTACCATCAGATCTGGTGAACAAAGAACGGTCTTGTTTTGATTGAACAAATCCAAAATTAATGAGAAAACGTTTTAGCTCCTTATTCCATTGTCTAGCAGCTTGCTTCAAACCATAAATTGATTTTCTTAATTTGCATACTTGACCCGGTTGTGCTTTTATATATCCAGGAGGAGGTCTCATGTATAATTCCTCATCAATAAATCCATGCAACAAAGCATTATTGATATCCAGTTGATGTAAATGCCAATTACAGGCCGCAGCTAGAGCAATGATAATTCTGACTGTAGTAAATCTAGCTACTGGACTAAAAGTATACTTAAAATATTTACCTTATATTTGTTTATCCCCCTTGGCTACAATTCTGGCTTTACACATTTCAACCTCCCCATTCTTTAAGAATTTTGACTTGAATACCCACTTGCTGCCTATTGCAGTTCTGTTGGAGGGCAATTCCACCAAATCCCATGTATGATTTTTTTCCATTGCTTCAATTTCTTTTTGCATTGCTTCTATCCATCTAGGATCTTCTTTTGCTTTGCTATATGAAACTAGTTCTTTTGTAGACAACATTTTGTTGAGACTAACCAGATTTTCAGGTTTTAAATGAGATAATGATTCTTCTGTAAACACATTGAAGCTCATTGATGAAGAGGATGAATCATGTGGAGTAGAAAGAGGTCTAATTTGTTGAACTTCAAAATCCTTGAACCTGGAAGGTAATTTTATTTGTCTTGTGGATTTTCTTTGTGGAGGAATCACAGATTCATGTTGAATATTAATATCAGAATTTTGTCGCTGGAATTGAGTAGAAGAGGTAGGAATTTCTGAAATTGTATCATTGATTGGAGAAGAATTTTGTGATGATGGAAAAGGATTTTGTGAGGATGGAAAAGGAGGAATATTTAAGTTTGATCCACAAATTTGTTCATCATGAACAAAATTTTGAAATTGAGAAGGTTGACATTGTGATTGAGTATTTGTATATGGATAAGATTTTGTATCATGATAAGGGAAAATAGACTCCTCAAACACATCTCTGCTAAGAACAATTTTATGAGTATCCAAATCATACAATTTATAACCTTTCTGAGCATAAGGGTATCCAAGCATTATACACCTTTTTGCTTAAGGGGAAAATTTATCATTTGATTTCATGGTTGGATAACATAAACATCCTATTACTCTAAGGTGTGTATATTCAGGTTTCTTTCCCATTAACTTTTCATATGTTGTTTTCCATTGAATAACAGCACTAGGCATCGAATTAATTAAATGTGCAGCTGTTAAAATACAGTCTCCCCAAAATTTAACAGGTAAATTAGCATATATTTTTTTATTGATCTAGCAGTTTCCAAAAGATGTTTGTGTTTTCTTTCTACCCTTCCATTTTGTTGAGGCACCCCTGGGTATACTTCTTTGATGAATGATTCCGTTTTGAGCAAATAAAACACTACATGCTTCATTAAGGATTTCAATTCCATTATCACTCCTAATTATTTTGACCTTGCTAGAAAACCGAGTGTCAACATAAGCCAAAAAATCAGAAATTATCTTATACACTTGTTGCTTTTTGTGTAAAAGATGAACATATGTAGTTCTACTAAAATCATCCAAAATGGTCAAGAAATAATTTGCACCAGATAAGGTAGGTGTTCTATAGGGTCCCCATAAATCCACATGAATCATTTGAAAAGACTGAGCAGCAATTGATGATGATAACACAAAAGGCAATTTATGATGTTTACTTAAAATGCATGCTTCACAACTAAAATCATCACTTTTATTGTTAAAACAAGGAACTGTTAAATGTTTCATAGAAGATATACTCATATGTCCTAGTCTTGCATGAAGAACATTAAAACTAGGTACAGCTGTAAAGTTGTTTGCTAGAATATTTTCAGATTTTTCATTGTTTGAATTATGAATATTGGATAGAAATGAAGAAGAAATACTAGAAATAGAACTTAAAATCTCTCCGTTGAATTTGTATAATCCAGCCTCTCTCTTTCAAGATCCTTGCACTTGTTTAGAGTGTAGGTCCTGAAACAAATACTTTGTTTGATCAAAATAAACTATAAGCTTATTATGATCAAGTAATTTTCCAATGGACAAAAGATTATACTTGAAATCAGGAATATAAAGGACATTTTGAGGATTATTTGAGGTGCAAGATGAATTGTTCCAGATTTTGTAACATTTTTAATAGTTCCATCAGGTAAATTAACATTTAAAGGATGTTTTAGTGTTTGAATTGAAGCAAAACATTTTAAATCATATGCCATGTGTTCAGATGCACCAAAATCTATGATCCAATTAGCATAACATGTAGCATATGTATTATGAATAACACTTGAAGCTGTTATACCTGCAAAATTCACTATAGCATAACTTTGTGAAAGAGGATCAGAAAATGATTCCTACTGCATCATGTGAACAACTGCTTTGTAAACTTTAGCAACCATTTTTTGATCAAGCTAAGTGCCTGAACTGCTTCCTTTCTCATCATTCTGCATAGGAGTACTTCCAAGAATTCCAGAACTTGATACATTTGTTACGACTTTAGTAGTTGGTTTTATGTTCTTCCCTTTGTGAAACCAATCTGGATATCCTATCAGTTTGAAACACTGCTCAATAGTATGACCTTTCATCTTGCAATGTTCACAATTCAAATCATTCTTGATCTTCTTGAAGTCTCGTTTTCCAGTAACTTGTGGTGAAATCCTCTGTAAATTTTGTTTTCCAGCTTGGACTTGAAAAGCACTTGTCTCAATAGTAAAATTGCTAATTCCATTTAAATTCTATCTCTCAACTTGTTGTAGGATATTATAAGCTCGATTAACTGTTAGCAAAGGATCTAAACTGTGCAAATTAATCTTTACCTGATCATAATTTTTATTGAGTCGAGACAAGAATTGAATCAATTTCATTCTCTGATCAGCTTCTATCAATTTCTTATGAATTCCACACATACAATCTTTCATTATACCGCAAGTACAATCAGGAAATCCCTCAATAATCTATAACTCATCCCAAATTCTCTTCATCTTACAATAATATTCAGAAATTGATAGATCTCCTTGTTCAATTAACATCAATTGATGGTGTAAATCATATAATTATGGAACATTTTTTACCATATCTTTCAAGAATTTCAGTCCATAGTTGACGAGAAGAATCGCAAAAAATAAAACTCTCAGAAATTGACTTATCTTTAGAATTTGACAACCAGTTCATAACTACATAATCATTCCTGATCCATTTCTAATAATCGGAAGAATTTACCTCGGGTTTTGCTAGGTTTCCATCAATAAACCCTAATTTATTTTGAGCAATAGCGCCATCCTTATCGCCCTTCTCCAATTGATGAAATTGCTTCCATTGAAGGCATAGCTAACAATCGGATTTGTTGAAGTATCTCCAGCAGTGAGAAAGTATGGTTTGTTGTAGTTGATTATGATATTGTTTGGTTGTGGAGCGGGAAAAGTAGAATTCTCTGATTCATTCATCATAAAGAAAAGAATTGATAGAAAAAGAAGAAGAATTAGATCTGGATCTCGATCTGCTCTGATAACATGAGAAACTCCATTAAAACGGAAACCAGAGAAAAACTTTTTATTCAACGTTATGATTCTCTTTACAGTTGTTAATGGGTATATACCCGAAGTACTTACAAACCAAAACAAACAAAATACAGTAAAGCCCAATTACAAAGCCCAATTACAAAGCCCAAAGAGAAAAACATATGTACAAACTTTATTTACACTACTACAAATCAATACTAAACTAACTAATTAACAGCAGCATGTCCAACAATACACCTTCGTACATCACTGGCCATAGCACACTTTCTCTTATCACATCGCTAAGCCTATGTTTTTTTTTTGATAAGATCATAGACAACCTAAGGTATATTGTCAAACACCCTAAAAACCATGACTTGCTTAACAGCAAAGAAAGTTTTTAAAAACATATTTTGCACATGGATGCGCAACACGGACTTCTTAAGATCACCCTGCACTTCAGAGAAACTGATTGAAATGACTTTAGACCACGTCCATTTTCAATCAAAATTTCTACCCACAGCTAGCTATGAAGTAACTTCATTCTTTTCAACCCCTAGCAACAGTTTTTCCTTCACCAGTATGGCCTTCCCTAGGCAAACATATGTCTCTCCAATATTTAAGTCATTTTTCACCTATATATATACACCAGCAAACAACATCCATTCATAAGGGATTCGAACAAAAGTTGGAAAAAAAATGGCAGAGGAAACTCATAACTCAAAATGGAAGGACAGAGTACTAAGTTATGTAGAATCTGGAAATTGAAAAAAAAAACAATTACAATGAAGCAGTTAACCAGTATTGGTGAGTAAACTCTTTTCTTTAAACCTCTATTTAAACCTTTCTTTAGTTGAAATTGAATGATGCAAGTATGCTTGATTGTACCTCATATATAGCATATATATGTTGATATATTGTTGACTAAACATTGCAATACGTATGATCTGGAAATGCTGAAACAGTACGAGTGAACTTTTTTTTTGTTTGTTTACTGTTTATGCAGTATAAATATATTTATGCATGTGTTGGTTTTGGGGTTAAGTACTTAAACCTGGGAAGCTTGAGAGATGAACCAATATACCCCTTTGTTTATTGGTTAATCACACACATGTATGTATTCGTACATTCATACTTTCCAAAAAATGGCCAAAACTGAATAATAATGCACAAAACAGTGAGTAAACTACTTTCCCTTTTGGAGTTTGTTGCTAATTCATATACATGATAGTGCAGGCATAAACTTATACATGTATGTGTTGGAAATGTTTTACAAACATTAAGTGAATTATTAAAAATGTTGAATAAGTGTATGAATGGCTCCTATGTGTGAATAGTCCCACATCATGGGATTATATGGAAGAGGCAAGGATTTATACTTGTCTCTAAGAAATCATGTTGGGGTCTTGGGCTCCCAATACATGCTTTGTTGTGAGGAGGGAGACCATGCATCATGAACACCACACATGCGCGCGACCGACCGACCGACTCAACTCGACCCGACCCGGCTCGGTCTGGCTTGGGCTTTGTGGTGTAGACACTTATATTTTTGGACCATAAAACTTTGCAGTTTTCGAACCGTTTTTTATGGAAAATTATTTTCTACACCGATAATTTTTTTCTTTAACGGTAAAAACTTTGTCCCCCGAAATTTTAGCAGATCCGATTTTTTCTCCCAAACCCTAATTTTCGTTCTATATACACTTTTTATCTGCAGACACAAAAATATATATCGAATTCTGTTTTCTTCTAGCCTTCGCCATTAAATCTTTCTTACAGAAAAATTGAGCAATATTATTTTTCGAAAGTGAAAATTTGCACTGATTTGTTGTGCAAGCAAATCGGTTATTCTGTTTAGAGGCTGTTTTATCCTAGAGGCGGCGGCGAAGGAACGAACTGGTTTGCACCTCCGACCAGATCGCCGAATCGTCTTCAAGAAAGCGACCTAGTCCGCGACTCAGCCATTGTTTTCCAACAAATTGAAGGCGAATTTGAAACAATGGCTTCGAACTCAACCGTAGACGATGCTGCTCCACCCTCTGCTTTCCAGAACCCTCTCGTGACTGCTGCTCCATTCAAATTCGAAGGCTTGCATTTCAAGCGATAGCGTCAGAAGATGGAGTTCTTCCTCACGATCAGAAAGGTTGTGGCTGCGCTGACTGCTAAAAAACCGCAGCTACTAGATAAACCTGACGAGACTGACGCAGCGAAGATGGCATCATGGACTGAACAGTCAAAACAACTGCAGACCTAAACTGAACAAGATTATCTATGCAAGAACTTTATTCTGAATGGACTGAGCGATGATCTGTATGATTACTATAACTCAGATGAGAAGACAGCAAAGGAGATCTGGGAAGCACTGAAAAAGAAGTATGATACAGAGAAGGCAGGGGCCAAGAAATATGCTGTAAGTCGCTACCTAAAGTATCAGATGACTGACGACCGATCAGTTGAGATGAAGTCTCATGAGCTGTAGAAAATAGCTCATGAGATCATCTCCAAAGGTATGGCACTGGACGAACAATTTCAAATTGCTGTTATCATTGACAAATTACCCCCTGGCTGGAAAGATTTTAAAAATGTTTTACGTCATAAGACTAAGGAATTTTCCTTAGAAAGCTTGATCACACGCCTCCGTATTGAGGAGGAGGCATGCAAACAGGACCATAAAGAAGAGGTGTTGATTGTCAATAACAACAACACTAAAAAGACCACACCCGCTGTTCTGAAACCGAATCAGAAATCTTTTAAGAATCAGAACAGACGCAACAAACAGAATGGGAATCCGCAAGGAAAGACAAAAGGACAGCAGAAACCATCCCAAAAGAATGATTCTGGACAGTTGTTTCTATGCTACAACTGTGGAAACCAGGTCATATGGCACGAAAGTGTCGGAACAGACCAAGCTCTGCACCGCAGGCTAACCTGACTGAAGAGCCTCTTACAGCTATGATTACTAAGATTCACCTTGTTGGTGGATCAGAGGGTTGGTGGGCAGACACTGGTGCCTCTCGCCATGTCTGCTATGATCGTGGCTTGTTCACTACTTACGCGGCTGCTGAAAATCAGAAAGTGTTGTTGGGAGATTCTCACACCACTAAAGTTGCAGGGATTGGCAATGTGGAAATTAAGTTTACCTCTGGAAAGACTGTAATTATGAAAGATGTTATGCATACTCCAGAGATTAGAAAGAATCTGGTGTTTGGCTTTCTCCTTAATAAGGCTGGGTTTACTCAAGTTATTGGGGCTGATTTGTATACCCTAACTTATAAGGGAACTTTTGTGGGAAAGGGTTATGCTTGTGAGGGTATGTTTAAACTGAATGTTGAAACTAATAAAGTGACTACTTCTGCTTATATTTTGTGTGACTTTAATATTTGGCACTCTAGATTATGTCATGTTAATAAACGAATAATTCACAACATGAGCACCCTAGATATGATTCGTAAATTGACAGAATCTGAACTTGAGAAATGTGAAATCTGTACACAAGCAAAAATCACAAAGAAACCTCATATATCTGTTGATAGAGTTTTTGAACCCTTAGACTTGATTCATTCTGACATATGTGAACTTGATGGTACTTTGACTAGACAAGGACATCGTTATTTTATCACTATTATCGATGACTGTTCTGATTTCACATATGTATACCTTATGAAAAATAAAAGTGATGCCTTTGACATGTTTAAAACATTCAAAACTGAGATTGAGAATCAAGCAAATAGGAAAATTAAGAGACTTCGTAGTGATAGTGGTACAAAATATGAATCCACTTCAATTATGGAATTCTAGAAACAACATGGTATAGTACATGAAAGAACTGCACCCTATTCTCCTGAGATGAACGGTAAAGCTAAAAGGAAAAATAGGACATTTACCGAACTTGTAGTTGCCATATTACTAAATTCTGGTGCAGCAAAACATTGGAATAGATTCCCCAAATCTAAGAATAAAATTTCGCCTTATGAAATTTTAAAGAATCATAAACCCAATGTCTCATATTTTAGAACTTGGGGTTGCTTAGCATATGTTCGCATTCCAGACCCTAAGAGAATAAAATTGGCTAGTAGAGCATATGAATGTATATTTATAGGCTATGCTATTAATAGCAAAGCATACAGATTTTATGACCTTAGTGCACATAATATAATTGAATCAAATGATGCCGATTTTTATGAAACTAAATTTCCTTTTAAATTAAGGAATAGTGGGGGCACTTCAAGTATGCCTATTAGAACAGAACTTAATGAAAATTCTGAAGCTGAACCTAGAAGAAGTAAAAGAGCAAGAACCATAAAAGATTTTGGTTCAGATTTTTGTGCTTTTACTATTGAGGAGGATCCCATAAACGTCCAAGAGGCCTTATCTTCCTTAGATGCTGATTTCCGGCAAGAGGCTATAAATGATGAGATGGATTCTTTAGAATCCAATAAGACTTGGCATTTGGTAGATTTACCTCCTGGTTGTAAGTCTATAGGCTGTAAATGGGTACTTAAAAAGAAATTAAAACCTGATGGCACTATTGATAAATATAAAGCACGACTAGTAGCCAAAGGTTTTAAACAAAAAGAAAACATAGATTTCTTCGACACTTTTTCACCTGTTACTAGAATCACATCCATTCGGGTATTAGTCTCACTTGCCTCTATTCATAATTTGTTAATACACCAAATGGATGTGAAAACCGCATTTTTGAATGGTGAATTAGACGTAGAAATATATATGGACCAGCCTGAAGGATTTGTGGTACATGGTCAGGAACATAAAGTATGTAAATTAGATAAATCATTATATGGTTTAAAACAAGCACCTAAACAATGGCATGAAAATTTTGATAACTTAATCATTTCACATGGTTTTAAAGTTAATGAAAGTGACAAATGCATTTATTACAAATCTGAGAATGACATTTGCACTATTATATGCCTTTATGTAGATGACCTACTCATTTTTGGGTCAAACATTCATGCCATAAACTCCGTCAAATCCTTATTAAGTGCCAATTTTGATATGAAAGATCTAGGTGAGGCGAGTGTAATCCTTGGTATTAAAATTACTAGGTCAGAAAAGGGAATTTCTTTGGATCAATCTCATTACATTGAGAAGATCCTAAAGAAATATAATTACTTTGACTGTAAACCTGCAAGTACACCATATGATCACAGTGTAAAGTTATTTAAGAACACTGGTGAAGGTGTAAGACAGTCTGATTATGCGAGCATCATTGGCAACCATCGGTATGCCACTGATTGTACTAGACCCGACATTGCCTATGTTGTGGGATTATTGTGCAGGTTTACCAGTAGACCTAGTATAGAGCACTGGCATGCTATTGAAAGGGTGATGAGATACCTTAAACGAACCATGAACCTTGGATTACATTATGAGAGGTTTCCAGCTGTGCTTGAAGGATATTCTGATGCAGACTGGAATACCTTATCTGATGATTCTAAAGCGACCAGTGGCTATATATTTAGCATCGCTGGAGGAGATGTTTCTTGGAAATCCAAGAAATAGACTATTTTGGCTCAGTCTACTATGGAGTCTGAGATGATAGCACTAGCCATAACTAGTGAAGAGGCAGAGTATTTGAGAAACCTGCTAGCTGAGATTCCCTTATGGGAAAAACCGATACTGGCTGTGTTGATACATTGTGATAGTACCGCGGCTATTGCAAAAGTTCAGAACCGTTAACGGTAAGAGACGACAAATACATCGTAAGCACAGCACGGTTAGAGAACTGCTTTCCACAGGTACCGTTAGAGTGGATTACGTACGTAGTGAAGAAAATTTGGCAGATCCTTTGACGAAAGGACTGTCAAGAGAGAAAGTCCACAATTCTTCTAAAAGAATGGGACTATTGCCCTTAGATTAATTGTTGAGTCACGCACAATGGTAACCCGACCTAAATGACTGGAGATCCCAAGAACTAGGTTCAATGGGTAAAAACAAGTTGTGTAGTGATAGGAGTTGAGCATGCTATTAAATAAACCAAGAAGCATGTATTCCTGAAGTGATTAGAGGATGAGTTAATAGAAACTCTTAATGAGATCTATACTCTATTTGGAGTAGAGTACCTACCTTCAGGAGTACTCTTGATAGACTCACCTTTGTGAATGTGGAAATGTGGCCGTTTCCTATGGAATTTTTGGGCAAAACTTCTATAGAGTTCACTAAACTAGGATAGACGTGCATGGCCATAAATGCACGGGCTTAATTGATTGCACTATAGAAAAGGTTGTGTGTGGTTTGATGTCAGGAATAGAGTTTAAGACTACGTGTCACTCTAGTAAAAACTGAATCTTACTCACTATGCAAAGGTTCAAGTCGGATGACACCTTTGTTTATGCACAATCTTATGGTTTTAGAAATTGCTCGAAAATATTTTTAAAAATTCAAGTGGGGGATTGTTGGAAATGTTTTACAAACATTAAGTGAATTATTAAAAATGTTGAATAAGTGTATGAATGGCTCCTATGTGTGAATAGTCCCACATCATGGGATTATATGGAAGAGGCAAGGATTTATACTTGTCTCTAAGAAATCATGTTGGGGCCTTGGGCTCCCAATACATGCTTTGTTGTGAGGAGGGAGACCATGCATCATGAACACCACACACGCGCGCGACCGACCGACTTGACCCAACCCGGCCCGGTCCGGTTCGGGCTCGGGCTTGGGCTTTGTGGTGTAGACACTCATATTTTTGGACCATAAAACTTTGTAGTTTTCGAACCGTTTTTTTATGGAAAATTATTTTCTACCCCGATAATTTTTTTCTGCAACGGTGAAAACTTTGTCCCCCGAAATTTTAGCAGATCTGACTTTTTCTCCCAAACCCTAATTTTCGTTCTATATATACTTTTTATCTGCAGACACAAAAATATATATCGAATTCTGTTTTCTTCTAGCCTCCGCCATTAAATCTTTCTTTCAGAAAAATCGAGCAATATTATTTTTCGAAAGTGCAAATCTGCACTTATTTTTTGTGCAAGCAAATCGGTTATTCTGTTTAGAGGTTGTTTTATCCTAGAGGCGGCGGCGAAGGAACGAACTAGTTTGCACCTCTGACCAGATCGCCGAACCGCCTTCAAGAAAGCGACCTAGTCCGCGACTCAACCATTGTTTTCCAATAGTATGTGTTTGAACGTTGTCTGAAAGGGTGATTCAATCCTCAGATCGAAACTAGATTGAAGGGGAACTAGGAGAAACAGAATAGATGCATGTAAACAAACATGTAGACTCTGTTTATTTATTTAACTACTTCCTAGCTTCCAAACACCCAAGAACTAAAACCATACAGTGTTTTAGAAATAGTGTTGAACACCAAAGTTGTTCGAATTTTAGAGTAGTTTATTTTATAAATAGGGTTACCTCAAATAAATATATATATACATTAGCAGACATATGCACATATCAGTAAAAAGGGGTTTAAAACTCAAAAATTTATCGTCATAAAATTTCAGTTCAGGTATATAATCATATTAGTAATCGAAAACAAATAATTTTAGTGGTCATGTCAGGATTTTTAGTAAACTAGACATTGAGAAGTAAGGAGATGATTAGTAAGGGACTTTGGTCGATTCTGACTTCTGGTGGTGGGCGTCAGCTTCGGTATCTATGCTGGAGGAGGGTGATGGATTAGGGAGTATAGGAAAAATGTTAGCTGGATTTATCATGGAGTGATTTGTGGGATCTAATCCATAGTAGTGTTTTTATACGCTGGTGTAAGGGGGATTTCGATCGTGAACTGTACCTCTATGGCAGCGTCGAATGTCACTCCACTTAGGGTGGAGGTCCGGTTTTGAGTCGGCTTCACACTGGTGGAGTTTAAGGATGGTCAGAGTGAAGAGGTGATGGTACGAAGTGTTTTGGTGAAGTGGGTTTTTTGATAAAGTTCGGGTATTAATGGTAGGAGAAGTGTTTTGGGCGAGATGTTGGGTCAGTGGTGATTGTCAGTGAAGAGGTGACTTTGCGGGTGGGTTTAGGTGGTCGATCATCATTGAAGATCGAGTGTGCACATGCACACGCATGTACAACAGGAAGGAGGAGCATCTGTTCTAGCTGGAGCTTTGCATCTGTTTTTTTTCTTTTCGTAGCAGAAATGTTGGATTGTGCACATCAAGTTTTAGGTCTTGGTCTGATTTGTTTAGCTAAAAAAAAGAGAGAAGGAACAAACAATATATATAAATGAAAAGAAGACAAAGAAGTATGAAACAGGAAGCGTTTTGTACTTGCGTTGCATGGGGAAAAATGGTGTAACACCCCACCTCCGCCAGGGTCACTCTTGCAAGTACACTGGCTTTGGAGGTGTGTTGGTCAAGGTAAACATGCATAAAGATATCACAAGACAGGACATATAAGTAAAACAGAGTAAGTAAAGCAGCGGATAAAACTACTATTTCAAAACCATAGTCAACTTACATCAAAAGTACTGAGTCATTATTTTCCAACTACTACAAGTCTAGAAACATAAACTGAAAACTGGAAATAACATAAAGTAAACTATCCCCAAAGTAGACGTGGTAAAGCCCTAGCGAGCTCAAGTCCAAACTGTACATGAGCTATCCAGTAAGCAAGCTAAAGATCCAAGCTAGGTGCTAGTGTTCCCACCCTGAGAACCTGGGGGGGGGGGGGAGGGAACGGAAGAAAAGAGGCGAAAGAAAACGGGTCAGTCAAAAAGACTGGTAAGTCCTACCTACTATTAGTATAAAAACTAATAAAGTTAACTGGACATGTAAAACAGAGATGAAACATAGGATGATAACTGGCATGGTGAAAAGTTAACAAGATAGATCAAGTGTGGCATCGCATATACAAGGTTAAGTTGCACCAAGTGTACTAGTATTCTAATCCATGTCAAGCATAAATAAGAAATGAACCCTTGGCCCAAATTTGGCCCAACATCATGAGGTGACCTAAATCAAGGTCCAACTACACGGTCTAGTCGATCGACTCCCTATAAGCCTAACTCGTCAAGTGTCGGTGCCATATGGCCCAATCCCGGAATGTAGTCAAACAGTGCTAGGTCCACCCTAGGGTGTATCAAGTCCTAGGGTGCCAACCACTGGCACGAATCAAGCACGCACAGTCTAAACCTACTGGTGCCTGTGCCTGCTTTTTCAACTCCGGACTATGTGCACGACCATAGTCCGCCTGAACCTACACCGGCGCACCTACTCAGCCGTCGTTCTGGTCGCTTACAATCAGCCCAGTAATCGTGCCCCACCCTAGCCTAGTCCCTAGGGTATCGTTGATACATCCAAGAGGGTTACTGCTGAAAAGGACCGCATAACTAGGGTTTCTAACGGGTTAAGTGTGGTTAACCCTATCCCATCATGTATCAAGTTGGTTAAGTATACCCAAGTGGTTCATGACTTAACCCCAACAATCCATCGTGTTCAATTGGTTAAGTATTCAAGTGGTCCATGACTTAACCCTATCATGTGGCATTAATTAACTTAATGCACCCAACCTCTCACATTAGACCTTGTTGTGGTTACTAGTTAAGCCGGGCGGGTCCGGGTAGCTTTACACCACAACTTAGTCTAACCTCGGGTTTTTAAGTGCAACATCACCAACTTCTCACATTGGGTCTTATTGTTTGTAGCTACTAGTTAAGCCGGTCGGTACCGGGTAGATTTATGCTACAAACTCAACCCAACCTCGAGTTGGCGACTTTCATGTTTCCTACATGTCATGTCCACGTTCATGTTTTCAAGCATAATCACATGTCATATTTTCAAGTCATGTTTCATGTCATTTAATTTTACCCATAACGTAACCCCATCGCATGTAAGTTCGCATCAACACACATAGATCAAAAAGGGGAACATAATGATATGACAAGTTGGGCATAATGTGGCAAAGTCTACCACAAGTTTAACATGGTGATATATGAGGCAAAGGTGTTCATCACAACTAGCATATGGCATTATTGGCCTCAAAATATGTATGACATCAACTTAGCAAATAGGTGATAACATGGTCATAGTTAACATAGGGTGATAACTTGTGATTAGCATATGGTTCATAACATCATAGGCAAGTTAACATAAAGATCATGAGAGGATCTATGTTGCATTATGAATAACTACCAAGTTCTATGTTGCATTATGCATAACCATCAAATAAAGCTCATAGCTTTCTACCCAAAAATCAAGGTAAATGATACTAGGTTCATGATAGTGCCACAATCATAGATCAAAAGAGACATACATGGATCTATGCATACAAATGTAGCCCAAAGACAAGTATTATACCCAAAAGTCACATTTCAACTTGCTACATGATCATATTAACTTCATAGTTTAAATCTAAGAGTAGAATAGGGCTTACAAAGCTTGGCTAAGAAGACTAGAACAAAATAAAACAAGATTGAGACGAAGCCACACTAGAAATCCCCAACTAAAGATAAGATCCACTCCAAGCCTTGAGAAATAAGAAGAAAGATCCTTGTTTTGATGAAGAAAGATGGCTCTTTTACTAGCTTAGAACACTCAAACTTTCATGAAGAGGATGGAGGCCATGATATGAAGGTGGAGGCCATGATTAAGAAGCATTTTGGCATAATTTAGTTGTAGGAATGATTTATGTTGATTTAGGCTAGGTATTAGGGTGTTTTTATATGTGTAGAGACTAGTTGAGGCCATAGGATTAACCCTAATTCAGATCTGAGCCATCAAATCACGTCACAAGCCAACAAAACAAGACCCAGGAGCCAAAACAGGCACACCAGGCCAAACTGGCCGACCACCCAAGTCGACAGGGGTGTCGACTGGGCAGTCGACACCACCTGGGGTGTGTCGACTCCCAAGTCGACTCCCCAGTCGACTTGGGGGCTGGGCGGGAAACTTTCCCACCCAGTCTTTTTTGGCTCCAGATTCGAAATTTGAACTGTTTTTGAACTTGGAATTTTCTGAAAACTTCTATGGGCCATAACTAGGTCATACGGACTCCGATTTTCGAAAACTCGGACTCTATTTCGCGTATTTTTCTGAGACGAACGCAATGGCACAGCCCGTTTCCCTTGATTCAGATTTTAACATTTAATTCTGCCTTGATTAATGTTATAACATGTTATTCAAAATACGGGTTGTTACATTATCCCCACCTTAAAGGATTTCGTCCCCGAAATCTTCAAGTTAGGAAGAACGTATCCTACCATCCATCATCCATCTACTCAAAACATCATCCACGAGCAGTCATTGTCCTTAACAGATTCTAAACGCTGTATGAACATATGCGAAGGTGTGTGTATATGTACTTATCTAATGCGAAAATTAGGCGGTTACTGATTCAGTAAACCTCCTTAATGCGAAGTATGTTAGTGAAATGAGTCCATATGTATGCAAATTCCTAACATAATTCATAATCTCTACATGAGTGCACATAACATTTATCCATATGCAACATCCATGTGATAGCATAACAAGTTACAGCCATGAATAAGTATAAGCACTCATGCATATGCAATATGAAAGTGTGTGAGCCGATCTTAGTGCCTAATGTGTATCATGCATCCACGAGTATCCACTTGCAAACACTTGCAACCACTTGCAAACATTAAGCATAACATGTTTCAAATACATGTTTCATCCAAAGGGTTTCTACCTACGGTTCTCATGACAAGATTAACGAAATAACCGGATAAACATGGATAGTAAAAGAAAGATATGCTAATTAGGAAAAGAGATCGAGAATGTACCCTCAAAGAGAAATGGATAAAGCCCACACATCTTCTCCTCGGTTTCCCAAGTTGCGTCTTCCTCGGCTTCACTCCACTGAACCTTTACCAACTTGACTTCTCGATTCCTTAGCTTTTTGATCTCCGTTCCCAAGATACGAATCGGAGCTCGCCTCAGGGTTGCCTCTTTCTCTACCTCCACGTCTTCAAGAATGCTAGGCTCAACTACCTAAGCTGACTCATGTAGGCACTTTCGGAGATGCGAGACATGAAAAACATTGTGCACTCCGGCCAGCTTCTCGGGTAATTCCACCTTATAAGCCATCTTCCCAATCCTCTCTATGATAGGGAAGGGTCCTACGAATCTTGGTGCTAGCTTCCCAACTGCTCCAAAACAAACCACATTTCGCAAAGGAGAAACTTTCACAAAGACCATATCTCCAACTTCAAACTCTAAGTCTGTCCTTCGCTTGTCTGCATAGGATTTCTGTCTGTCTTGGGCCGTTTTCATCCGCCTTTGAATCAACTCAACCTTCTCGGATGTGTCCCTTATCATGTCGGGCCCAAGTATAAGCTTATCCGTCGTCTCCCACCAACATGTTGGTGACTTGCACGACCTCCCATACAAAGCTTCGAATGGTGCCATCCCTATGCTTGCTTGGTAGCTGTTATTATAAGCAAACTCTACTAGAGGAAGATGATCTTCCCAAGTACCACCAAAGTCAAGAATGCATAGCCTCAACAGATCTTCTAGTACCCTATTCACCCTTTCGGTCTGGCCATCCGTCTGTAGGTGATAGGTCGTACTGAGATTCAATCGCGTACCCATCGCTTCTTGCAAACTGTTCCAGAACTGGCTAGTGAAGATTGGGTCACGATCGCTAACTATGCTAGAAGGAACTCCATGCAATCGTACTATCTCTCGAAGATAAACAGATGCTAGCCATGATGCGGTCCTCTTGCTCTTCGCTGGAATAAAATGGGCGCTCTTCGTGAGTCTATCCACTATGACCCATATGCTAGTATTCCCCTTCCTTGATCTCAGCGATCCATCCAGGAAATCCATCGAGATACTTTCCCACTTCCATTGCGGGACCTCCAATGGATGTAATAGCCCACCGGGCTTCTTCGACTCGGTCATCACTTGTTGGCAAACAATGCATCTAGAAACAAACTCTGCCACATCCTTTTTCATCCCATCCCAAAAGAAAATGCGCTTCATATCCCGGTACATCTTATCCCCTCCGGGATGTATGGTCATCCTCGAGTGATGCGCCTCCTCAAGAACTTTATTTACTAAGTCTCCCACTCGTGGGACACATAGTCTTCCATCACGCCTTAGCCATCCCTTGTCATCAATAGTATATCTAGCGAGGTGACTTGACGTCTCACCCCGAATCAACTTGTCCATGGTCTCGACTATCTGCGGGTCTTCCCTCTGTGAAGCCCCAACTTGATCAAGAAGTATAGGTCTAAGCTCAAGGGATGGTAACGAACCAGTCATCGACCCAACAGCAGGTGTAAAATCAAAGGTTGCCAAGAACTCTAGGCTCTTCATCTCAACAAACAAGGGACTCAAAGTCAACCTTCTTCTGCTTAGCGCATCTGCCACAACATTACCCTTGCCAGGGGTATAAGCTATCTCGAAGTCATATGATGCCAAGAATTTCATCCACCTCTGTTGCCTTAGATTCAAATCTTTCTGCGAGAAGAGGTACTTGAGCGACTTGTGATCAGTATATAACTCAAACCTTTCGCCTAGAAGATAGTGGCGCCAGGATTTGAGTGCAAAGACGATCGCCACCAACTCCAAATCATGAGTGGGATAGTTCTTCTCATGAACTTTGAGTTGCCTACCCCCAAAGCATATCACTCTCCCTTCTTGCATCAAGACAGCGCCTAATCCCGTGCCACATGCATCGGCGTACACGGTAAACATCTTCCCTCCATCGGGTAATGCTAGAACTGGAGCTGTGGTGAGGGCTCTCTTGAGCCTTTGAAAAGCAAGCTCACACTCTAAGTCCCATGCAAAGACTAAGTTCTTCTTCGTTAACTTAGTAAGAGGGGCTGAAATCCTAGCGAAGTTCTTAATGAACTTCCTATAAAATCCTGCCAGACCGAGAAAGCTTCTTAATTCAGTTGCATTCTTCGGAACTTTCCAGTCTTGTACCACCACCACTTTAGCGGGATCCACAGCTAAGCCTTGCTTTGAAACTATATGCCCAAGGAACTGAACTTCCCTTCTCTAGAAATGGCATTTAGAGAACTTGGCTTTCAACTGATGAGCTCTAAGCGTATCCATAACCTCCTTGAGGTGTGTAGCATGCTCTTCCTCATCCTTAGAGAAGACCAGAATATCATCCACGAAGACAACCATAAACTTGTTAAGGAACTCCGTAAACACCCTACTCATCAAATCAACAGAGTATGCGGGTGCATTAGTCAAAGCGAACGGCATGACTAGCCATTCAAAGAATCCATCTGGAGTCCTAAACGCAGTCTTGTCAATACTATCCTTAGCCACTATAAGCTGATGG
Organism: Allium sativum; assembly: GCA_030737875.1. NCBI lineage: Eukaryota > Viridiplantae > Streptophyta > Magnoliopsida > Asparagales > Amaryllidaceae > Allium > Allium sativum. The sequence continues at coordinate 873,945,798 of CM060910.1, forward strand.
AATCCGGTGGCTAGATCGAGCTGAGAGAAAACAGAAGCACCGACAAGCTGGTCAAAGAGATCATCAATCCTCGGTAACGGGTGTCTATTCTTCTTTGTCAGCTTGTTCAACTCACGATAATCAACACATAGACGAAGCGAACCATCTGCCTTAGTAGCGAATACCACAGGAGCACCCCATTCCGAAATGCTTCGCCTAATGAAATTTTTCTCAAGCAACTCCTTGATTTGCTTACTAAGCTCTCTTCTTTCTCACGGGGCCATGTGCCTAACAGGTAATGAAACTGGCTTGGCATTATCAACAAGATAAATACGGAAGTCTATCTCGCGTTTAGGGGGTAACCCCTTCACCTCATCAAAAACATCAGGATATTCTCGGACCACCCTCACAGATTGAAGATTGTCAATAGATGAGTCGAGGGATTCAAGATAACATAACATGACGGGATCCAGAGGGTTATAAGAAATCTCTAGGGTATTGCCAAGGCAAGTCATAAGCCTCACTACCCTATGCTCACAATCGAGAATGGCTCCATAACTGGACAACCAATCCATGCCCAAAATCAACCCGTATCCCATGAACCCGAGAACATAAGCATTACATGTGAATTCTACGGTCAAGATAGAAATCCTCAAATCCATACAAATCATAGATAGATGGGCGGAACCCCCAATTGGATTTGAAACACTAACGAGATCCTCAACTAGACTAGTACTTAGGTGCAAACTTTCAACAATATCAGAAGAGATAAAGGTATGCGCTGCGCCAGAATCAAATAAAGTTCGAACAGGAAAACCAGAAATGTAAACAAGACTTTCTACAGAAATACTACCTCGGTCCGGAACTGGAGCAGTGTTGAGAGCATGCATCTGCCCTCCAGAAGGTCTTGCTCGCTGAGTCTGTCCTTGCCCCTATCCTTGCTTCTTTGGGCAATCCTTACTGAAGTGTCCAGACTCTCTGCAATGAAAGCATTCTCCCAACTTCCTCTTCTTCTTCCTACAATCTTTGGCTATGTGTCCAACGATCCCACAGAAGTTGCACTTTCTTGTGTCCTTTGCCTTGTTGTTGTTGGCCTTGTTACCCTTGTTGTTCTTGTTATTCTTGTTGTTCGGATTGCTCTGGTTGCTCTGATTTCCTCCCCACTTGGAGTCCGTCTTCTTGGTTTGAGTCTCATTAGGCTTGACTTCTTTCTTGCCATTCTTATCATCTCCCTGGAGCAAGGCCATATCCACTAAGCTCTCAAAAGTGGCCCCCATGGGTATATGAGACATGGCTAAACCTTGTAATGGCTCATTCAATCCTCGTGCAAAGCGTAGAGCCTTCTTCTGAGGTGTGTTCACCATGTCCAAACCAAATCGAGCAAGCTGGTTAAACTTATTCACATAATCCCTCACTGTCATGTCCCCTTGCTTCAAAGATATGAACTTCTCCATTTGTAGATTCTCCTCAGCAGATGATAGAAACTTAAGCCCAAACCTCATCCTAAAGTCGGCCCAAGTCTCTATAGGCCTAGTAGCGTTGGTGACCTCCCACCAATAAGCAGCTTCCTCTTTCAATAGCCATACTGCTAATAGAACTTTTCTACGGTCTACCACATCAAAGATGGCAAATATGTCTTCAGTTTCTTTTAACCAGTTTCTTGCCTCCACATAAGTCTCTGTCCCAACAAAATTCTTGCCACCCATGGCCTTAAAGTCTTTGCAAATCTTTGAAATCCGCTTGTGGACGCTGAGGAGAAGGAGGAGGAGGAACCTCAGGTAAGGGAGGAGGAGTGGGAGTGTTTGCTGGGCCCGCATCGTTGCCCTAGCTTCCAAGTACCTTCGGAACCATCCGGGTATGGGTACTCCCTCGGGAAGGTTAAGATCGGCCATGCTGAAAAAGGAAAAGATAGATTTAGAACGAGGAAACGAAGGATAGTGTTAATGGCTTTTGGGGAATAGCCTTTTTAAAATAAACTAGACTTTTCTTGGAAAATACTTAATTGGTTTTGAAAATAGTTTTTCAAAAGGGTTTTTAAAACTTTTGTCCGGTCTAGTAAAACCTTATGCTCTGATACCAAATGTAACACCCCACCTCCGCCAGGGTCACTCTTGCAAGTACATTGGCTTTGGAGGGGTGTTGGTCAAGGTAAACATGCATAAAGATATCACAAGACAAGACATATAAGTAAAACAGAGTAAGTAAAGCAGCGGATAAAACTACTATTTCAAAACCATAGTCAACTTACATCAAAAGTACTGAGTCATTATTTTCCAACTACTACAAGTCTAGAAACTGGAAATAACATAAAGTAAACCATCCCCAAAGTAGACATGGTAAAGCCATAGCGAGCTCAAGTCCAAACCGTACATGAGCTATCCAGTAAGCAAGCTAAAGATCCAAGCTAGGTGTTAGTGTTCCCACCCTGAGAACCTGGGGGGGGGGGGGGGGGTGGAAAACGGAAGAAAAGAGGCGAAAGAAAACGGGTCAGTCAAAAAGACTGGTAAGTCCTACCTACTATTAGTATAAAAACTAATAAAGTTAACCGGACATGTAAAACATAGATGAAACATAGGATGATAACTGGCATGGTGAAAAGTTAACAAGCTAGATCAAGTGTGGCATCGCATATACAAGGTTAAGTTGCACCAAGTGTACAAGTATTCTAATCCATGTCAAGCATAAACAAGAAATGATCCCTTGGCCCAAATTTGGCCCAACATCATGAGGTGACCTAAATCAAGGTCCAACTACACGGTCTAGTCAATCGGCTCCCTATAAGCCTAACTCGTCAAGTGTCGGTGCCACACGGCCCAATCCCGGAATGTAGTCAAACTGTGCTAGGTCCACCCTAGGGTGTATCAAGTCCTAGGGTGCCAACCATTGGCACGAATCAAGCACGCACAGTCTAAACCTACTGGTGCCCGTGCCTGCTTTTTCAACTCCGGACTATGTGCACGACCATAGTCCGCCTGAACCTACACCGGCGCACCTACTCAGTCGTCGTTCTGGTCGCTTACAATCAGCCCAGTAATCGTGCCCCACCCTAGCCTAGTCCCTAGGGGTATCATTGATACATCCAAGAGGGTTACTGCTGAAAAGGACCACGTAACTAGGGTTTCTAACGGGTTAAGTGTGGTTAACCCTATCCCATCATGTATCAAGTTGGTTAAGTATACCAAAGTGGTTCATGACTTAACCCCAACAATCCATCGTGTTCAATTGGTTAAGTATTCAAGTGGTCCATGACTTAACCCTATCATGTGGCATTAATTAACTTAATGCACCCAACCTCTCACATTAGACCTTGTTGTGGTTACTAGTTAAGCCGGGCGGGTTCGGGTAGCTTTACACCACAACTTAGTCTAACCTCGGGTTTTTAAGCGCAATATGACCAACTTCTCACATTGGGTCTTATTGTTTGTAGCTACTAGTTAAGCCGGTCGGTTCTGGGTAGATTTATGCAACAAACTCAACCCAACCTCGAGTTGGCCACTTTCATGTTTCCTACATGTCATGTCCACGTTCATGTTTTCAAGCATAATCACATGTCATATTTTCAAGTCATGTTTCATGTCATTTAATTTTACCCATAACGTAACCCCATCGCATGTAAGTTCGCATCAACACGCATAGATCAAAAAGGGGAACATAATGATATGAAAAGTTGGGCATAATGTGGCAAAGTCTACCACAAGTTTAACATGGTGATATATGAGGAAAAGGTGTTCATCACAACTAGCATATGGCATTATTGGCCTCAAAACATGTATGACATCAACTTAGCAAATAGGTGATAGCATGGTCATAGTTAACATAGGGTGATAGCTTGTGATTAGCATATGGTTCATAACATCGTAGGCAAGTTAACATAAAGATCATGAGAGGATCTATGTTGCATTATGCATAATTACCAAGTTCTATGTTGCATTATGCATAACCATCAAATAAAGCTCATAGCTTTCTACCCAAAAATCAAGGTAAATGATACTAGGTTCATGATAGTGCCACAATCATAGATCAAAAGAGTCATACATGGATCTATGCATACAAATTTAGCCCAAAACAAGTATTATACCCAAAAGTCACATTTCAACTTGCTACATGATCATATTAACTTCATAGTTTAAATCTAAGAGTAGAATAGGGCTTACAAAGCTTGGCTAAGAAGACTAGAACAAAATAAAACAAGATTGAGACGAAGCCACACTAGAAATCACCAACTAAAGATAAGATCCACTCCAAGCCTTGAGAAATAAGAAGAAAGATACTTGTTTTGATGAAGAAAGATGGCTCTTTTACTAGCTCAGAACACTCAAACTTTCATGAAGAGGATGGAGGCCATGATATGAAGGTGGAGTCCATGATTAGGAAGCATTTTGGCATAATTTAGTTGTAGGAATGATTTGTGTTGATTTAGGCTAGGTATTAGGGTGTTTTTATAGGTGTAGAGACTAGTTTAGGCCATAGGATTAACCCTAATTCAGATCTGAGCCATCAAATCACGTCACAAGCCAACAAAACAAGACCCAAGAGCCAAAACAGGCACACCAGGCCAAACTGGCCGACCACCCAAGTCGACAGGGGTGTCGACTGGGCAGTCGACACCACCTGGGGTGTGTCGACTCCCAAGTCGACTCCCCAGTCGACTTGGGGGCTGGGCGGGAAACTTTCCCACCCAGTCTTTTTTGGCTCCAGATTCGAAATTTGAACTGTTTTTGAACTTGGAATTTTCTGAAAACTTCTATGGGGTGTAACTAGGTCATACGGACTCCGATTTTGGAAAACTCGGACTCTATTTCGCGTATTTTTCCGAGACGAACGCAATGGCACAGCCCGTTTCCCTTGATTCAGATTTTAACATTTAATTCTGCCTTGATTAATGTTATAACATGTTATTCAAAATACGGGTTGTTACAAATGGGGTTCGAAAGGGTAGAAGAAACGTGATAAAGATATATGGAGCAGTAAATCAAAATGCAGACAGTAAGAGAAACAACAACAAGGAATGGTGAGCAAAAGGAGAAAGTAGAGAAGAGGGTGCAGCGTTTTAATGCATGATGCGTGAGCTTCTTTGTTGCTGTACTGGTTTAGCCCTTAGCTTGGGCCATGTAAAATATATATATATATATATAATAATATAAAAATAAATACAAAAGACAAAAAAGGGAAGAAATAGAAGAAGTTGCGGCATAAGTAGGAAGAGATAGACAGTAGTAGGAAAAGGAAGAAAGGAAACAAAAGAAAGAAGAAAAGAAGGAATGATCAGAAAAGAAAGGGGTGCAGTATTTGTTCAATACATGGTGCGTGAGGGAATAAGAACAGAGTGCGACATTTTAAAACATGGGTTATGGGCTGTTAAGTGGGCTAAGCCCAGTTTTTAATTAAAAAGAAATTTAATGAAAAGGGAAGTTTAAAATGAAATTCAAGTCTAAATATTATTAAACACACACACACACAGATATATATATATATATATATATATATATATATATATATATATATATGGGCTGTTATCATCGGGCTTGGCCCTTTCAATAAAGATATTAATGTTTTAAGTACTAATCTAAATAAAAATAACATATTTATATAAAAACTATATATATATGTATGTATGTATACTAACTTATCTCTGCATAGGAGTTAGCTGAAGAATATATGGTCGAACGGACTTTGGTGATCGATCGATCGTAAATAACTCAACGTAATCATCAAACAATTCATTTTAAAATAGATTGATCTGTTAAGTGATTTAAAAATGTTTGAAATGGTAAATATCATCCTAAATATATCGAACGTGAATTTAACCGTCGAACTAAGTTAACGTGTAGACAATCGATCAGTAATAATCTGAATTCAATTGGATGTTTAATGAATTTATTTATTTATTAAGTTGTTATAATTACGTTAATCATAATTATATATTACATAAACATATGTTAGTAGAAATAAACGCCGTTCCACTTTATATTTGATTAACTGAAAATTTTATGTTTGGAACACACTGATAGCAGAAATAAACACCGTTTTGTTACTTTATTAGTTTGGCATAATTTATCAGTTAATATATGCTGTTGAGATGTTATCAGTTGATATTATTGAATGGTATGATTGATGGTGCAAATTGGGTTAACACTTGAATGTCGTCTATAAAAAGAAGTGTATATACCGTTGGAACTGCTAAAGTTATATTTTCTGTAAAGTAACCTAGGGATAACTTGACCTTTGATAATTGGATATGAATTATTTTTAAGAAAACAATTAAATGGGTTATTTTAAATTAATTATATTATCAATTAATTTAAAATGGAAATATTAATTAAAATCAATTAATTAGGTTGTTTAGGGTTGATGTAAATCAACTATTTAAATAGCAATTGTTTATTTAATTAATTGTTTTATTTAATAAAAGAGGTTTTAATAAAGGGATGTTTAAAAACTTGATAATATTTTAAATTTACATATTTGGTTGTATAATGGTGTAATAAATTAAAAAGTTAAAATTGGATAAGTTACCCAAGAAAAAGTTTTAACTTAATTAATCTTTTAATTAAGTAATGTTTAAAGATAATTTAATTATCAAAGGACAAGAAAAATCAAGTTGATTATCTGGATTAAAATTCTCCGATTTAATATTTGAAGTTAACCAAGTTAGCTGGATAAATGTTTTCCAAAACAATAATGTCGTTTTGAAGCGCTTTAAGATTTGGAAAATCAACTGGATTTACAAAACCTGGATTGTTAAATATTTTGGATATTGAACTTATATGAATCTTGACGATGAGAATGGTTTCAATTCAAGGTCTGAGAGGTAATTAAAATACCCCAATTTCACTATCATCCGATAGATCGTGTTAGTTCGTGTTCAAAATCAGTGTTAGAATTGAATATCATTTTCAGTTATGAACATATATTCGAGAATGGGATTTTAACGTAAGGTTGATAATAAGAGTTTTATTGGTTAATTAATCATTTTGTTTTCAAATGAATATATATAAACACAGCTAGTATTTGAACTCAAATATTAAAGGTGATTCAAATTAAGCTCAGCAGATCCAACGGAGTTAAATCTATTTATTTTATTTTATATTTGATGGTTAAATCACCGACTATCAAATCTGGACCTTTTCGTTATCGTTTTCGAAGAGACCGGAATCTAATTCCACTTCGATTCGATATACGTTTCGAGTCAGAGATTATTGAAGACAAATGAAGACGAAGTTTATACAAGGGTTGTTCTATTTACAAGATAGTGCCTTCGGTTTGTTCAGTCCCAGGACAACTTGTATGGACGAGTGTCTGGTAGAGTATGCCTAATAAATTGCGTAAATTGATCTCTTCAAATGGATTTATGTTTAGTGGTGGAGGAATTCGTTTCTCTTAGCTTTATACCCGTGGTATTTTTGGGGAAATCAATTTTTAATTTGGCGGGTTTGACAATGTGGCATTCAAAGTGAATGAAGACATGTTATACCCAAGGGTAAGTTCAGCCTCAAGCCTCACAACCGGGAAATGACAAAAATCAGGCAGGCAGCATAGCTATATGGGTCGCTCCCATTAAGGTGTATAATCACCTATCTAGAGAAATTCCATTTGCTTCTTTAATCTATCGATGTTGTCCCTTTTTCGGGAAACGGTTGCTGATCCCAACCGTTGGTGATATACATTCGATACACCCAAGCGAAATGAGTGGTCGGTCATGTGTGGGCTGGGTTGCAAGACGTTCTTATTGAACCCAGTGTATTCCCCTCTAGAGATACACTATTGGCAGATGGTTCCATACCTTGTCATAGTCGGAATCCAATCTCCAATATGCGCCCGCTGTTTTGATTGTATACTACATATGTGGAGCATGAGATGCAAGCGTTCCACTAGATTGATATTTATTTGAATTTAGACATTATTATAATATCAAAATAAGATATTGATTTCAAAATGTTTTGGGTTATCGTAAGGTAAAAACCATCCGTATTTATGTGTGGATCGGCCTTACGATTATCTTTTCCTTCAAAAGGTTTTTGAAAGTTAAAATTAAACTGTTTTTAATCATTTACTCACACCAGTCTCATGACTGACCCAGAGTTTATTTTTCTATGTTTTCCTAAACTCTTGGGTTCCCCAATTTTGTACGGGCAGTCCAATAATTCAGGATTTTACAGATTTATCTGGAGGAGCTTGGAGCAAGAGGCTTCAACGTTAGATATGTAGAGTTTATTCTGCTGTGATGTATATGTAATGTACTCTGATGATGTATGTAAGTTCAAATACTGTTGTATTTCAAAAGTGATTATTTATATATTATATTTCATTCCGCTGCGATTGTGAGACTCTATGATATTGTTCAGTCCGATCTTCTATCTATTTTCTTCTATTCTAATTTTCTATCTTTCTATTTCTCATCCTCTAACTTCTTTCTATTAATGACTCGTATTTGCATGGAATTTGGGTTGGACTTGAGTTGTATTCAGTCAGCCTAAATGGTATGGATTTGTGGGTCATTACAATTTGGTTTTCTGTGCTTAAGCCGTGTCTCATAATCTTAATGAGGCTGCGCCATTGGTCCATTGTGGACCGGTTCATCTATTCGATGACCATAAATTTTCTGCACGCACATTCGGTAAAACGCACTAACCCTCTTTTGTACATATGTAAATATTTCTCTTCCGTTCACTCATTGTGTCATGCATTGACTGTGGGGACACAGTCGAAATCAAGTGTGGGGGAAGTCTCATTTTCATTACGTTTTGCATAGTTTAAGGTTGCATTTTTTTCCTTTCTTTTTTTGCATTTTTCCCCTTTTCTTAAAAAAAAGAGTTTTGCACTTCTATTTAATTTTAAATAAGACATGATGGAGTTATTAGCATATAATTTTGGTCGTTCGATTAAAATGTTTGGAAATTTACTTTTCTTAGCGGATAACGAAAGGAAAGTTTGAATTATGAGCAAATTTGGTGTAACTGGTATATTGGGAAATCCATAGGTGATGAGTATGAAATGTTTTCTGAATCATAATCCGATTAAATGAATGGTTGATTTAGACTACTTGCCATAACATTTTAGATCTTTTAAGTGAAGTTGTGCTAAGATATTCTCACTTAACTCTCTCTCTCTCTCTTATGTAAAAAAAAGAGAGAGAAAAGAGAAAAAGAAAAAAAATGTATATATATAATAATAATCCAAGGGTATCCAACATTGCTAGTACATCTTGCGTTGGTGTGCAAACCCGCCAAGTTCTTTCCGACACCTTCTTGACAAAGTCAACGTCGGTATACCTTGATCTCATTTTATGAGTTGGACACCTAAGGACTTCCGACATCTTGTTGACAAAGTCAGCGTCGGTCTGCACAATCTGCCAAGCTATGTCCCAAACTCTTACGGGTGGTATACCTTGGTCTTTTCGGTTAGGTGTTTGTAAATAGTAATAATGTAAATATTTTATAATAAAAAGAGAGTTAGCACCTAAAATCCAAGCACACTCTTCACTTATTCGACCTAACTTGTTAACAAAACGGAAGTTGAGATGTCATTTTACGATTGTTGATATCGATTATAGAATTCATTTCATATTTGCACTATGTTTCTACCAAAACAGCTGGCCAAGCTGGAGGAGTTTGTGATGATAACATGACTTTTGTTTGAAGTTTTGATTAGTAATGGACTCAAATTTCATAGCGACGACCCAAATTTGTGTTAATTCATTCGTGTAACATTTAAAAGTAAATTATCCATTTGTAAATATTCCTTTAAAAGCTTGCATTCATCTTGTAAATATTTTCTAATCTTGCATTTTATAAATATTTTTTGCGTTTAATTTTTGGATTTTGTGGGTAGTATCCGATGAAAACCCTCACGAGACAACACTCGTCCTACTAGGGACACCCAGAGGTTTAAAGGCTTGTTGCATACGTTCAATGCAATTGTGCTCACTACGAAAACGGATTTAGCTTAGTTTTTTAAGTTTATTCTAGGACGAACAAAAAGATAAGTGTGGGGGTATTTGATGTGCACGCAAAAATGCACATTTATATTCATATATTTATCCTTGTTTAATTTAAATAAATGTCATTTGTGGGTATTTTGTCACGTTTAGACCATAATTCAATTGATTTCAAAATATCATACATTCTTCATCATACAAAGAAAAAATGGTCATTTTTTGTGCTTATGTTATTTTATGAATTTTATTTGGACATTTTTCATTATTTTTGTAGAAATTTGGTGCATATGGAAGAGTTCTTCATTGAGATTTACATGCATACAAAGGAAAAAAGAGGAAATCAATGCCTTGCCAAAAAAGAGGAAATCAATGTCTTGCCTAAAAAAGGAAATCAATCAATCGAGAAGGAATCAATTCAAATAAATGATTGGTGGAGGACCCCACCCACTCTCCTTCCTTCTTTAGTGGAGACAAAAAAGGCTTAATGAATCATTATCGCTAAAGACAAAAGGAAGCTTAATGAAGGGCATTCTTGGTAGCACGCTGGAATTGAATTAGGGTTTTTCACATGTATAAATAACCCCTGTATGTTGTTGTAAAATTCATATTGGATTTTATTTAGTTTAGAGTGGCTGAAATCAAAAACTCTATTTCTCTTCCATGGCATCTTAGCCATTTCTTTTATATAATTTTTTTAGTGTTGTTTTAATATAGTACTCTTTTCTTTTGTTGTGTTTTATAACTAAATCTCTTTATGTTATCATTGAATCCATTATGAGTAGTTAAACCCCTTCAATTTAGGGGTAGTGAAGTTTTCATGATTCATGAATAATTAACATAAGAATTTCATGTTTCTAACTCTCTTATTTGAGCTTAATCTAAAATTAGATATAGATAAAGTAAAGATTTTATATGGTGAAAATTGATAGCACATGTTGGTTGATTATTCCCAAATGTGTTATACTCATATCATTAATAGAATCATACTTTATCACAATCTAATTCATTTTAGAAAAAGTAGTGACATTAAAAATGAAAGCATCCTTGTTGGCCTATGTAGTTAGTGAATATTAACATACAAAACATACTCATAATATTTCATTTTTATTAGAACTATTATTTTCTATGTGATAATTAGGGCTTTAATTTTGTATTGAAATTTGATGATTTATGTAGCTTGAATTTTATAGCATATAAATCATGCTTGTATGAATACAACACTTAATGTGTTAGTTATTAAAGAGAGATAGAGACATTTTTTATGTTAATTAGATTGATGTTGATAGTGAATCTACTCCTAAATTATCTCTTAGTCTCATATTTGTATTCATTTTAACATCGTTAGTTTTCTTTTAGTTTATAGTTAACAATTTCACTCACTTTCGGCTTAGTTTGATTGAGTAATTAAGATTAGAATAAATTCTTTCCCTGTGGATCAACCCATATTCGCCACGTACTACGATTGTACATCGTACGCTTGCAGTTATTATTACGATATTTTGTCAACGGTTTTCTAATTCCATAGAAACGCCGTTTGTAAACAGCTAACATTTCAATAACATTTCAGATACAGTAATTTCAATTCCTATAAAATATTAGTCAAGTGTGAGTTGAACTCACCTTAGTGGCATAGAAATAGAGACGACATAGAGAGGCGCAGAACCGAAATAACACTGAAACTTCAGCGAACTGAGCAAACAAATTACGGTCAAGACATGACCGTAGCGAAGTTTGATATCAAAAATTTAAAAGATTTTTTTTTGCATAAGTTTCTTACAAATATACGTGTCTTGTATATGGTTACCTCACATTTAAAAAGAAGTTTAAACAAACTTTAACTCTCTCGTGCTTCTCTTTTTTTTTCTATCTGTACATTGCAACAAGGCTTCAACATGGAAGTTGGCTGATGTACATATTCTCTAACCCCTACCCTACCATGCATAGCATGACAACAAACACACCCATTGTTTCCCTTTTTAAAATATATATATATATATATATATATATATAATCAAACTCATTTTGTTGCATTGTTACCATTCTTTATAGAGCCAATATGTAAATATAAGAAAGACCTCTGCACAACTTATATTTCATTTTGTTGCATTGTTACCATTCTTTATAGAGCCAATATGTAAATATAAGAAAGACCTCTGCACAACTTATATTTGCAAAGCAAATGCGCAGTATACATATTATGCGATATTCATATATATATATATATATATATATATATATATAGCTATTACTATATATGTGCTCTTTTTCTTCTCAAAGGTTCGGTTTGCCCAAAATGAAACAGTACGCTTCAAGAAGATTTAAAACTGGTAACTCTATGTTTTAGCAAATTATAAACATTACAAACTATAGTTTAACAAACATTATATATTCAAAAATACGCATTTGTAACATAAACAAGGGAATGGTTTCAACACATTAGATCGGCCAAGGAAGCTCGACTAGGGAGGGTCATGGGTTAGGTTGACGGTGGCGAGTCAGGTCAACATCGACGCTAGGTGGGTTCATGGCCATCTCTGCTGAATTTCTTTTCTTTTCTGGATTTGGTCAACAATGAAGGGAGGGGTTGACCATGGGTTCGTTTGGAGGGGTGTTAGGCATCGGTCAGAGGAGCAGTGTCAGGAAGGAGACGAGGGTGCTTCAAGTGATGAGCGCATGCCATCGGTGGTTGGCTGTCACGTTGGAATCCAACTTTAGATACATAAAACTTTTTTTTATAAAACAGTTCAGATTTTGGAGCAAATAAGGGTGGAGATGGGTTCGCTAGGGCTGGTCGGAGTCGGATTCATTGGCTGCGGTGACAATGGAAGCGAAGAGGAGGTGGGTTTCAAAGGTGATGGGAAAGCTTGCTCACGGTTTTATACGCACAAACTAAAAATAAGAGAAGAAGAAAAACAAAAGCAAAAATGAAAAGTAAGATCATGAGTTTACCTCACGAAGGAATGATCTGAATATGCAAGGACTGATTTTCTTCTCAATTGCTTTGTATCTCTATCCACGATACGAAGTGGCTTTCTCTCGACTAGGGGAGGGTCATGGGTCTGTGATTTGGGCTTTGGGACTATGTTTATGTAGTAACTTCATGAACTACTATGGGTTCATGCCCCATGACCCATGAACTACTATAGGAACTTGACCCATGACCCATGTTTATGTAGTAGCTTCATGAACTACTATGGTTTCGACCAAGGGAAAGCTTGACCTTGGGTTTGGTCGGAGGGGTGTTGGGCATCAATCGGAGGCACATCGTCAGAGCAGAGGCAAGGGTGCTTCAGGTGATGGGTGCATGCCATCGCTGGTTGGCTATCACGTTTTAATCTAACGTTTAGCTTCAGAAAACTTTTTTTTCTTATAAAACAGTTCAGATTTTGGAGCAAATAAGGGAGGAGATGGGTTCACCAGGGCTGGTCGGAGTCGGATTCATCGGCTGCGATGACGGTGGAAGCGAAGGGGAGGTGGGTTTCAAAGGTGATGGGAAAGCTTGCTCATAGTTTTAAATGCACAAACTAAAAATAAGAGAAGAAGAAAAACAAAAACAAAAACAAAAAGTAAGATTAGGAGTTTACCTCACGAAGGAATGATCTGAATATCCAAGGAGAAAAAAAATTGTTTGGGAGAGAATGAATGGTTTCTCAGAGAAATGGGAATGTAAATATAAAAAGGGGAAACCCACGTAAATAATCAATTAGTCACGGCTTTTCAAATATTTTTCCTTTTTCAACATTAATCAATTACCGAATAAGTGAACTGATGTCATTAGCTTTCCTAAGAAGCTACGTTTTTATAAGGAATGGAACAATTAATTTTAAATATTATAAATGTTGCCCCATACACGGCTAAATAAAATTTCAAATGCAATTGTAGATGGATTTTACCAAAACGAAAACATAAATAAATTTATACTAAAATTTGCACTCTAAAAATATAATGTTTCCCATAATATAAACTTCCAATTTTCCCTAATTAATAAATTCTAGATTTGATAAACTTGACAACTGTACTTTCTACATATAACAAATTTCAAAATACTACCATAACATATCAAATTTTAATATTAAATTATATTTAATTTCTATAATTCAAATTCATCACAATTTAAATAAATATATAAAAACCGTGTGAAATTACAGGATGTTACATCAATATTTGATTGGTTTTTGACGTTTAGGTTCATCCTATTATTATTTGTAGTTGCTTCTTTCAATATTTGATTAGTTTCAGACATTTAGGTTCTTCCTACTTTTATTTGTAATAAATATATTTTGACCCTACTTTATTTATTTATTTATTTTGAATTTGTTCAGGTGGGAAACCGACCGGAGCCGTAAAACCCCTAGTGCACCTAGCCCGGTCCGCGGATACCACATAAGTGGCTAATCATAGCGTATGCACATGGTAAAACCCTACTTTAATATTTTTGAATTTCCATTATATTCTCATTTTGTATTCCAGTATTCCTTCTTTGTATGTTCCTAGAACTAGAAAAACACTTTCCAACTATTATACATCGTAACTTGGATAATGAATTAAGTAGCCACACTACTTATGCACATAGACAAATGAATGAACACAAATAAAGGTATTACCAGATATTTATTATATCAACAAACATCTTCTTTTGAGCTTATACTTTTAATTAGCTGACCAAATGTTATATGATTTTCAATTAATCTTTTTATGTCTATTTCAGTTAGTAGAAAACAAAGCTTCAAATAAGTTCAATAATGTTTCAAAAAATACATTTTTTATTTTCCTTTTCAGTTTGGTTAAGTCTTAAAGTATGTTATGATTTAAAATCTAAATAAATAGTACCTTTTATACTTATTGCAGGTTATGATAATGTAAACAAGTCTATACTAATGTAATCGTAATTTATGGACACTTACTCATTTGGTACTCATCAAGTTTTTTCACAAATTATTTTTTAGCATATAATAGAAAGACAAAATTTTGCTTAACTTAGTATGATAGTATTAGCTGCTAAAATTGCAAAAATGGAGTATTCACTAAAATATTATGTTGGTTCATTCAAAGTTTGATTAGTTTTTAACATTCAGGTATTCACTGCTGCTATTTATAATACATATTTTATCCCTATTCTATTTATAGTGGCATACATTACAATTTATTCTTTAATATGTATCAATTTCCATTATATTTTAATTTTTTTATTCCAGTTCGTATGTTCCTAAAAATAGAAGAAAGAAATTCCGAATATTTTGAATCAAAACTTGGATAGTAAACTAATTAGACACGCTATTTATGTACATAGACAAATTAATGAACACAAATAGAGGCGTCACGAGATGTTTTTTTACATCAACGAACATTCTTCATCTTTTAAGCTTAAACTTTTACTGATTTTATCTAATTGTCAATTAATCATTATTTTTGTTCATTTCAGCTAGTTGAAGGCAAAGCTTTCAAATTTTCTACTAGGTTCAATAATGTTTAAAATAAACCATGCTGAAAATTTCTTTTTTTACATGGTAATTAAATGCTATGTAAGTCTTGAATAATCCACTAAGTTGATTTCTTTGAAGACAACCAATCTTCTGTTCATGTACCGCTTCACTTAAGGCATGGTATGACACTGTAAACCTGTTTTAAGGAATCTTACTCATCCACTTTTTTTCATCTGATAATTTTGCAATTCTATAAGAAGCTTAATTTATTATGATAATATTAGTTTCTAAGATTGCACAAATTGAGTATTAGCCAAAATATTATTTTCTAAAGTTTGAGAAAAATCACCAATTAGGAATACAAATGATCATGGAGAGCGATAATTACAGGTTTGTGACCCCTTTACTTCAACTAAAAGCTTTGATGTAATACTAGGATCTAGCTTTTTTTCTCTATATTGGTTGAATGGTAACAGGGCTAAATCAGCTGAAGAAGTGTGACTACAACAAGTTAACAATGCAAATGAAGGAAACAAAACAGGTAAAAGGAAATATGCTGAGTCATAGATGCATTCTTATTGTTAGTTTGGCCATTTTTATCATATGTGTAGGGGCCTCACAAATTTTGGTTGACTTTTAATGTCTATCGTAACATCAATTAGCAATAGGTAATTAGCATTTAGCATAAATATATTAGTAATCAATACGGCTACTACCATCAATTCCAGACATGAGACAATATAAAAAGAGGATAATAATTGTACTTGCACATATTACAATGACTACCAGACATGAATACCAAGTATGATATGTTTTGTCACAGCCTTCCATATATTTGTAATCATGTGCATCCATGTTTATAAACATTTCATATGGCCACGTATTGGACTTATGTATTGAAACGACCCGAACTTCCCCGGTGAGGAAAGCCCGGATTGAGTCTAGAACAAGCCACAACAGAACACAGATGGAAGAACATTTCATTGTTAATTACAACAATTCCATCAGTTACCAAGAATATACAGAGTATAAACAATATTACACATTATAAAATATCAGAGATTACAATACATTATACAGCAGCGGAAAATAATACAAAACACAACTGAAGGAGATATACGGATACAAAGCTTGCCGGATATCATTCCAGCTGTAAATCAGGATCCTACGAATATAAATCTGCAAAACCAAAACTACTAGCTGCCCGTGTCAAAATAAGGGCACCCAGAGTTTAGGTTAAAACAATAAACTCCAGGTCAGTCATGGGACTGGTGTGAGAACTAGAACAGTTATTAATCTTTATTTTAAAGTTAGGTAAATCAAGGGACCACGCCGTATAACACGGAACGGGTTTCCTCCCAAGAACACAAGTGCATAAAACAACAGCGCAATGCTAAATAAAGAACAATGAAGCTATTATAAGACCCAGGTCCCATCACACAATGCAACACAAACCAGAGGATAGGGTTTTACCTTATAATAGCCAAAGAATGCTTGATACGTTAAAACAAATCTTTTATTATTGCTATAAGTGAAATCAATTTCAAATCATAAATATCAATCATAGGCGTCATGAATGCCCCATACCACTATGACGCCATATATAGGATATACAATCAAAATCGCAAAGTCACGTATTTGGAAATTGGGTTTCCATCTATGAACCGAGGCAAAAGATAGTCCTCTACCGATTCAAGACGCTCTAGCCCGCCCCTCAGGAACAGAACGCATCGTCCCTTCGATCGTCAGGGCCGGTCCATCGATGTGGATTAAAATGCCTGAACACTGTGTTTCCCCACCCTATGGGGTGTCAATGAGTCAACAAATGACTCCATCGGCTTCACATAGTCACCGATATATCCGAGGCGCCTCGCAACAGCAACAACCACATAAGTCAAACTCGTCAGGGCGTGTAAAACCACTGACGCCACTTCTAGCTAAAAGGAAACGCATGCCCTCCCTGATATCCTCTCCCGTTTCTGGTTCACAACCGTGGTGTGAGGCTCGCGAATTAATGCTACACAAAGCTATGCCACACAGGTCGTGCTTTGATCATCACCACAAGACTTTGCTTTTCAACAGAAGCCTTGATCAATTGCCACTTAGGCATGCCACACAGGCAATTCACTCCATGCGTTTGATATCCATCAATATATAACCTCTGAGCTCGTACGTCTCAGAGAAGGGCGTTAAGCAAGAGAATATATTCTCCACCGCCAAACAGATATATATTTAATAGAAATCAATCACACAGAATAAAATCCAATGTCAGACACACAGTCCATTTACAAGTCCGTTCTGGGTCTGAACGAAACCGGAGGCACCTAGTACCTCGCATATCCATCGATCTCCAAGCACGTTTGGACGATCACCAACTGATTCCCTCCTCTTGGGTGTACGACCCAATCAAGATCATCAGTAATTGTCCGAACGACATGAAGACCTCCGGTCTTCGACCACCGTCTTCATCTTCGACACCACGTCAAATCAGTTATTGAGAATGGGATAAACCCGGTCTTTCTGAATAACTCGCGTATATAATAAACAAGTGTTACACAAACACAACATACGCCTCATTCCAATTCAGAATATTCTTTTATTCAAATATTCTTATACTTCGGGAAAGGCTCCCATTAATTTTATCAAAGATAAATTCTTTAAATTTATTCTTTAATCTTCTTTTGAATATCAATTCAAACTAGTCGGGATTAGCGAACAACACCTGAGCAATCATTTATTTCATTTCCCAATCCCCACCTATTCATCCAATGAAGTAAAACTGGTAATACTTCAAATCTAACACCACTGTAACACCCCACACCCGCTAAGGTCACTCACTAAGGGAATGCCTTAACTTCGGTGGAGTATTTTATGTGAATATAGAACAGAAAAATTACAACAAGACAGATATAAGTAATACTTGAAATTTAAAACATCATTTCATTGCAGCAGAAGGTAAACATGTTTGGTTACATATCAAAAACCAACAAGAGTCAAGTACAAAATATCCATCTCGTTAAAACATAAGTACATAATCCCACTACATACTAATAGCCATAATAGAAAAGATAACCGAGCTTTACTTCAAGAGTCCAAGCTCCAAAAGATAGATAAAGCAATCTGATCAAAGCCCACTAGTGCTAGGCCCACTCTGATAACCCGAGGGTTGGAAAAAAGATAAAAACAACGGGGTCAGACATAAGTCTGAGTGAGCCCTATAACTTTAGCAATACAATCATTAAAGTAATTAGGGTATGATATAAACCTGGTACGGTACGACTGGGGATAAATGACTACACAAAGCAGCCAACTAGACTTAGGATGAACTAAGATAACGGTAAAGACACGTCTATCCACCCAAGGATAAATACTACACTGCACCACACCAGATCTACCCACCCAAGGGTAATTCCTACACTGCACCACACCAGATCTACCCACCCAAGGGTAATTCCTACTTAAAGGTTGATCCCACCCAAGAACTTAGAAAATTTACCCAGTAGTTTCGTGTATCCCTAGCTGACTACATAGGTGCCGTCTGCCCCTATCTTCACTAGGTGTACTTACTACTCCCCAAGCGATCGGCTCCCTACCGTAGATACCCGTAATGGCCCCACAGTGGGGTGTATCACTCCCCAAAGTGGCAACCCGATACTATCAATGGTGCACGGCTTATACCTACACGATGCAACAACGTCTTACCTACCAGCCCGGGTCCACACACGCATATGAAACCCGTTGGACTTGCATTGCCACCGCTAACCCGTTTTGGCCTCTTATAGTCAAGCCCAGTACGCGTGTCCCGTCCTCGACATGGGTCGAGCCCAATAAGATACATATGGGTTACTGGTTGAAATGGGCCCCCACAAGCTACCCACCTAAGCTTGTCTCTTTTTATAGTGTATCCCACTTAACCCTTTTGAATAATCATGTCCACTTACATGTTTAAAGTTTGGTTAAGTCATCTAATCATATTTCAATTGCCACTCAAGGCACCCACTAGATTTCCCATGCCACCCAAGGCACCTACTTGATTTCCACATGCCACCCAAGGCACTTACTTAACCCTTTAATAATGTTTAATTACATGTTCCACTTTGGTTAAGTATTCTAATCGTATTTTCTATTGCCACCCAAGGCAACCACTAGATCTTCCCTATGCCACCCAAGGCACTTACTTAACCCTTTAATCATGTTTAATTACATGTTCCACTTTGGTTAAGTATTCTAATCGTATTTTCTATTGCCACCCAAGGCAACCACTAGATTTTTCCACATGTCACCCAAGGCACTTACTTAACCCTTTAATCATGTTTAATTACATGTTCCACTTTGGTTAAGTATTCTAATCGTATTTTCTATTGCCACCCAAGGCAACCACTACATTTTTCCACATGCCACCCAAGGCACCCACTTAACCCCTCATGCCCCACTACATGCTTATCTGGTTAAGTGTTTCTTAATTGATTAGGAACGTAACCGTTGTAAAGACCTTTCACATTAGACTATCTTTTATGGCAGCTGGATTTACCGGTTGGGTCCGGGCAGCCTTACGCCATAACCGAGTCTAACCTCGTGTCTTTACACTTGTCACGTATCTAGTTTGTGCCTAAGACCTCTCACATTGGGCCAATCATTTGTAGCCGCTGGATTTGCCGGTCGGTTCCGGGCAGTCTTATGCTACAAAAGGGTCCAACCTCGTGTCTTAGTCGATTAATTACACCTAATTAATCACCCCCATAATTTGTATTAATTATCCCTAATTAATTACAAATTTAACGATGTACATAATTGACTCAATTATGTCCATCCACTTTATGGTATGCATAATCATACCAACTTCACACCATTTCATTAACATGAATATTAACCCCATCGTTCCCCACGTAATTCGCTAACATGGCATACTTAAAAGGGAAGATTCATCACACATACCATGGGTTCAACTTGCATAACATTAGCATCAACATGGGTTTAAAAGGTGTCAACATGCATATAGCATCAAACCCAACTAGCATAAATAATCAACCCAAACTTGCATGAATCACATATGTCATAAAGAGGTTAACTTGCATAAGATACTTATGTCATACAAAGGGGTAGACTTGCATATGTATGTATGACATACAAAGGGGTTAACTTACATATGTATGCATATCATACAAAGGTGTAAACTTGCACATGTTACTTGCATATAATCAAACACCAAACTTGCATAACATGTCATATATGAACTTGCATATAATCATACACCAAACTTGCATAACATATCATATATGAACTTGCATATAATCATAACCAAACTTGCATAACATGGTGTCATAATGGATCAATGTTTATCATAGCGATTTGCATAACTAGCATCATGAACACATAGCCTAAAACTTGCATAACTTGCATAACATTATGTTCACCTAGCATATGACTTGCATAACTTGCATAACATCATGATCACATAGCATATGACTTGCATAACTTGCATAACATCATGAACACATAGCATATGACTTGCATAACTTGCATAACATCATGATCACATAGCATATGACTTGCATAACTTGCATAACATCATGATCACATAGCATATGACTTGCATAACTTGCATAACATCATGATCACCTAGCATATGACTTGCATAACTTGCATAACATCATGATCACATAGCATATAACTTGCATAACTTGCATAACATCATGATCACATAGCATATAACTTGCATAACATCATGAACATATAGCATATGATAACATAGCTTGCATTGATCCACATTCATAGCCATAACCTCATTATATCCTATCATAATCATTTCAACAATTGGTCATTAAGGCTATAGAAACTCACAACTTGTTGATTAGCACTCCTATGAAGAAGATTAAGTTGCTAGAGTTGATTAGAAGTTGATTTGAGAAGCTATCTTCCTCTTTAATTTGATGGAGGCTCCTTCAAGTTGCATTTTGACGGCATAACGACGTTGTATCTATTTTTAGTATGAATTAGGCTAGTCTTACGGTGTATTTATAGATTAGTTAGGTGTTTTAGGCCATTAGATTTACCCTAAATCGGATTAGAGCCGTCAGATCTCGTCACTAGCCACCAAGCACAGCCCAAACCCCATCAGGTTGCACCCAGGTCACAAGGACCGACAGGGGGGGTCGACCCCTAGGTCGACCCCTAGGGAGGGGGTCGACACCCTCTGCCTGGCGGGAATTTTCCCACCTCTTCTGAAATGTGAAATCTGAATATTTTAAATCTGTTTGAATTTTCTGAAAACTTCTTCGGGCCTTAACTGGGTCATACGGACTCCGATTTTCGAAAACTCGGACTCTATTTCGCGTATTTTTCCGAGACCAACGCAATGGCATAGCCCGTTTCCCCTGATTCAGATTTTAAGATTTAATTCTGCCCTGTTTTATATTATAGCAAGTTATTCAACCTACGGGGTGTTACATTCTCCCCTACTTAAAGGATTTCGTCCCCGAAATCTCTAAGTCAAGAAGAACGTATCCTACCATCCAAACAACCATCTACTCAAACCACCAAACACTGGCATCCATTGTCCTTAAAGTTTCTAATGTTGTATGAACATATGCAAAAAGTGTGTGTATATGTTCCCTGTCTAATGCAAAATCAGGCGGTCTACTGATTCAATTGACCTCCTTAATGCAAACCATGATAGTGCCATGCATCCAATATGTATGCGAAAGAACCCTATCGACACATACTATTTCTACATGTGTGCACAACCATACACCAAAATGCATCATCCATATGATAGCACAACCATTATACATCCATTAATATAGCTACCTACACACAATTATATGCAATATGCAATATGAAGTGACTGAGCTGATCTAGTGTCTATAGTGTGGGTATATGCATCCACGAGCAACCACTAGCAAACACTTGCATCCACACGCATCCATCAATCATAACATGTCTCAAACACATGTTTCAACCATAGGTTTACCCTATCTAAAGGTCAAAGGTACTAATGAGAGGACATACTAAAGATAAGATAAGTACTAGACAAACGATAAAGGAGAAGTTAAAGGACATACCCTCAAAAAGGAATGGGTACAGTGAACGCATCTTCGCTTCTGTCTCCCAAGTAGCATTGCTCTCTTCCTCTCCCCGTTGCACTTTGACTAGTCGAACCTCTCTATTTATCAACTTCCTAATCTCTGACCCAAGGATGCGGGTAGGAGCTCGTCGAATAGTCGCATCACGCTCTACCCCCACTTCTCTAAGCCAGCTCGGCTCTACCACCTCTGCGGTCTCATGTAGGCACTTCCTCAAATGTGACCCATGGAATACGTCATGTACCCCACTAAGTCTCTCGGGTAAATCCACTCTATATGCCATCCGTCCAATCCTTTCCTTAATAGGAAACGGTCCTACAAATCTTGGTGCTAACTTCCCAACGGACCCAAAGCGAACAACATTCCGTAATGGAGATACTTTAACAAAGACCATGTCCCCAACATCAAACTCAAGATCCGTCCTCCTCTTATCCGCGTAAGATTTCTGCCTATCTTACGCTACTTTCATCCTTCTTCGAATCAAATCAATCTTTTCCGAAGTCTCTCTAACCATATCAGGCCCAAGCAAGATCTTATCCGTAGATTCCCACCAACATGTAGGTGATCGACAAGGCCTTCCATAAAGAGCTTCGAAAGGAGCCATACCAATACTAGACTGAAAGCTATTGTTATACGCGAACTCCACCAATGGAAGATGCTCTTCCCATGTACCTCCAAAATCTAAGATACATAGCCTCAAAAGGTCTTCTAGAACACGATTCACTCTCTCGGTCTGGCCGTCCGTCTGAGGATGATATGCGGTGCTCAGATACAACTGAGTCCCTACCGCCTCTTACAAACTCTTCCAAAACTCGCTAGTGAAGATAGGATCTCGATCGTTCACTATGCTCGAAGGTACACCATGCAACCGAACTATCTCTCGAAGGTAAACTGAAGCTAGCCATGGAGCAGTCCTCTTACTCTTCACGGGTATGAAATGGGCACTCTTAGTAAGTCTGTCTACCACAACCCAAATTCCCGTATTACCCTTCCTCGATCTCGGTAAACCATCAATAAAATCCATCGAGACGCTATCCCACTTCCATTGCGGAACTTCCCATGGGTGAAGCAACCCACCAGGTTTCTTTTGCTCCGCTTTCACTTGTTGGCACACCAAGTATCTAGCGACATACTCGGCCACATCTTTCTTCATACCGGCCCAAAAGAAAACTCGCTTCATGTCTTGGTACATCTTGTCCCCACCGGGATGAATGGTCATCTTCGAACGATGCGCATCATCAAGAATAGCCTTCCTCAAACCCTCGTCTTGCGGTACACAAAGTCTACCGTCTCTACGCAACCACCCCCTATCGTCTAGGGTGTACCTACTCAAATGGCTGGACGACTCCCCCCTTATGAGCCTCTATACCAACTCAACCAACTGTGGGTCGTCCCGCTGTGCCTCGCCAAGCCGTCCCAAAAGAGTAGGTCTGACCTATAAGGATGCTAGCAAACCAGTACAAAGTTAACGGAAGGTCTAAAATCAAACATCGAGATAAATTCCAAGCTTCGTCGTTCCACGAACAATGGACTCAAGGACAACCTTTTTCTGCTTAAGGCGTCCGCCACCCCGTTACCCTTGCCAGGGGTATACGCTATCTCGAAATCATAGGATGCTAAGAACTCCATCCACCTTTGTTGTCTAAAGACTATGCGCTCGAAGAGTCTCCAACACTTCCCTAAGATGTAGGGCATGCTTTTCTCCACTTCTAGAGAAAACCAGGATATTCTCCCATGCAAAATCGTCACAACTATCCATCTCTCATGCAGATCATCCTAGTCGAACTCGACATCCCCCAAGTGCAAGCCCCAAAGGCCTAAACCAATATCAGACAAACACCCAAGGGATACCTCCTTCGAATTCAGACTACCTACGTGAGATGATACTAGTAAAAACGGCTAAATAATTAAGCACTCGTCCAACTCTGGGTGTCCTGGCCAGTCTCGCTCCAACATCACCGTTGATCAAATAACTGGCTTTGCTTAACCTATTAAGGTACTCCCTGAACACCCTACTCATCAAATCAACAAAGTATGCAGGGGCGTTCGTCAAACCAAATGGCATCACCAGCCACTCATAGAAACCATCTGGAGTCCTAAAGGCAGTCTTCTCTATACTATCCTCAGCCACTCTCAACTGATGAAACCCCGTGGCTAAGTCCAACTGCGAAAACACCGAGGCGCCAACCAACTGATCAAAGAGATCATCAATCCTCAGCAATGGGTGTCTATTCTTCTTTGTGAGCTTGTTGAGTTCTCTATAGTCTACACAAAGTCTGAGAGACCCATTCGCCTTCGTGGCAAAAACTACTGGAGCACCCTACTCCGATATACTTCATCTTATGAACCCCTTCTCAAGCAACTCCCCTACTTGCTTATGGAGTTCCCTCCTCTCACGAGGAGCCATGTGGCGCACTGGCAAAGATACTGGTTTAGCATTGTCCACCAGATATATTCGGAAGTCTATCTCCCGCCTCGAAGGTAAGCCCTTCACCTCCCCAAACACATCCGAGTATTCCCGGACCACTCCAACAGATCGCAAACACTCGACCGAAGCGTCAAGCGATTCAAGATAACTTAGCATAACAGAATCTATGGGATTACAAGAGATCTCGAGAGTGTTCCCCAAGCGGGTCATGAGCCTAACAACTCTCCTAATCAAGAACGACACCATTACTGGATAACCAGTCCATGCCCAAAATCAACCCATAGCCCGTAAAGCCCAAAACAAAAGCATCACATCTAAACTCGCGCTAAGTATAGAAATCTTCAAACCCAAACATATCATGGACAAATAAGTGGAGCCCCCAATTGGGTTTGAGACAACCAAAGGATCATCTATTAAACTGGTGTCTAAGTGCAGTGACTCAACTAATGATGATGAGATAAACGAATGTGATGCGCCAGAGTCAAACAAAGTTTGAACAGGATGCTCGAGAGAACCAAATTTCAACCTAGACGGTCCTACCCCCATCAGGTATACCAGCCGTGAGGGAATACATCTACCCTCCAGAAGGTCATGTACTTTGTCCTTACCTCTTTGGACAATCCTAATAAGGTGTCCTATTTCTCCAAAACGACTAGCCTTCTCCTTTACATTCTCCTTTCGTGACCTTCTCACCACGATAAGGTTTCGTCCTTTATTTACCTAACAGCTATTTGAACCTTCCTCCCTCGTCCATCTTAAAGGTACCCATAAGCCCTCCACCTCCTTGGACTAACTTCTTAGCCCGACAAACTTCTTAGTCCCTTGAAGTGGTTCTTCCGTCCTCCATACGGAAGTCCTTAATTATCTTAAAAAGACATCTATACGCGGATGGGAAATTCAAAAAGAGATAGAGGAAGAGATTCAAAACGGAGAATCGAAGGAAGGATATATGGCTCTTGGGGATTATGTTCTTTTCTTTCAAAAACTTTTCTCTTAAAAGACATGTTTTTGAAAATACTTCTTCCAAAAATGTTTTTAGAAAAATAGTTTTCTAAAAATTTTATCTGTTCTGGTAACCTTAAGCTCTGATACCACGTGTAACACCCCACACCCGCTAAGGTCACTCACTAAGGGAATGCCTTAACTTCGGTGGAGTATTTTATGTGAATATAGAACAGAAAAATTACAACAAGATAGATATAAGTAATACTTGAAATTTAAAACATCATTTCATTGCAGCAGAAGGTAAACATGTTTGGTTACATATCAAAAACCAAGAAGAGTCAAGTACAAAATATCCATCTCGTTAAAACATAAGTACATAATCCCACTACATACTAATAGCCATAATATAAAAGATAACCGAGCTTTACTTCAAGAGTCCAAGCTCCAAAAGATAGATAAAGCAATCTGATCAAAGCCCACTAGTGCTAGGCCCACTCTGATAACTTGAGGGTTGGAAAAAAAGATAAAAACAACGGGGTCAGACATAAGTCTGAGTGAGCCCTATAACTTTAACAATACAATCATTAAAGTAATTAGGGTATGTTATAAACCTGGTACGGTACGACTGGGGATAAATGACTACACTAAGCAGCCAACTAGACTTAGGATGAACTAAGATAACGGTAAAGACGCGCCCATCCACCCAAGGGTAATTCCTACACTGCACCACACCAGATCTACCCACCCAAGGGTAATTCCTACACTGCACCACACCAGATCTACCCACCCAAGGGTAATTCCTACTTAAAGGTTGATCCCACCCAAGAACTTAGAAAATTTACCCAGTAGTTTCGTGTATCCCTAGCTGACTACATAGGTGCCGTCTGCCCCTATCTCCACTAGGTGTACCCACTACTCCCCAAGCGATCGGCTCCCTACCGTAGATACCCGTGCTGGCCCCACAGTGGGGTGTATCACTCCCCAAAGTGGCAACCCGATACTATCAATGGTGCACGGCTTATACCTACACGATGCAACAACGTCATACCTACCAGGCCGGGTCCACACACGCATATGAAACCTGCTGGACTTGCGTTGACACCGCTAACCCGTTTTGGCCTCTTATAGTCAAGCCCAGTACGAGTGTCCCATCCTCGACATGGGTCGAGCCCAATGAGATACATATGGGTTACTGGTTGAAATGGGCCCCCACAAGCTACCCACCTAAGCTTGTCTCTTTTTCTAGTGTATCCCACTTAACCCTTTTGAATAATCATGTCCACTTACATGTTTAAAGTTTGGTTAAGTCATCTAATCATATTTCAATTGCCACTCAAGGCACCCACTAGATTTCCCATGCCACCCAAGGCACCTACTTGATTTCCACATGCCACCCAAGGCACTTACTTAATCCTTTAATCATGTTTAATTACATGTTCCACTTTGGTTAAGTATTCTAATCGTATTTTCTATTGCCACCCAAGGCAACCACTAGATCTTCCCCATGCCACCCAAGGCACTTACTTAACCCTTTAATCATGTTTAATTACGTGTTCCACTTTGGTTAAGTATTCTAATAGTATTTTCTATTGCCACCCAAGGCAACCACTAGATTTTTCCACATGCCACCCAAGGCACTTACTTAACCCTTTAATCATGTTTAATTACATGTTCCACTTTGGTTAAGTATTCTAATCGTATTTTCTATTGCCTCCCAAGGCAACCACTACATTTTTCCACATGCCACCCAAGGCACCCACTTAACCCCTCATGCCCCACTACATGCTTATCTGGTTAAGTGTTTCTTAATTGATTAGGAACGTAACCGTTGTAAAGACCTCTCACATTAGACTATCTTTTATGGCAGCTGAATTTGCCGGTTGGGTCCGGGCAGCCTTACGCCATAACCGAGTCTAACCTCGTGTCTTTACACTTGTCACGTATCTAGTTTGTGCCTAAGACCTCTCACATTGGGCCAATCATTTGTAGCCGCTGGATTTGCTGGTCGGTTCCGGGCAGTCTTATGCTACAAAAGGGTCCAACCTCGTGTCTTAGTCGATTAATTACACCTAATTAATCACCCCCATAATTAGTATTAATTATCCCTAATTAATTACAAATTTAACGATGTACATAATTGACTCAATTATGTCCATCCACTTTATGGTATGCATAATCATACCAACTTCACACCATTTCATTAACATGAATATTAACCCCATCGTTCCCCACGTAATTCGCTAACATGACATACTTAAAAGGGAAGATTCATCACACATACCATGGGTTCAACTTGCATAACATTAGCATCAACATGGGTTTAAAAGGTGTCAACATGCATATAGCATCAAACCCAACTAGCATAAATAATCAACCCAAACTTGCATGAATCACATATGTCATAAAGAGGTTAACTTGCATAAGTTACTTATGTCATACAAAGGGGTAAACTTGCATATGTATGTATGACATACAAAGGGGTTAACTTACATATGTATGCATATCATACAAAGGTGTAAACTTGCACATGTTACTTGCATATAATCAAACACCAAACTTGCATAACATGTCATATATGAACTTGCATATAATCATACACCAAACTTGCATAACATATCATATATGAACTTGCATTTAATCATACACCAAACTTGCATAACATGGTGTCATAATGGATCAATGTTTATCATAGCGATTTGCATAACTAGCATCATGAACACATACCCTAAAACTTGCATAACTTGCATAACATTATGTTCACCTAGCATATGACTTGCATAACTTACATAACATCATAATCACATAGCATATGACTTGCATAACTTGCATAACATCATGAACACATAGCATATGACTTGCATAACTTGCATAACATCATGATCACATAGCATATGACTTGCATAACTTGCATAACATCATGATCACATAGCATATAACTTGCATAACTTGCATAACATCATGATCACCTAGCATATGACTTGCATAACTTGCATAACATCATGATCACATAGCATATAACTTGCATAACTTGCATAACATCATGATCACATAGCATATAACTTGCATAACTTGCATAACATCATGAACATATAGCATATGATAACATAGCTTGCATTGATCCACATTCATAGCCATAACCTCATTATATCCTATCATAATCATTTCAACAATTGGTCATTAAGGCTATAGAAACTCACAACTTGTTGATTAGCACTCCTATGAAGAAGATTAAGTTGCTAGAGTTGATTAGAAGTTGATTTGAGAAGCTATCTTCCTTTTTAATTTGATGGAGGCTCCTTCAAGTTGCATTTTGACGGCATAACGACGTTGTATCTATTTTTAGTATGAATTAGGGTAGTCTTAGGGTGTATCTATAGATTAGTTAGGTGTTTTAGGCCATTAGATTAACCCTAAATCGGATTAGAGCCGTCAGATCTCGTCACTAGCCACCAAGCACAGCCCAAACCCCATCAGGTTGCACCCAGGTCACAAAGACCGACAGGGGGGGTCGACCCTTGGGTCGACCCCTAGGGAGGGGGTCGACACCCATGTCGACCCTAGGGTCGACACCCTCTGCCTGGCGGGAATTTTCC
Source organism: Allium sativum (assembly GCA_030737875.1). Taxonomy (NCBI): domain Eukaryota; kingdom Viridiplantae; phylum Streptophyta; class Magnoliopsida; order Asparagales; family Amaryllidaceae; genus Allium; species Allium sativum. Next base: position 873,975,185 of record CM060910.1, read on the forward strand.
CGCCTCTTCTGAAATGTGAAATCTGAATATTTTAAATCTGTTTGAATTTTCTGAAAACTTCTTCGGGCCTTAACTGGGTCATACGGACTCCGATTTTCGAAAACTCAGACTCTATTTCGCGTATTTTTCCGAGACGAACGCAATGGCATAGCCCGTTTCCCCTGATTCAGAATTTAAGATTTAATTCTGCCCTGTTTTATATTATAGCAAGTTATTCAACCTACGGGGTGTTACAACCACGGTGTTATCGGTAAATTCAATTACCATTTCACGCTCAAATCTAATTAAAGATTTAACTATCGCCTGGAGTAAAACTGGCGATACTCCATTCTCGATCTTTTTTAATCTAATTAAAGATTCATTAAAACTCCACTTAGTTTTCATCTTTAACTGGGTTAAAGAATCAGTGTCATTTAAAACACAGTTCACGATAAACCCAAAATCACATTCCATTAATTATCGGGTTAAAGAACAAGTGTTATTTAAAACACTGTTCAGGATAAACCCAAAAATCAATACCAATTCAATTCCAATTAAATATTATTTAATGGTACACTTCATTAAATCTAAATAAAAAGATTTAATCTTTTTCTCCACTGGGCTTAAGAACAGTGTTAATGAAGACACCATTCACGACAAACCCAAATCACATTTGATATTAAATACAAGGCTCTGAATAGAAAATATACCGACTTATATTCAATATCAAATTCTACGACCAACAAATATCGTATTGGAAATAATGATATATATATATATATATCTTTCAAATTTCCATAACAATATCTGTATAATCACGAAATCCAACATCGAAATATTCCAAAGACAATTTCGATTAAAATCCATTCCAATGCAATTATTGGAAATTATGGTTATTTTTAAAACCCTTTCAAATCCAATCTATTTATTTCAAAAATAGATGAATTTTAATTCTAGTTCAAAAACTAGTTCATTTCGATAAAAATCTATTTTTATCTTTTCAAATATGGAGTTTTTCATCCCAATTCTTCCCAAATCATTTCTTATGATTTTACACAAATTATTACTATTTTTAATGATTTTATCAAGGGCTGTACAGTCGACTTCCATCAACGGCCATCGAACTGCACTTACAGCGACCTTTTCCAAATTTGATTTGGACACAATTCCAAATCCAACCGTTAGATTTCAAATTTCTAATATTCGTTAGAAAGCTCTTTTCGATACAAACCCAACGGTTCCGGTTTTAGGAGAATCCGATGGTCGGATCTCCCGTAATATCCATTCGAAGTCAATGGTCGAAATTCGCGAACTGTCGCGGCGCGGCGCGATCTATTCAGGCCATTATATATTATACATATAATATATACTTCGTCGATTTCCTTTTAAAACGAATTTCAAATTGATTTCCATTCAAATCGATTCTTAATTCAATTTCAGTTCGTTTTCAATTCAATTCAATTTCAATTCGAATTCATTTCTATTGAATTTCAATTCGAATTCATTTCTATTCAATTTCAATTTGAATTCTAATTCTTTTCAAAATATCAGATTTTGAAATCACTTTCGATATTCATTACAAAATGAATAAAATCGATATAAATATCGTTCACGTCAAAATGGCGTCAATCTAATCAACACGGCTTCATATATTTCTTTTTTCAAATATGTCTATTTCAAATATTTCTTTTTCAAATATTTCTATTTCAAAACTGGAATGAGGCCCAATCAATTACCATATAATGTTTATTATATGGATTTTCTACCACACATGTATAAATCAACAATGACAAATAATCAACCATCATCCAAAGTGCATTCTACACTGTACAAGCATCAAATATAAATATTTAACGCTCATAACAGTCTGTCAATCAATCGATCGACATACAACTAATTATTGGGATTAGTGTATGTCATATATCATCCCAATACCCGTGTGGGGTTTCAAACAATCAAACACAGATTTTATTTGTGCAGTTGGGCGATGTGTAAAATTTATCGTCCCAATCAATATCAATCAAATCAGTGTATATAAACAAATCTCCGATTTGTTTATAAATATTTATTTTATATACACGTTAAAAATTCTATTTTCAACAATAAAATATTTTTAACTATATAAATATTTTATTTCATTTCACATCACATCACACAATCAACTACGCATCAAAATCAAACAAACAAGCATACAAGCCGTCCATGGTCTGTGAACGACGGGTGTCGGGTGCTACTAAACACCGTCTGCATCCTAGTATATATTTCAAACTAGAAATAGATTAAAATAAAGGTGAGGAGTTCTCACAATTAGCAAAACCAACGCCTCGACTCTTCTTCTGTAGAAATCTTCGCCGTTCTCGCCCTTCGTCAATTTCATTGTCCGTAGCCACTACATATATAAAAATCACATTTTTATTCTTTCTATAATATAAAAATCATATTTTTATAATTTCTATAATATAAAAATCATATTTTTATTCTTTCTATAATATAAAAATCATATTTTTATAATTTCTATAAAATAAAAATAATATTTTTACACCGCTACTATATAGATAAAAATTATATTTTTACATCTATGTTATATAGATAAAGATTATATTTTTATCGCGCTATTCTCTATATAAAGATTTCGCCTTTTTATTTCATCACTATAAAAATTACATTTTTATTTCAACGTATATATATTTTAAAGATCCCATTTTTAAATCAAATCTATTTATTTTAAAACTGAAAATATAATAAATGTTAAAAATAAATAGAAAACTCACCGTTATCGGTCATAGGAGTTGGAGGAGAGGCGGCAGGTGGTCACGGGTGTCGAGGCAATAGCTGCGGATCTGCGGTGAAGCTCCGTCGCGAGTTGGTGGCTCCAGGGTCTACGGTGGTTAGCTGCGTCGACTGGAAGGGGCTGTGGGGTTTCAATTGAGAAGAAGAGAGAGAACTAGGCGCGAGAGGAGAAGAAGTCGAAGGAGGAGCGGAGGAAAGAGGCGGAGGGAGGTGGCGGATCGGGTTTCAGGGTGCGGTGGTGGGCGGTCAAGGGGGCGCTAGGGTTTCAAGGGGTAGGGGTTCGGGTCTCGTTTTAGGGTGTGAGGCTCGAATCAGAAGAGAACGATGAGGAGAGAGCAGGTGGAGGGTGGCAGGCGAAGCGGAGGACCGGCGACGAGGTCCTGGGGGGGCGACGACGAGTGGTGGCGGCTAGGGCATCGAGGTCAACGCGCGGTTTTTTTCTTCTTTTTTTTTTCTCGATTTGAACAGGAAAGGTAAAGGCAGAGAGAAAGAAGTGGGGGGGCCTTATAATAAAATATATATTTATTTTTAATTTATATCCAAAAAGTTAGTTTTTCCTTCGAACCCCGAATCGAAGCCAACGACTGTCGTCCCTAGCGTAATACCCCCATTCCGAACACAATGGGAAATGTTTCGTAACCTAGTTTGGCGGTTACGATCAATTTTCACTTAAATTAACATATAATTCAGTATATATTCAATTTAAACGTACATTTTAAATTACTGGGGCCACATACTGACTCTGAAAATTCTAGAAAAATTATTTGTAGCTTCGTATTGACGATACGGTCATAACAAAATTAATTTCATCAAATTCTGAGACCGTTTGAAAAATGGTCATTTTCTAATCGACCGAAATTGACTGAAACTGTCAAAACACGTTTAATTGTGCCACGCTCACATATTGATTCAGAAAATTATGAATTTTGGAACCTAGCAATAATTTGACATCCCGCATCCAACAAAAGTGGTTTCGTCGAAAACCGAGGTCGTTTGCAAAATTTCCATTTTCAAAGGCCTTTATATGTATTAAAATATATATAAATTCCACAACGACTTTTCTAAATTTTATACTGGACATATCTTTCAACTTCTAAAGTGAAATCTCAGTTTCTTGGCTTTGTTAGAAAGATATGATTAAAAAGATTCAAATATTTCTTGTTTCGTTCAATTCTGACTTATATTGAATTATGTATATTCATTTGAAATTCGAAATCGAATTTTCGAACTGCAGCGCCATTTCAGGCTCGTTATATAATTAAAATAAAATTATTCGTTTTAACTTCATCGAAAATAAATTTTCCGTTGTTATTATTTAAAATAATTTATTTTAAATAATCAAAATTCATTAAAATTGCCAAAATAAAAATTTTAAATTGGCTCGGATTTCCGGGTTATTACAATCTCTCCCACTTAAAACATTTCGTCCCCGAAAAGGAACGAAGCCAAAAGTTGTTTAACAAACCAACTCAACTTCCAGTATTTTTCACTACGGCTTAAGTTCTTCAACTTTTCAGTTTCTAAGAACTTTTCAAAATTTTCAAAAATTTGGCTAACACCCTAAATTTCCGAAAAATTTCGCCATAACCCCCCCTGCACCGGGGACTTCGGGATATTTCATATAGCCTCCCATGGCCTCCTTCAATCCAAAAGAAAAAGAAAAAGCCAAGCGGCTAGCCAATCGGCTCATAAAATCATCATCACCCAAACAAAACAGTAAATTATGGTAAACATGTACCTATTTGTCGGGCAAACAAATTTTATTCCTCTGCTCTAGCCTCCTTGCTATGACCTGTTCAATGAAAGTACATGTATATGCCAGCAAATGCGACCAAATTTTCAATACAATTCACTATTTGATTCAATTTGGCTAAAGGTTCAACATTTAATTAATCAAACAACACAACCAGCAATCAATTAGTTGATTAACGTTTCAAATCCATAATTTTGATACATAGTCAAAAATCACATTTTGATGCCAAATCACAACAATAGGCCCTATCTAATTTTGGTTCTCACACCAGTCAATTGGAAATATATAGAAATCTCACTTTCATCTCTCGAAAATAAATTCTGATGATGTTTCAAACCACCATCAGAACATCCACGGGCGACTAGAGTGTAATTCTATATCCATCCAATATATTAAAACTTCGAATACACGCGGATCAGACGTATACGCAAAATCTTTATATATACTGGATTGTACAAATCAATATAAATAAATAATCAAATACGAATAATTGATTTAAATTTTCAAAACAAAAATTGTTTTTGTTTCAAAAACACACTCTTCACACTCGTTCTAGGATACTACTGATCCCATCTCTAACGAGTCATTCTCATTAGATATTACTAATCCAATATCCGATGAATTCTTTCGTATGGTTCTAATGTGTCTTGTTCTCTGAGCTTTGTAAACCAAAGCTCTGATATCAGCTGAAACGACCCGAACTTCCCCGGTGAGGAAAGCCCGGATTGAGTCTAGAACAAGCCACAATAGAACGCAGACGGAAGAACATTTCATTGTTAATTACAACAATTCCATCAGATTACAAGAATATACAGAGTATAAACAATATTACACATTATAAAATATCAGAGATTACAATACATTATACAGCAGCGGAAAATAATACAAAAAACAACTGAAGGAGATATACGGATACAAAGCTTTCCGGATATCATTCCAGCGGTAAATCAAGATCCTGCGAATATAAATCAGCAAAACCAAAACGACTAGCTGCCCGTGTGAAAATAAGGGCACCCAGAGTTTAGGTTAAAACAATAAACTCCAGGTCAGTCATGGGACTGGTGTGAGAACTAGAACAGTTATTAATCTTTATTTTAAAGTTAGGTAAATCAAGGGACCACGCCGTATAACACGGAACAGGTTTCCTCCCAAGAACACCAGTGCATAAAACAACAGCGCAATGCTAAATAAAGAACAATGAAGCTATTATAAGACCCAGGTCCCATCACACAATGCAACACAAACCAGAGGATAAGGTTTTACTTTATAATAGCCAAAGAATGCTTGATACGTTAAAACAAATCTTTTATTATTGCTATAAGTGAAGAAATCAATTTCAAATCATAAGTATCAATCATAGGCGGCATGAATGCTCCATACCACTATGTCGCCATATATAGGTTATACAATCAAAATCGCAAAGTCACGTATTTGGAAATTGGGTTTCCATCTATGAACCGAGGCAAAAGATAGTCCACTACCGATTCGAGACGCTCTAGCCCGCCCCTTAGGAACAGAACGCATCGTCCCTTGGATCGTCAGGGCCGGTCCATCGATGTGGATTAAAATGCTTAAACACTGCGTTTCCCCACCCTATAGGGGTGTCAATGAGTCAACAAATGACTCCATCGGCTTCACATAGTCACCGATATATCCGAGGCGCCTCGCAACAGCAACAAACACATAAGTCAAACTCGTCAGGGCGTGTAAAACCACTGACGCCACTTCTAGCTAGAAGGAAACGCATGCCCTCCCTGATGTCCTCTCCCGCTTCTGGTTCACAACCGGGGTGTGATGCTCGCGAATCAATGCTACACAAAGCTATGCCACACAGGTCGTGCTTTGATCATCACCACAAGACTTTGCTTTTCAACAGAAGCCTTGATCAATTGCCACACAGGCAATTCACTCCATGCGTGTTATATCCATCAATATAAAACCTCTGAGCTCGTACATCTCAGAGAAGGGCATTAAGCAAGAGAATAAATTCTCCGCCGCCAAACAGATATATATTTAACAGAAATCAATCACACAGAATAAAATCCAATGTCAGACACACAGTCCATTTACAAGTCCGTTCTGGGTCTGAACGAAACCGGAGGCACTTAGTACCTCGCATATCCATCGATCTCCAAGCACGTTTGGACGATCACCAACTGATTCCCTCCTCTTGGTTGTACGACCCAATCAAGATCATCAGTAATTGTTCGAACGACGTGAAGACCTCCGGTCTTCGACCACCGTCTTCATCTTCGACACCACGTCGAATCAGTTATTCAGAATGGGATAAACCCGGTCTTTCTGAATAACTCGCGTATATAATAAACAAGTGTTACACAAACACAACATACGCCTCATTCCAATTCAGAATATTCTTTTATTCAAATATTCTTATACTTTAGGAAAGGTTCCCATTAATTTTATCAAAGATAAATTCTTTAAATTTATTCTTTAATCTTCTTTTGAATATCAATTCAAACTAGTCGGGATTAGCGAACCACACCTGAGTAATCATTTATTTCATTTCCCAATCCCCACCTATTTATCCCATGAAGTAAAACAGGTAATACTTCATATCTAACACCACGGTGTTATCGGTAAATTCAATTTCCATTTCACGCTCAAATCTAATTAAAGATTTAACTATCGCCTGGAGTAAAACTGGCGATACTCCATTCTCGATCTTTTTAATCTAATGAAAGATTCATTAAAACTCCACTTAGTTTTCATCTTTAACTGGGTTAAAGAATCAGTGTCATTTAAAACACGGTTCACAATAAACCCAAAATCACATTCCATTAATTATCGGGTTAAAGAACAAGTGTTATTTAAAACACTATTCACGATAAACCCAAAAATCAATACCAATTCAATTTCAATTAAATATTATTTAATTGGTACACTTCATTAAATCTAAATAAAAAGATTTAATCTTTTTCTCCACTGGGCTTAAGAACAGTGTTAATGAAGACACCATTCATGACAAACCCAAATCACATTTGATATTAAATACAAGGCTCTGAATAGAAAATATACCGGCTTATATTCAATATCAAATTCTACGACCAACAAATATTGCATTGGAATAACGATATATATATATATATATATATCTTTCAAATTTCCATAACAATATCTGTATAATCACGTAATCCAACATCGAAATATTCCGAAGACAATTTCGATTAAAATCCATTCCAATGCAATTATTGGAAATTCTGGTTATTTTTAAAACCCTTTCAAATCCAATCTATTTATTTTAGAAATAGATGAATTTTATTTATAGTTCAAAAACTAGTTCATTTCGATAAAAATCTATTTTTATCTTTTCAAATATGGAGTTTTTCATCCCAATTCTTCCCAAATCATTTCTTATGATTTTACACAAATTATTACTATTTTTAATAATTTTATCAAGGCCCGTACAGTCGACTTCCATCAACGGCCATCAAACTGCACTTACAGCGACCTTTTCCAAATTTGATTTGGACACAATTCCAAATCCAACCGTTAGATTTCAAATTTCTAATATTCGTTAGAAAGCTCTTTTCGATACGAACCCAACGGTTCTGGTTTTAGGAGAATCCGACGGTCGGATCACCCATAATATCCATTCGAAGTCAATGGTCGAAATTCGCGAACTGCCGCGGCGCGGCGCGTTATATTTAGGCCATTATATATTATATATATATATATATATATATATATATACTTCGTCGATTTCCTTTTAAAACGAATTTCAAATCGATTTCCATTCAAATCGATTCGTAATTCAATTTCAGTTCGTTTTCAATTCAATTCAATTTCAATTCGAATTCATTTCTATTGAATTTCAATTCGAATTCATTTCTATTCAATTTCAATTCGAATTCTAATTCTTTTCAAAATATCAGATTTTGAAATCACTTTCGATATTCATTACAAAATGAATAAAATCGATATAAATATCGTTCACGTCAAAATGGCGTCAATCTAATCAACACGGCTTCATATATTTCTTTTTTCAAATATGTCTATTTCAAATATTTCTTTTTCAAATATTTCTATTTCAAAACTGGAATGAGGCCCAATCAATTACCATATAATGTTTATTATAAGGATTTTCTACCACACATGTATAAATCAACAATGACAAATAATCAACCATCATCCAAAGTGCATTCTACACTGTACAAGCATCAAATATAAATATTTAACGCTCATAACAGTCTGTCAATCAATCGATCGACATACAACTAATTATTGGGATTAGTGTATGTCATATATCATCCCAATACCCATGTGAGGTTTCAAACAATCAAACACAGATTTTATTTGTGCCGTTGGGAGATGTGTAAAATTTATCGTCCCAATCAATATCAATCAAATCAGTGTATATAAACAAATCTCCGATTTGTTTATAAATATATATTTTATATACACATTAAAAATTCTATTTTCATCTATAAAATATTTGTAACTATATAAATATTTTAGTTCATTTCACATCACATCACACAATCAACTACACATCAAAATCAAACAAACAAGCATACAAGCCGTCCATGGTCTGTGGACGACGGGTGTCGGGTGCTACTAAACACCGTCTGCATCCTAGTATATATTTCAAACTAGAAATAAATTAAAATAAAGGTGAGGAGTTCTCACCAATTAGCTAAACCAACGACTCGACTCTTCTTCTGTAGAAATCTTCGCCGTTCTCGCCCTTTGTCAATTTCATTGTCCGTAGCCACTACATATATAAAAATCACATTTTTATTCTTTTTATAATATAAAAATCATATTTTTATAATTTATATAATATAAAAATCATATTTTTATTCTTTCTATAATATAAAAATCATATTTTTATTCTTTCTATAATATAAAAATCATATTTTTATAATTTCTATAATATAAAAATAATATTTTTACGCCGCTACTATATAGATAAAAATTCTATTTTTACATCTATGCTATATAGATAAAGATTATATTTTTATCACGCTATTCTCTATATAAAGATTTAGCCTTTTTATTTCATCACTATAAAAATTACATTTTTATTTCAACGTATATATATTTTAAAGATCCCATGTTAAATCAAATCTATTTATTTTAAAACTGAAAATATAATAAATGTTAAAAATAAATAGAAAACTCACCGTTATCGGTCATAGGAGTTGGAGGAGAGGCGGCAGGTGGTCACGGGTGTCGAGGCAACAGCTGCGGATCTGTGGTGAAGCTCCGTCGCGAGTTGGTAGCTCCAGGATCTACGGTGGTTGGCTGCGTCGACTGGAAGGGGTTGTGGGGTTTCAATTGAGAAGAAGAGAGAGAGCTAGGCGCGAGAGGAGAAGAAGTCGAAGGAGGAGCCGAGGATAGAGGCGGAGGGAGGTGGCGGATCGAGTTTCAGGGCGCGGTGGTGGGCAGTCAAGGGGGTGCTAGGGTTTCAAGGGGTAGGGGTTCGGGTCTCGTTTTAGGGTGTGAGGCTCGAATCAGAAGAGAACGGTGAGGAGAGAGAAGGTGGAGGGTGGCAGGCGAAGCGGAGGATCGGCGGCGAGGTCCTGGTGGGGGGGGGGGGGGGGGGGCGACGACGAGTGGTGGCGGCTAGGGCATCGAGGTCAACGCGCGGTTTTTTTTCCTCAATTTGAACTGGAAAGGTAAAGGCAGAGTGAAAGAAGTGGGGGGCCTTATAATAAAATATATATTTATTTTTAATTTATATCCAAAAAGTTAGTTTTTCCTTCGAACCCCGAATCGAAGCCAACGACTATCGTCCCTAGCGTATTACCCCCATTCCGAACACAATGGGAAATGTTTCGTAACCCAGTTTGGCTGTTACGATCAATTTTCACTTAAATTAATATATAATTCAGTATATATTCAATTTAAACGTACATTTTAAATTACTGGGACCACATACTGACTGTGAAAATTCCAGAAAAATTATTTCTAGCTTCGTATTGACGATACGGTCCTAACAAAATTTATTTCGTCAAATTCTGAGACCGTTTGAAAAATGGTCATTTTCTGGTCGACCGAAATTGACTAAAACTGTCAAAACACGTTTAACTATGCCACGCTCACATATTGATTCAGAAAATTATGAATTTTGGAACATAGCAATAATTTGACATCCCGGATCCAACAAAAGTGGTTTCATCGAAAACCGAGGTCATTTGCAAAATTTCCATTTTCAAAGGCCTTTATATATATATATATATATATATATATTATTAAAATATATATAAATTCCACATCGACTTTTCTGAATTTTAAACTGGACATATCTTTCAACTTCTAAAGTGAAATCTTAGTTTCTTGGCTTCGTTAGAAAGATATGATTAAACAGATTCAAATATTTCTTGTTTCGTTCGATTCCGACTTATATTGAATTCTGTATATTCATTTGAAATTCGAAATCGAATTTTCGAACTGCAGCGCCATTTCAGGCTCGTTATATAATTAAAATAAAATTATTCGTTTTAACTTCATCGAAAATAAATTTTCCGTCGTTATTATTTAAAATAATTCATTTTAAATAATCAAAATTCATTAAAATTGCCAAAATAAAAATTTTAAATTTGCTCGGATTTCCGGGTTATTACATGTATTCAGTAAGACGTTTTCAAATTATTTACAGTAAACCTGTTCCCTCTACTTTATTTGTTGTCCGAATAGTTATTTCCTCCTCGATGGATACATGGCTTACTCCAATTCCACTTATTTACTTGTAGATAAATTTGCACCAAGTGATATTGTTACTAGCTTGACGACAATCAAGCAAATTTTTGGTGGATTCTTATACTCTTATGCGAAGTTGTCAGCAAGTAGCATAAAATATTCACTGTCGGACAAACATAAAAATGGTAGAGATTTAGATTAGGTTGTTTTCATATTTTTTGATTCAATTGTAACAGATTCAAAGCAACATTTTAAATTATTTCATTGTTTTTATTGAATTATAGCGTTTTCTGATTTCTGAGGATGTTGGTTTAAGTTGTGTGATATAATTGTATGTACGTTAAAGAACTTTGTTCAGTAAACTAAGGTGTATGATTTTTGAGAAAATTGTTCGGTTATACAGTATAATAATTGTTTAATCTTTTCTATATTGGATCCTCTTATGCATATCTACCTTAGTATTTAAATTAGTGCATGATTGTATCCTCCGGAAGATTGTCAATAAGAGTGGTAGATTAACACTGTAATAATCCAATAAAAGAGAATGAAATGCGCAGAGGCAGAGCCACATGGTGGCTGAGGTGGGCAAGTGACCCTCCCAAGAAACTTTACATGTCAGCTCATTACTTGTGAAATTGTAAGGAAATAAAATACAAAACTAAAATGTAGTGGAGAAATCAAAGACAGAGAAAAGAGGCTGTATGTTTTCTCTTTTAGTGGGACCGTATGGTATGTATTCATCTTAATCTACGGCAAGTTCTTTCCTACTTTGTATAACATGTAAGCTTTTAATATAATATGCTGTGAAATTTTCTATAAACAATGTAATAATGGCTTAACCTTTCAAACTAAACACCAACTGACCACCTCAGCAAAAAAATTTTGGCTCCGTCCCTGGAAATGCGTCAAGTATTATAATGAAAAAAGTGGCCAAAAAGATGAGTACAAATTATAGTTATTTCCTAAAATATCTTGATCTCATGCATATTTGATATAAACAATTGATTTTGCATGTATGCACACAAAAATTGGAATATTTTATAAGCATTAAGACATTTACCATAATTTTTTTATTGACAAATGATGTTGTGTAACATCAATTCATATTACGTACGTGCATCACACGTGCCAGTGTACTTATATATAGTGGAAAAAATACATCCCTACATTAGTGCTAGATGTTTGAGTATTTTAAGGGTGTTATTTTTGTTATTTAATAAATGTTCATCATTCATGGTATCACGTACGAAAATGGAAGATAGTATTTAGTCTGCTTTAAGGATATATATATATACACACACATACATACACACACTAGCGCTTCAGAACTGGACCAACCATCATGCAACACAATTTAGAATACAAAATAGGAAAAGAAAAAAATATAAATGAAAAAGGTTAAGAGAGGGAGATGAGAGCAATCGGCGCGCGAAGCGCGTGCCTCGATCACACGCGAAGCGCATGCCATTACGCTTGTTTATAAGTAATAATTTCTAAAAAATAAGTATCCGTCACTAAAACATCGGTAATGAATTTTAAATTAATTAAAAATTTTATATTGTGTTAAATGACAGAAAATGATCGGAAAACACTGGCTGAAATCCATCGTAAAATTTTGACATAAATACCGTAATGAAATTTACCGACCACCAGTATTCGTTGGTAATCCATCGCTAAGCCCTATATAGCAACGGATTACTAGTGGATAATTGTTTGCGAACAAATTAAACAATTGTAAACAACTATTTCAATTCATTCGGCTTTCCTAAACAATAAGGTTATTGTAAAGGCTGTTGAACTCTGGGACCAAAATTATTTTAATAATAAATCCAATCAAGTTATTCTGAAATTTTGATTGTTTAAAAATAACAGAAAATAAACAGAAAGAGAGTTTTTAACAATAAATGAAAGCAGTTAGGAAGTAATGACATAAACTAGATTAAATGAATTAATAACCAAACAGATTAATATAGATCCAATTCATGCTTCTGTCACAAACATGAATCAACGATAATTAGGTTTCTAGAAACAAATAGGTGAACAACTACAAGTATAGCCTATGTAGGAGCTAAGCTCTTAAATAACCATAGGCTATCCGGACAGATTCACTATTTTATTTTTAAAACCCTAAAAGTTAGATCTAAATCTGGTATGCGTTAGATCGAACTCGAATATACCCTATGAAGGAGCATAGCTCTTAAACGACACAAAGAATGAAGGTTCAAATCTAACCCATGGTTCAGATCTAGATCTATATAAATAAAGTCCTGATCCTTTTTGGCTATGTGATTCATATTAAATCTAATCTAAGCGTCGTCACCCCCTAATTATAGGGGATTAGCTAGACATAGCTAAACAAGAAATAGGGAAAAAGAAAATAAACAACATAAACATAAATAAAATAATAGCTATGAAGATAAATAAAATAAAATAATAGCTAAGAAGAGAAAGATAAGAATTTTATTCCAAAAGAAGAGTTGCAGAATATAACCCAATGTAATTACAAATGAAGGAGATACAGTGTATTTATAGTTGCTATGGCCAAGACTAAGTGGACAATTACACCATGTGGGACAAAAGCCGTTTTCCCAACTAACAAATAAACCAAATAGTTAAATGTGAACGCATGTGAATGCAAATGTCATAGCTTGCGGTCATCAAATGGCATCAACTTCAATTGTTTTGAGCATGAACATGAACTCTATAACATATGAGACAAGCGATCTTTATGAAAAGGCATTGAATCTTAAAAATATGCGGCAGAAGGTGGTTGAACAACAACATTTCTTTAAGCTTTAATCTAGATCCCAAAATCAACACTCTTCTTACACCAATTCTTCAAACTTTTCAACAATTAAGTGCATTAATGCATTCATCATAAATAATCTGAAAACACAACTATAAATACACAGTATCAATTATTTTAAATATAAAACAAGATAAATAAGCGGATAAAATATACACATTTATGTGTATATCAAATTCCTCTGCACTTATCTTTTTATTCGACCTCGAATAAACTAAACTAAGATATGTCACACTTTCATAGGAAACACGATTGCATTTAGCATATGCAACAAGCTGTTAAACCCTTAGGTGTCCCTAATAGGACGAGTGTTGTCTCGTGAAGGTTTTCAGTGGATACTACCCACAAAATCCAAAGCGTCTTTTGTACGCAGATTAATCAAATGATATATTTAAGGTCTTTTACATTCCAAGGACTTTACCTAACTTCACTAACAACGGTTTAGTCCTAAATTGTCCATCCCATTATTGGTGCAAAAATGAATAAAAATCTTCAAGCTGAATCGTAATTCCTTGATAACACTGTAATTGCCTTGAAGGTTAAGAGTGTGGTGTATACCAAAGTTCTACACATCGACAATGTGCACCCAATCGTTTATTCATTCCTTTTTTTTTTGAATAATTTTGCACCACTGTAACTGTAATATATTGGATGTGAGTTATGCATAGATGAAGGAAAATTTTGTAAGTTGTAAAAATAGTACAGATAAGAGGGCAAGTGTATTAGTTTAACTTCAAGCTGCAAAAGATAAACTAATACTAAGGCACATATGGATGTTTTGTTTCCATTCATCTCCTCTACTACCATTCTCGCTTCCAAGTACGGTATGATGGATGTGAATGGAATGGAAATGCTTTACAGTCAAGAATGACGAATGGCTATTTTATTCTCAGAGATTTTCTCTATATTGCATTTTTTTCCTTTTCTTTTTTTTTCCTTTTTTTCCTATTTTTTTTTCATAAATGCATGATGAATGATGAGTGGAGATGGAATGGAATGATACCGTATATTATTTCATTTGATTCCTCTTCTAGTAAGCGAATCATAATCAACACTTCACGAAAGGAATGTTTTGTGCCCTAATTACTCTATTTTTATAACGCTAATTCAACACACAAGTCTAGATTGATGTTATTAAAAAGATGAAAGAGAGATAAGCAAAGTTTCATAAGATAGATAACCCATATAAAATAAGATGTGGTATATGGTTATCCTACCTTAAAACAAGTACAGAGTGGGTAGTATAATATTGGTATAAAATGTGGCGTTTTTTAACCTTTGAAAAAAAATCGGTGCAAGGTTCTATAGTATACCAATATAAGAAAAACTTATCAAAATATGGATGCAAATCAACTAAAATTTGGGCTTGAATAATGTGGGGTATCGAAGAAGAATGCTACAATGAGTCGTTTCTTCTAAAGTGGGCCAAGTGGAATTTAGAACTTACAAGTTTGAAAATTTGAGTGGAAAAAATATTATGCATGAAAACGAACTCAGAAAATCCAACAAACGTAGGTGCTAAATCATTTTTGTTTGAATTTTTTTAATGATTTATTTTTAATTGCACAATCTAACATGTATAACAAGGGTTGACACGCTTACTCCAGAACACGACTAACGTCTGCACAGTCTCAAACTAGCATCTTAAAAAGACACATTACAACTCAATGAATAAATAATGTTCATATCACCCAACAATTCAACTTATCAAACAAGAACCAAGGTGTTATTTATGAATTTTAAGGTAGTCCTTGTTCAACGAATGACCTAGTTCATCAAATTTGATTGCTGATGTAATGTAAACCCCCCTCCACACTTGAGTGTGACTGTGTCCTCACAGTCGTTAATCAGACATATCTTAGTGAAAGGAAATTATTTAACATGAGAATATTTACATATGTACAAAAGAGGGTTAGTGCGTCTTACCGAATGTAATGTGGCTCATGGAGGACCATAAGCTCTTCCTCTTAGTTGGGTGTTGGTTCCAAGTAAGGTTTAAGGCGTTTACCATTGACCTTATAGGATGATCCATTGGTTGGATACTCAAATTTCTACAGCACCATATAGAAATAAAGTCCGTACAATGTAAGGTCTTGTCCATTTAGATTTTAACTTACCAGCAAATAAATGCAATTTTGAGTCATACAACATAACTTTTTGACCTGGCATGAAAGTTTTACATAAGATTGATTTATCATGAAAAATTTCGTTTTGTCCTTATAAATTCGTTCATTTTCATAGGCATCATTTCGAATTTCATCAAGTTCATTAAGGTGAAGCTTCCCAAGTTCACCTTCCTGCTCTAAGTCAAGATTTAGAGATTTTATTGCCCATAACGCCCTATGTTCTAGTTCAACTGGCAAGTGGCATGGCTTATCAAAAATCAACCGATAAGGGGACATATCCAAGTTTGTTTTGAAAGCGGCGCGGTAAGCCCAAAGAGTGTCAGTTAAATTTTGGGACCAATCTTTACTATTTCGATTCACAGTTTTCTCAAGGATTTGTTTAATATGCCTATTCGATACTTCAACTTGCCCACAAGTTTGATGATGGTAAGGAGTGGATAACTTATGGGTTATCGAATACTTTCTCATGAGGGCTTCAAAATAACGATTACAGAAGTGTGCTTCATTGTGGCTGATTATTGTGCGAAGTGTGCCAAACCTAGAAAAGATGTTTTCTTTTAAGAAGCGCACAACAACCTTGTTATCGTTTGTTTTGCATGGGACAGCTTCGACCCATTTAGAACATAATCAATAGCTAAGAGAATATAAAGGTTTCCAAAAGAATTGGGGAAGGGTCCCATGAAGTCTATACCCCAAACATCAAAATTTTGACTTCATGAATGGGGTTTAGAGGCATCATATTTTGTTTACCAATTTTTCCTAAGAATTGACATCGATCACAAGTTTTGCAAAATTCATAAGTGTCTTTGAAAAAATTGGGCCAGTAGAAACCCAATTGGAAAACCTTTTCGGCTGTCTTTTTGGGACCGGAGTAACCATCATAGGCTTGGTCGTGATAGAAAGAGAGGATACAACGAGTTTCAATGTCGGAAACACATCTTCGGATGATTTGATTAGGATAGTATTTGAAAAGATAAGGGTCGTCCTAGAAAAATGGTTCACTTGGAAAAAGATTTTTTTATCCTGGTTGGACAAAAAGAAGGGTTCTGCTTGATGACTAAGTAGTTGACAATGTCAGTGAACCAAGGATCAGTGGATAAAGAAAAGAGGTGTTCTTCCGAAAAATTCTCGTCGATCGAAAGAGAAGAAGATGGGGAATTTGGAAGATGAGACAAGTGGTCCGCAATAACGTTGTCGCATTCCGTTTTTCCTTAATGGTAATGTCAAATTCTTGAAGTAGAAGGATCCAACGAATGAGACAAGCCTTAGCATTCTTTTTAGGGAAAAGGTACCTAAGTGCGGAGTGATCGGTATGAACAGTGATGTGTGAGCCAACTAGATAAGGTCTGATTTTTCTAGAGCGAAAACAATTGCCAAAAGTTCTTTTTCAGTGGTCGTGTAATTGATTTGAGCATCATTCAAGGTCTTACGCGTGTAGTAAATGATATGAAGAATTTTATCGATACATTGTCCCTATGCAGTTAAAGCCCCGCCAAAGCCCGCAAAATCTCCGCTATAGCCCATAACGCTCTCCAACCGGTACGCTATTTCAGTTTAGCACTGATGAACAGTAGCTCCGCTTAAAGCCTCGCTATTTTCCACAGCACCCGCTAAGTCAACGTTATTTAGCACCCGCTTTAGCAATACTAATATACAAAGTATGTTTTTACTAGTTCTCTTTCCAAATAAATCAAAAAAAGTTAATGTAAAGAGCAAATTTTAAGTCATAAGTGACTTAAAGAAGATAGAAATATGTAGTAATCCTCGAATCTACCGTGCACAACCATGATATTCTTTGATTTTCTTATATAATATTAATTAATATTCGTTTCTTCTACACAAATGATGTGAGAACGATAATTAATCAATTTTAATTATATAGTTTTACATTTAATTAACATTTTTTTCTCCTTCGCTATAGCCCTGCTATTTCCCTGCTTTATCCCCACTACAGCTTTTTACACCTCTACCGTTACAGAACCGCTAAGCGCTTTAACTGCACAGCGTTATCCTAAGATAGCGCCTACAGCGAAATTTGAGGCGTCACACATGATTTCAAAAGGCAGCTTCCATTTGGGAGAGCATATGATAGGAGCAGAGACAAGTTCATTTTTGAGATTATCAAAAGATGAAATACAGTCAGAGTTGAAATTAAAAGGAATATCCTTACCAAGAAGATTAGTCAAAGGTCGAGTGATTTTTCTGAAATCCTTTATAAAGCGACGGTAAAAGCCAACATAACCAAGAAAGGATCGGATGTCCTTAATGGACTTGGGAATGAGAAGATTAGAGATAACTTCGACTTTTGCTTTGTCTACTTCAATTCCTTTATTAGATATGACATGCCCTAAAACAATGCCATGCTTGACCATGAAGTGACATTTTTCCCAATTAAGAGTTAAGTGTTTATCTTTTCAACGGTTAAGAACAAGATCAAGGTGATGTAAACACTCAGTGTAAGAGTCCCCAAAGATGGAAAAATCATCCATGAAAACTTCAAAAAATCGCTCGATCATATCAGAAAAAATGCTAATCATGCACATCTAGAAGGTTGCAGGTGCATTACAGAGACCAAAAGGCATACGAAACTACGCAAATGTACCGAAGGGACAGGTGAAAGTGGTTTTCTCTTGGTCCTCAAGAGCAATAGGGATTCGATTATTATTTTTATTGCAATTCACAAAACAATCAAACACAAAAAATTAGCTACAATGAAATTTTCTTTCCTTAATAGCTCCTAACTAAAAATTTATAAACCTGATAACTTCAAACTACATAAGTAACAAGTCTCAGCCAGACCAGGTCAGGATTTATCAGTGCACCATGAATCACCATAGCAATGCAACTGAAGCTTTAAGAACCTGATTGAGTTCGAAACTCCACCCTTCCTTAGACACTGAGAGAGTTAGCTAGTATAGTCCTAGTTATTAAGAGAATAAACTTTATCCTAATTGAGCCCGTGACGCCGTTAAGTCTAGAGTCTACAATTTTTATTTATTAATGCAGCTTTTTTCTAATATGAAAGCAATTTTCTGGGCCAAGGAAGGGTAATGACTACCCTACCTTATGTGAATTGGGTTGTGCCCTTAATAGAATGAATAAAGATGAAGAAATAATAATCACATAAAGTAAAAGATTTTACAAGCAAGTCGTTGCCTCTGCACGAATTTTACAAGCATTTTTTTTTATTTTTTATTTTTTTAAGCAGTAGCAGTCCATGTAGAGTTCAGAAAATTCTCACTTAGATCGGTAGTCCGTCCAGTGCAACTGAGTAGCGCTAGCGCGTTCACACCCCACTTGGTGTGCAACCACTCCAACTTTCTTGAGTTGTCCGCAGATTTATTGTTGTCACCTTCTATTAATTGTTTGACTGCACTGCGGCACGAGTTCAGGCTAGGAGCCCGAATTTTTCTTTAAGACCTTTCTCTAGTTTCCACTGTGCAGTAATATCCACACAACAAATATTCGGTGCTTTGGCAAAGAAAAAAAATTCAGCCATAAATCAACAATTTCACACTTTAAAACACAACCTGATCCCACAATTAAAGGAATGTCTAGAATTATGGTCCCACACAAAATGTTTTTTTTTTTTTGCATATTTTAAAATTTACCCAAAAATAAGCATTTAATTTCAAACCAAAAGGACTTAAAAGCCACGCACACAACTGATCCTCTCCTTAACTAGTATAACCGCAAAACAATGGGGAAACCGATAGTTGGGTTGAATCATTTGAAAAACATAATTCAATTTTTACAAAAATTTCTATAACAACCCTGAATTTTGGGGCCAATTTAAAATTTTATTTTAAGTAATTTTAATGAGTTTTTGATATTTAAAATAATTTATTTAAAATAATAATGATTGAAAGTTGATTTAAATCGAAGTTAGAATGAATAATTTAATTTTAGTTATAAAAGGAATTAGAAATAACGCGGTAGTTTGAAAAGTCAAACTTAAACTTTGACTGAACGTACAGGATGCAAAATTTAACGGATTTTAGTGAAACCATAAATATTAGAATCTATTTAAAAATATCTTTCTAACGAATCTGAAAAATCGAAATTTCATAGCGGGAATCAAAAGTTATGCCCAAATTAAAATTTAGAAAGGTTGCTATGAAATATATAAAGGTCAAAAATGCTACTTTTTGCATACGAAGGGATTTGAACTCGAAACCACTTCCATTGAGTTCATAATGACGTTTCTGCCTTGAAAAACAGTAAACACTTATATATTTCGAGTTTCAGAAATTATTTGTTTAAAAATGTATTTTTAATATTAAATATATTCGCCTTGAAAATAGCCATTTTTCAAACGACCTCTGTTTTCGACGAAACCACTTTTTTTGGATTCAGAATGTCAAAATATAGTTAAGTTTAATTTTTCATCATTTTTAGAATTAAATTGTAGCCGTGGCAAAAATATTTCAGTTTTGTCAATTTCGGTCAATTTTAATCAACTTGAAAATAGTCATTTTTCAAACGGGCTCAGAATTGAACGAAATTAATTTTCCTAGGTCCGCAGCGTCAAAATATAGCTAAATATATTTTTCGGGAATTTTTGAAGTTAATTTGTGACCCCGGTAAATTTATTTGTACGGTAGAATTAAAAATAAAGGACTTAAATTTTAAAACTGAAAAACGGGGGTCAAGATGACCATTTGGGCTAACGAGACAGGTCCAGATGAGTCCAGAACGGGGGTTAATAGGTAAGAAAGAGAGTCATTGGGCCTAATTCTGAGTCAGTGACTAAACAGGCCTTTTTAGTGATTAATTGAATAAAATAATATTATAAAAATACATTAGAAAATCCTAAACCTAATACCATTACAGCAGCCGCCACCCACCCAATTCCATGGCCACCGACTTCCGAACTTTCACCATTAAATTCTCCTCATCTACTCCGAATTAGACCACCAAATTTAAACCAAATCGAAGAGATTCTCGTTCTCTACGATCCTATACGGTTGGATCATCTTTTGGACGCACGTAGTTCGAGGACCGGCCACCCAAACTCGCGCCAAAACCACCGCCGCCGTTCACCCGTGGCACCACCGAGCTGGGCCCCACTCCGGCCGTGCGTGCACCACTCCAGGGCCGTTGATTCCCCCCCCCCATCCGATCTGAAAACCATTGCTCCGATTGACGGATTTTTGGACTTGAAATTTTGAACCCAATTGGGTTTAACGCGGCCGATCTTTTCTGTAGTTGGAAGAAGAAGGTTTAACACCTTAATCACTTTGTTAATTTAATTATTTAATTTATTAATTTAATTTGATTACCCAATGTTTAAAATTCAATATCTTCTCCCTACGAGGTCCGTTTTTCGAACCGTCAGTTGCGTTGGACTCGTCTTTCCGAGATCTTCGCGATGGCCCAGACCAAACCTGAAATGGGGACTGTTGAAATTTCAGCAATTTTTGAATGCGAACGGAGTTTCAGAATCAAACCAATGTGAGAATCTCTGATTTTTACAATTTAATTCATTTAATTGATTGTTTTATCGCTATTAAATAATTGTTTGTATATTATTTAATTAGATTTGCGCTGTGATGAATTGGATTGTATTGTGTTAGTTAGATCTGTTATTGTATTATTCAGATCTAATGAATCCAATAAACATCATCATGGTTTGTAAATTGGATTAAACTAGAATTTTTAATCCAATTAAAAATATTATCTTGTTTGTGGATTGGATTAGATTAGAATCTTTAATCCAAATAAAATATCATATTTTGTCATGTTTATTTTATTGATATTAAATTGTTAAAATACCACTTGTTTTTACTGTTGAATTGAATTAGTTTGCCAATTCAAAATTTTTGTGTTATAATAAAATGTTGAAAATGTCTTATTAGATTTAAAATAATAGGTTTGTTATGAGACGTGATTTGATTCTATGATTGATGTGTGAATAGATCTGTTAATTTGATGATATGGTGTTATAATAAAATTTGTAAACACATATAGATAATTTTTGTCGCCGAATAAAAGAATTGTCATTTTGTCAAAAGAACAAATTTGTTATTTTTATCAAAATAAATTAGTTGAGAACTAATTTGTTGTTGTTGTCAAAATAAATTGGTTGGAAACAAAAATTCACATTTTTATGTTAATCACAATTGTCAAAATATAAAAATTCACTTTTATTTGTTATGTTAAACATGGAAATTGGTATGCAAATAAATATATTTCTTTTTATTTATCATGTTGAAGTTTAGGATTGTATACAAATAAGAATAAACATTTTTATATCATGTTTATACATGAGAATTCGTTAACAAATCAAAAATAGGCATTTTTATGTCATGTTATCCATTGAAATGGTATACGAATAAAAATTATCTTTTATTTTAGTCATCTTTTATTAGGGAATAAGTTGTCATCTTTTGTTAGAAAATAAAAGAACATTTAGGTTAGAATTAAAAAGAACATTTATGTTAGAATAAAAAATGACATTTATGTTAGAATTCAAAATGACATTTATGTTAAGATTCAAAAATGTCATTTATGTTATACTAAAAATGTCCTTAAATTGGAATGGTCATTAAATTAAAATTATCATACTTGTTGAAATAAAAGAGTTGAAACCAAATTATCATATTTGTTGAAATGATAGAATTGATTTAACATAAAAGTTTTCTTTTTATGTTAATATATGAATTGTTAGAATTATTAAACATTAAAAAATATCTGTGCTAATTAAACAACATTTTTGTAAGAATATATCATGTTGTGTTAAACATATCATTTTAGTTAGGAAATATCATTTTAGTCAAAAAAATGTTTAATTAGGATAGACATGCCACTTTTATTAGAAATATGTTATGTAAGGTAAATTTGTCATTTATGTAGAAATAAATTTGTCATTTATGTCAAATTTGAAAGAACATTTATGTTAAAAATTTGAAGAACATTTATGTGAAATTAGCAAGAACATTTATGATAAAAATTTGTAAGAACATTTATGTCAGATTAAAAAGGGAATTCATTAAAATATTCAAATTAGAATGAAATTGTGTTAACATAAAAATCACATTTTTATGTTAAAAAGGGAAGTCATTAAAGTATTCAAATCAGGATGGAATTGTGTTAACATAAAAATGAACGTCTTTTAATTGTTTTCCTTAACACAAATATAATTTAGAAAAATAAACGATCCTTTATTTATGTTCTCTAATGTAATTAAAAAGTAGATTTGACATGTATCAAAATCACATGTTTATATGTAAGTATAGAAATTGAGGAAGCCCCAAGTTTTGAAAAGGTAGGTTATAGTATTTTAAATCAAGTTATTTTGGAAATATAGAATATTCCAAAATTAAGATATTTTGAAATGAGAAACATTTTAAAATAATATTTTTAGTAGAACAATTATAATGATTATTTAAAATTGTACTTGGACACGAGGTTAGGTCACATTTGTGGTGGAAGTCTGCCCGGACCCGACCAGCATATCCCGCAGCCACAAATGTTGGGCCTAATGTGAGAGGTCCATGTGCGCAAATACAAATTGGGCCAAGAAACGAGGTTAAGCCCAACTTCTGGGAGAAGCCTGCCCGGAACCGACCGGCCTATCCAGCATCCACAAGTTGTAGGCCTAATGTGAGAGGTCTGGCCTATATTAAAATATAAATAGATAAATTAGAAATTGACGTTATTTCCACACCGTTATGTGTTAATAATGAAATGAATATTTTCACCTCTAAGTTTGTTATAAAAGAAAGTTAAATTTTTAATAAAATAAGATAAGGATTATAAAAGTTTTACATTTTTCTTAATGTAAATATTAGAAAAGTTACATTTTCTTAATGTAAATAAAAGGAAAATAGGAAGTTACATTTTTGTAAGTAATTAGAGTAATATAGAAACCGACATTTTTCAATGTAAACAAAAGAATGATTAGGAATTTATATTTTCCAATGTAAATAGAATATGAAATAAAAGTTGCATTTTCAATATAATAATATATTGAAGTATAAGTTTACATTTCTCAATGTAAATAAATTAGGAATAGAAATTTACATTTTTCAATGTAAATAATAAGATTAGAAATTTACATTTCTAAGGAATGGATTTTCATTAGAAAAATAATGAAACCAAATATACATTTGGTGTAAATTGAAAAATGGAAGAGTAAAATATACATTGTTATGTTTAGGATGTGTATGTAAAGTAAAAATAGCGATAGATCGTTATAAATTATTAACAATGGAATGGAATGGTTTTCAAATTTATATATGCGAGAATTATTTGGAAAGTCCGAGTTTACTCTCATTCCAAATAATGATATGACGTTCGAAGAATTGAGGACGGCGATTGAAGACCGACGATCTTCACATCGAATGGGTAACTAGTGTTGAGGCCCTTGATTGATTTGCTCCCAAGACGGGGCTAAAATGGTAGTTATCCGGACGTAGTGCTGATTTGTACGGATTGGGCTTTCGCTCAGACCCAGAGGATAAGCTTATAAATGGAATGTGTCTGACATTGTACTCCTTTATATTGTATTTATTGATTTTCTGTCGAATGTATGAATGTTTGGTGGCGGAGAATTTATTCTCTTGCTTAACACCCTTTCATATATTTCGGCAAAGGATTGGTAGTGTGATATGGAGTGACGATGTGGCATGCTAAGATGCATATGATCAAGGCTTTGTTGAAAAGCAGGCCTTGTAGGATGATCAAAGCATAGCTTCTTTAGGCATAGCTTTGTGTATAACGTTACTTCGCGAGCCTCACACACCGGCAGAGTCTAAAACGGGAGAAGGGAACGCAGGGAGAGCAACACGTTTCTTTCTAGCTAGAAGTGGTGTTTGGGTTTTAACACGGCCCGACATTTTACTTATGTGGATGATGGAATGAGGCGCCTCAGATGATAGGTCCTATAGGACCGGGAAACGTGTGTTTAGGAATTGCCAATCCACGAAGCTGTATGTATGGACCGGCCCTGCAACTTTCCAAGGGTTCACTGCGGGGGATCCTGAGACATTAGCTAGAGTGTCTCGAATCGGTAAGGAGCTCCTCCCTAGCCTTGGCTCATGATGGAAACCAAATTCCAAATACGACCCTACGGACTTGATTGTATTACTAGTATGGAGGCATAGTAGTATGGGATACTATTCTTCCTAGGATTGATACATTTACTTTGAAATGTTTTTGAAACATACACACACTAATATTAGATATCATTTTTAACGTATCAAGCATTTTTGACCATTATAAGGTAAAACCCTATCCTCCGGTTTGCGTTACATTGTGTGATGGGACTTGGGTCTTATGATGGTTTCATTTTTCTAAAAAGCATTGCGTTGTTTAACGATTTACTTTAATTTATGCACGACAATCCATTGGAGTAAACCCGTTCCGCGTTAGCGGCGTGGTCCTTGGATTTGCCTTATTGCTATTAGTTAAAATAGTTAAGAATTCTCACACCAGTCCCATGACTAACCCGTTGTTTGTTTCCACCTTTACAAACTCGGGTGCCCTCTTTTCCACACGGGCAGTCGAGTAGTTTGTCCACAGGTTCTTATCTCAAGCAGGATCCTGGATTGAAGCTTAAAGTTGTGTCCAGAGCATAGTTGTCTTCCGCTGCCTTAGGTACTTTGTTTCCGCTGCACTATATTGTATTAAAATATTGTAATTTATCTTCCGCTGTATTTTTTCGATGTACTATGATAATCTGTACTCTGATGTTATAAATTATCATGATATAATAAAAGTCTGCTATTGTTGTTCTGATGTGTTGT
Organism: Allium sativum; assembly: GCA_030737875.1. Taxonomy (NCBI): domain Eukaryota; kingdom Viridiplantae; phylum Streptophyta; class Magnoliopsida; order Asparagales; family Amaryllidaceae; genus Allium; species Allium sativum. The sequence continues at coordinate 874,001,051 of CM060910.1, forward strand.
ATTCCCAAAGATAACGTACTCGGGTTTTGAACGGTCTTGGTCGATTTAGCGATCGATTAAGGTCGGGCAAAATGTGTGTCGTTACAGTTGGTATCAGAGCTTTGGTTAGCTCAAATCTTTGGGGTACAACTCGTTAGAACTGAACAAAAGACTCATCAGAGATTGAATTAGTAATATCCAATAAGAATACTCATTAGAGATAGGATCAGCAGTATCCTAGAATGAGAAAACTCATTAGAGATGGGGTTAGCAATGCCCTAGAATGAGTTGAGAGTAGCAAGCCTATAATATACGTATTTATAATTATATTTTGGAAAATATGATTTTTGAATATACAAAAGTTATACATTTTAAAAGTTAATCAACTAATTGATTGATGGTTGTGTAGTGTAATTATTAGTTCAACTAATAAAATTATAGAAACGAATTAAAGAATGAAAGATGAGATAGGATACTTAAACAACTTTAGCTTCGTTCCTTTTCGAGGACGAAAAGTTCTTAAGTGGGGGAGACTGTAATAACCCTGAATTTTGGGGCTAATTTAAAATTTTATTTTTAGTAATTTTAATGAGTTTTTGATATTTAAAATAATTTATTCAAAATAATAATGATTGAAAGTTGATTTAAATCGAAGTTAGAATGAATAATTTAATTTTAGTTATAAAAGGAATTAGAAATAACGAGGTAGTTTGAAAAGTCAAACTTAAACTTTGACTGAACGTACAAGATGCAAAATTTAACGGATTTTAGTGAAACCAAAAATATTAGAATCTATTTAAAAATATCTTTCTAACGAATCTGAAAAATCGAAATTTCATAGCGGGAATCAAAAGTTATGCCCAAATTAAAATTTAGAAAGGTCGCTATGAAATATATAAAGGTCAAAAATGCTACTTTTTGCATACGAAGGGATTTGAACTCGAAACCACTTCCATTGAGTTCAGAATGACGTTTCTGCCTTGAAAAACAGTAAACACTTATATATTTCGAGTTTCAGAAATTATTTGTTTAAAAATGTATTTTTAATATTAAATATATACGCCTTGAAAATAGCCATTATTCAAACGACCTCTGTTTTCGACGAAACCACTTTTTTTGGATTCGGAATGTCAAAATATAGTTAAGTTTAATTTTTCATAATTTTTAGAATTAAATTGTAGCCGTGGCAAAAAGATTTCAGTTTTGTCAATTTTAGTCAATTTAATCGACTTGAAAATAGTCATTTTTCAAACGGGCTCAGAATTGAACGAAACTAATTTTCCTAGGTCCGCAGCGTCAAAACATAGCTAAATATATTTTTCGGGAATTTTTGAAGTTAATTTGTGACCCCGGTAAATTTATTTGTACGGTAGAATTAAAAATAAAGGACTTAAATTTTAAAACTGAAAAACGGGGGTCAAGATGACCATTTGGGCTAACGAGACAGGTCCAGATGAGTCCGGAACGGGGGTTAATAGGTAAAAACGACAGTCATTGGGCCTAATTCTGAGTCAGTGACTAAACAGGCCTTTTTAGTGATTAATAGAATAAAATAATATTATAAAAATACATTAGAAAATCCTAAACCTAATACCATTACAGCAGCCGCCACCCACCCAATTACATGGCCACCGACTTCCGAACTTTCACCATTAAATTCTCCTCATCTACTCCGAATCAGACCACCACATTTATACCAAATCGAAGAGATTCTCGTTCTCTACGATCCTATACGGTTGGATCATCTTCTGGACGCACGTAGTTCGAGGACCGGCCACCCAAACTCGCGCCAAAACCACCGCCGCCGTGCACACGTGGCACCACCGAGATGGGCCCCACTCCGGCCGTGCGTGCACCACTCTAGGGCCGTCGATTCCCCCTGTCCGATCTGAAAACCATTGCTCCGATTGACGGATTTTTGGACTTGAAATTTTGAACCCAATTGGGTTTAACGCGGCCGATCTTTGCTGTAGTTGGAAGAAGAAGGTTTAACACCTTAATCACTTTGTTAATTTAATTATTTAATTTAATTTGATTACCCAATGTTTAAAATTCAATATCTTCTCCCTACGAGGTCCGTTTTTCGAACCGTCAGTTGCGTTGGACTCGTCTTTCCGAGATCTTCGCGATGGCGCAGACCAGACCTGAAACGGGGACTGTTGAAATTTCAGCAATTTTTGAATACGAACGGAGTTTCAGAATCAAACCAATGTGAGAATCTCTGATTTTTACAATTTAATTCATTTAATTGATTGTTTTATCGCTGTTAAATAATTGTTTGTATATTATTTAATTAGATTTGCGCTGTGATGAATTGTGATTGTTGTTGTGATGAATTGGATTGTATTGTGTTAGTTAGATCTGTTATTGTATTATTTAGATCTGATGAATCCAATAAACATCATCATGGTTTGTAAATTGGATTAAACTAGAATTTTTAATCCAATTAAAAATATTATCTTGTTTATGGATTGGATTAGATTAGAATCTTTAATCCAAATAAAATATCATATTTTGTCATGTTTATTTTATTGACATTAAATTGTTAAAATACCATCTTGTTTTTACTGTTGAATTGAATTAGTTTGCCAATTCAAAAAATTTGTGTTATAATAAAATGTTGAAAATGTCTTATTAGATTTAAAATAATAGGTTTGTTATGAGACGTGATTTGATTCTATGATTGATGTGTGAATAGATCTGTTAATTTGATGATATGGTGTTATAACAAAATTTGTAAACACATATAGATCATTTTTGTCGTTGAATAAAAGAACTGTCATTTTGTCAAAATAACAAATTTGTTATTTTTATCAAAATAAATTAGTTGAGAACAAATTTGTTGTTGTTGTCAAAATAAATTGGTTGGAAACAAAAATTCACATTTTTATGTTAATCATAATTGTCAAAATATAAAAATTCACTTTTATTTGTTATGTTAAACATGGAAATTGGTATGCAAATAAATATATTTCTTTTTATTTATCATGTTGAATTTTAGGATTGTATACAAATAAGAATAAACATTTTTATATCATGTTTATACATGAGAATTCGTAAACAAATCAAAAATAGGCATTTTTATGTCATGTTATCCATTGAAATGGTATACGAATAAAAATTATCTTTTATTTTTGTCATCTTTTATTAGGGAATAAGTTGTCATCTTTTGTTAGAAAATAAAAGAACATTTAGGTTAGAATTAAAAAGAACATTTATGTTAGAATTAAAAATGACATTTATGTTAGAATTCAAAATGACATTTATGTTAAGATTCAAAAATGTCATTTATGTTATACTAAAAATGTCCTTAAATTGGAATGGTCATTAAATTAAAATTATCATACTTGTTGAAATAAGAGATTTGAAACCAAATTATCATATTTGTTGAAATGATAGAATTGATTTAACATAAAAGTATTCTTTTTATGTTAATATATGAATTGTCAGAATTATTAAACATTAAAAAATATCTGTGCTAATTAAACAACATTTTTGTAAGAATATATCATGTTGTGTTAAACACATCATTTTAGTTAGGAAATATCATTTTAGTCAAAAAAAATGTTTAATTAGGATAGACATGCCACTTTTATTAGAAATATGTTATGTAAGGTAAATTTGTCATTTATGTAGAAATAAATTTGTCATTTATGTTAAATTTGAAAGAACATTTATGTTAAAAATTTGAAGAACATTTATGTGAAATTAGCAAGAACATTTATGATAAAAATTTGAAAGAACATTTATGTCAGATTAAAAAGGGAATTCATTAAAATATTCAAATTAGAATGAAATTGTGTTAACATAAAAATCACATTTTTATGTTAAAAAGGGAAGTCATTAAAGTATTCAAATCAGGATGGAATTGTGTTAACATAAAAATGAATGTCTTTTAATTGTTTTCCTTAACACAAATATAATTTAGAAAAATAAACGATCCTTTGTTTATGTTCTCTAATGTAATTAAAAAGTAGATTTGACATGTATCAAAATCCCATTTTTATATGTAAGTATAGAAATTGAGGAAGCCCCAAGTTTTGAAAAGGTAGGTTATAGTATTTGAAATCAAGTTATTTTTGAAATATAGAATATTCCAAAATTAAGATATTTTGAAATGAGAAACATTTTAAAATAATATTTTTAGTAGAACAATTATAATGATTATTTAAAATTGTACTTGGACACGAGGTTAGGTCACATTTGTGGTGGAAGTCTGCCCGGACCCGACCGGCATATCCAGCAGCCATAAATGTTGGGCCTAATGTGAGAGGTCCAAGGCGCAAATACAAATTGGGCCAAGACACGAGGTTAAGCCAAACTTGTGGGAGAAGCCTGCCCGGAACCGACCGGCCTATCCAGCATCCACAAGTTGCAGGCCTAATGTGAGAGGTCTGGCCCATATTAAAATATAAATAGATAAATTAGAAATTGACGTTATTTCCACACCGTTATGTGTTAATAATGAAATGAATATTTTCACCTCCAAGTTTGTTATAAAAGAAAGTTACATTTTTAATAAAATAAGATAAGGATTATAAAAGTTTTACATTTTTCTTAATGTAAATATTAGAAAAGTTACATTTTCTTAATGTAAATAAAAGGAAAATAGGAAGTTACATTTTTATATGTAATTGGAGTAATATAGAAACCGACATTTTTCAATGTAAACAAAAGAATGATTAGGAATTTATATTTTCCAATGTAAATAGAATATGAAATAAAAGTTGCATTTTCAATATACTAATATATTGAAGTATAAGTTTACATTTCTCAATGTAAATAAATTAGGAATAGAAATTTACATTTTTCAATGTAAATAATAAGATTATAAATTTACATTTCTAAGGAATGGATTTTCATTAGAAAAATAATGAAACCAAATATACATTTGGTGTAAATTGAAAAATGGAAGAGTAAAATATACATTGTTATGTTTAGGATGTGTATGTAAAGTAAAAATAGCGATAGATCGTTATAAATTATTAACCACGATATGGAATGGTTTTCAAAATTATATATGCGAGAATTATTTGGAAAGTCCGAGTTTACTCTCATTCCAAATAATGATACGACGTTCGAAGAATTGAGGATGGCGTTTGAAGACCGACGATCTTCACATCGAATGGGTAACTAGTGTTGAGGCCCTTGATTGATTTGCTCCCAAGACGGGGCTAAAATGGTAGTTATCCGGATGTAGTGCTGATTTGTACGGATTTGGCTTTCGCTCAGACCCAGAGCATAAGCTTATAAATGGAATGTGTGTCTGACATTGTACTCCTTTATATTGTATTTATTGATTTTCTGTCGAATGTATGAATGTTTGGTGGCGGAGAATTTATTCTCTTGCTTAACACCCTTTCATATATTTCGGCAAAGGATTGGTAGTGTGATATGGAGTGACGATGTGGAATGTTAAGATGCATATGATCAAGGCTTTGTTGAAAAGCAGGCCTTGTAGGATGATCAAAGCATAGCCTGTTTAGGCATAGCTTTGTGTATAACGTTACTTCGCGAGCCTCACACACCGGCGGAGTCTAAAACGGGAGAAGGGAACGCAGGGAGAGCAGCACGTTTCTTTCTAGCTAGAAGTGGTGTTTGGATTTTAACACGGCCCGACATTTTACTTATGTGGATGATGGAATGAGGCGCCTCGGATGATAGGTCCTATAGGACCGGGAAACGTGTTTCAGGAATTGCCAATCCACGAAGCTGTATGTGTGGACCGGCCCTGCAGCTTTCCAAGGGTCACTGCGGGGGATCCTGAGACATTAGCTAGAGTGTCTCGAATCGGTAAGGAGCTCCTCCCTAGCCTTGGCTCATGATGGAAACCAAATTCCAAATACGACCCTACGGACTTGATTGTATTACTAGTATGGAGGCATAGTAGTATGGGATACTATTCTTCCTAGGATTGATACATTTACTTTGAAATGTTTTTGAAACATATACACACTAATATTAGATATCGTTTTTAACGTATCAAGCATTTTTGACCATTATAAGGTAAAACCCTATCCTCCGGTTTGCGTTGCATTGTGTGATGGGACTTGGGTCTTATGATGGTTTCATTTTTCTAAAAAGCATTGCGTTGTTTAACGATTTACTTTAATTTATGCACGACAATCCATTGGAGTAAACCCGTTCCGCGTTAGCGGCGTGGTCCTTGGATTTGCCTTATTGCTATTGGTTAAATTAGTTAAGAATTCTCACACCAATCCCATGACTGACCCGTTGTTTGTTTCCACCTTTACAAACTCGGGTGCCCTCTTTTCCACACGGGCAGTCGAGTAGTTTGTCTACAGGTTCTTATCTCAAGCAGGATCCTGGATTGAAGCTTAAAGCTGTGTCCAGAGCATAGTTGTCTTCCGCTGCCATAGTTACTTTGTTTCCGCTGCACTGTATTGTATTAAAATATTGTAATTTATCTTCCACTGTATTTTGTCGATGTACTCTGATATTCTGTACTCTGATGTTATATTATCATGATATAATAAAGGTCTGCAATTGTTGTTCTGATGTGTTGTATTCCCAAAGTTAACGTACTCGGGTTTTGAACGGTCTTGGTCGATTTAGCGATCGATTAAGGTCGGGCAAAATGCGTGTCTTTACAATTTCAATCAAATATAACGATAGAAATATTACAAAATATTAGTTGCGCTAATAAAAATAAAAGTAACTATATTATGGAAAATGTTTGGTAAAGAATAATTAACAATTAAGTATAGAATTTTTTTTTGAAAATTAAGTATAATTTTTTTATACATGTACAACTATATAATAATTAAAAGGATAAACAATCAAGTATATAATTTGTGTAAATTGCTTGATATAACAGAGTATTTTAATATAAAGTTCTTGATCGTTGATGAGCAGCCCTTCATAATCTGACATCGTGCTATATTAAAACTCACTGGTTTCCCAAATTCAATGGCTTTTTGGTATTTTTGAAAATCTAAAGTTGTTCTAACTTCATGGATCTTATTAAACTCGGTTAAGAGATGGAGGATAATCAAAAACATTATCTACCACTAAAAAAATGATTTTTGTGACAAGAAAACATCTATTCATATGAACCCATAAAATTTATCAAAATACTAAGCAAATGTCTCACTTTTGACCAAAAAAGATCATTAAATAAGCAGCTTCCACAAGTCTATTTAATTGAAAATATGACCACATAATGTATTTCTAAAACTCTATATATCTCGTATTAACAATTTTGAACAACATAATGTATTTCTAAAACTTTATGTTTCTAGTTGTTTTCAAGGATGAGAAATCAACGGGAACAACAATACATAGGAAAATACACGCCTGATAGTAATAAATACAACTTACTGACCACAGTACATGCAAGTACCCCCATAACAAAAAAAAAACAGAAGGCCTTGAAAAAAATGCTTCAAACTCCAAACCTTATCTACCCAAACTCACGTAGAAATACCTACCCCAGTCCTTACCCTTCTCTATCCTTCACCGTCCAAGACTACTATGACGGCCCGCCCCGCACCAGCCGACATTTCCTCAAAGTGCGCTATGCAAATGCCCGACTAGCACGGGATGGTCATCAAAAGAAAGGGATTTGAAACGATGAATCATCAAAGAACCTGTAGTAATATCGCACATCGCATGGAATAAAGTATAATAATAACATAACTTGATATAAAACAGGAGAGACAGTGCATAAGCAGAAAACTAAACCATCATAGCAGCGGAATCCAAAATACAGCTTATGATCCAAACCATCATTATTACAACTTCAAAATACTGTCTCTAAAGCAAAAAAGTAAAGGTACACTACTAATGCCCAAAGCAGTGACCAGCAACAACACAGGGAGAATATATGTAAATAGTTCATGGAAGCCTCATGCTCGTCTCTGGACAGCTACTCTTGCATACCACCTAACTTGTATCAAGCCTTCTCGTTTAGGAGCACCCAGAGTAATAAGAAGAGACATGAAACTCTAGGTCAGACAAAAGCCTGGTATGAGCGATAGCAGCAAAACAGAATAATAACATGTATAAATAATCATACCTAAACCTGCAACCAAAGAGTTAGCACAACAGGATCTACAGTGCTCTAAGGTAACACTTACATAAAGTGTAAAGGTAATATGGGAGTGTGTATGACATGGTGATAAAAAACATCAAACATAGCAATCAACCTCACATCTCTCACTCAGTGCGTAAAGTATACGATATATACCATATTGATCACCCTATCCTTTGCTACGATCACTTTGCCCTTGGGAGTCATAATGATCCCATTGCGATGATCCATAGCCACTAATCCTTTGCTATGTCCACTTTTACCCATGGAGTCATGACGACTCCATTGCACTGGCTCATAGACATGCTATGATAACTTGCCCTTAGGAATCTTAACGGTCCAATTGCGCTGATCCATAGCCATTAATCCATCTCTCAGTGGTGAGTCAAAGCTATAGACATCGATAACCCATTTGCACACGTTCCGCAGCAGAGCCCAACTCATGAAGTTAACTCGTTGGTTTCCATCTGGATCATGAGTTCTCACTTCCTATTTGGACTACCTTTGCATCTCGGGTTTGGTCATCATCTCGGTTCGTGATCACCATTTAGGTTCTGGTCATGAATACCCCTCCGGTTCATGGCTCCTCCATCAGGTTGTGGCGGTTCGGACTCTAGGCTCCTCCATTCGGTTCGGTTCGTGACCACCAATCTGGTTCGGATTGGATTGCATCCTTCCACCAGTTCGTGGCTCCTCCAAGCATTGTTTCGTGGTGTATCGGATCGGAGGGGGCGGTTCGTGGCAGCTCCATCCAGGCGGCTTGGTGGTGTCATCAGTTCGGGTGCTTCACGAGTGGTGCAGGTGGTTCGTGGTCTTCATTCACGAGCTTGGTTGGAGATGGAGTCGGTTCGGGGGTCACGAGCGGGTCGATTCGGAGGTCACGAGCCCAATTCGGTCCAGCTCACTACACTTCTTTCCAGCAACTGTTTACGCCGTGCGACGACGTTTTTGACTAATCTAACAGTTCTAGACAGTTACAAAACATTCCAAACAGTAATAGCAACATGTGTAATCAACCATAAACACAAAACGATGAATAATCACGTTAATAAGGATCAAACATATCCGAAACCCATATTTTTCATCATAATCATGTTTAACCATATCCTACGATAAGATTAGCAAAATATGTCCAAATTAACCCAAATTTTTACCAGAGACATTAATATTTAAGAATTTCTACATATTTTTTCAGATTTTTATAGTGCATAGTTTCGCTAATTATCACTAATCACCCCTAATTAGCCGTAATTAGTGATTAAAAGTGCTAATCACTCACCTTAGCCACAAATAAATACTTAGATCTGAAACTCCACTGATCTGGGTCGAATTCTTATGCAACACAGCATCCCTAACTCTGGTTTGATGCCAGTACGCCTTGATTTGATGTTGATTAGCTTAATATTGGATTAGAAAGTGATTAGAAGGTGATTTTGGGGTTAGAGGCCATTTCTAGGGTTAGAGAATTGTAAATGGCGGCTAGAAAACTGAAATGAGATGGTTTCCTAACTGATTTCAGCCTCCCCATAACCGTAATCTCGAAATGGGTTATGGGACCTTTCACTAATTACCCTATTAAGCCCGGTTAAGCGGTTTTTCACCTTCCAAACCTTATTTCAGCCATATCTCCCAAACGGTAAGTCCATTTGACAATTATGACCACTCTACGAAAAGGTAAACCATCATCTGAATCTAATGGAAGTGATTTTAGGTCAAATCTCCTTACAAATCAAAAGTTATAGGTGAAACAAGATTCGTTGGGGGGCAAAATAGTCATTTAAAATTTGGCAAAAATCGTGAACATGGGAAATGACCCCAATAGTCATTTCTCAAAGTTACATGACCATATGACTTCGTATGAGAACGAAATAAATATTCTACGATCCCCCGATACGTAGAATGCGGGTCGTTGCACCCTCCCCCCTTAAGAAATTTCGCCCCTAAAATTCCTTAACCAAAACATACAAAGGTGCCCCGCATGCCTATCATCCATTTACAAACAATCAAACATACAAGATATCACAACAAGCATATCCTAGCATTGGTATACTAACAAGGGGATAACAATATCGTTATTAAAATCTTACCAGGCAAAGAGTTCTGGATGCGTCTTCCTTATCTTCTCCTCTGTTTCCCGAGTACAGTCGTTCTCATTATCGCCCCACTGGACCTTAACTAGTTTCACCGTCTTTCTTCGAAATTGCTTCGTATCATGTCCGATAATATGAATCGTTCTATCGCTCCCAACTGCCTCAGATTCCACTTCGATATCATCCAACTGATCTGCTGAAATAGTCATATCAGAATCGTGCACGAATTTCGTTAACTGGGAAACAAGAAATACGTCGTGAACTCATGCCATCTTGTCTGGTAATTCAACTTTATACGTTAAATTCCCAACTTGTGCGAGAATTGGAAATGGACCAACAAATCTTGGTGCCAACCTACCTCTCCTGCCAAAACGAATCACACTCTTTAACGGAGAAATCTTTACGAATACCAAGTCGCCAACAGAGAATTTCAAGTCTCTTCGTCTTTTATCAGCATAACTTTTCTGCCTATCTTGGGCGGCCTTCATTCACTGTTGAATAACTTTGATCTTGTCTGAAGTTTCTCTTACTACATCTGGTCCAAGCACAAATTTCTCACTGGTTTCCAACAAACATGATGGTGAGTTGCACGGTCTTCCATACAAAGCTACAAATGGAGTCATACCAATACTAGATTGATAACTATTATATGCGAACTCAACTAGATGCAAATGGTCATCCCATGACCCTCCAAAATTCAATACACAAGCTCTCAAGAGATCCTCTAATGCACGATTCACCCTCTTTGTTTGACCGTCAGTTTGATGATGGTATGCAGTACTGAGATGTAATGCTGACCCTAAAGCCTCTTGTAAGCTCTTCCAAAACCCACTAGTAAATAATGGATCTCGGTAACCCACAATACCTTTGGGTACCCCATGAAATCTCACTACCCACTTCATATACAGTTCTGCTAACTTAGCTGTCGTTCTATTCGACTTGACTGGTATAAACCTTGCACTCTTGGTCAATCGATCCACAATCACCCAAATACTATCATGACCCGATCTAGTCTTTGGTAAACCATCAATGAAATTCATCGAAACTTGTTCCTATTTCCATTTAGGTATTTCTAATGGTTGTAACAAACCACTAGGCCTCTTTTGTTCAGCTTTAACTAACTGGCAGTTCATGCACTTGGATATAAACTTCCCAACGTCTCTTTTCATCCCTTCCCAATAGTAGGCCTGCTTCTTGTCTCAATACATTTTGTTACCACCGGGATGTATAGTCAGTTTCGAGTGATGAAACTCTCTACGCACTTCATCTCTCAATCCATTTACGTTGGGTATAACTAGTCTCCCATTCTTTCGAAGCCATCCTTCTCTATCAAGTCCATACCATCAATGCCCTTCTCTATCTTGGAGATGATTTCAAATAGATTAGGATCGTCCCTCTGGCTGGAACCAATCCGCTCTATCAAGATGGGTCTAATCGTCAGATTTGCTAACACCTCGGGGTCCAATTCGCACTTAGGTTTGAAATCATATCCCGTGATATACTCCAGTTGCTTCCATTCCAGAAATATAGCCCCCAAACTGGCATGTCTCCTACTCAATGCATCAGCTACCGCATTGCCCTTCCTAGGTGTATATGCGATATTGAAATCATATGAAACTAAGGATTCTAACCATCTCTGCTGACGGAGATTTAAATCCTTTTGAGAGAAAAGGTACTTTAATGACTTATGATCGGTAAACAACTCGAACCTTTCTCCCAAAAGATAATGTCTCTACATCTTTAGCGCGAGCACGATCGCTGCCAATGACAAATCATCGGTAGGATATATTTTCTCATGCGGTTTCAGTTGCCAACTAGCATAAGCTACAACCCTACCTCCTTGCATCAATATGGCACCTAGTCCTGTACCACATGCATCCATGTATACCGTCATCTCTTCGTTCCCTTGATTTTTCTTGGTCAACTAAGTTAACGGTGTCGCTATCTTGGAGAAGTTTTGGATAAACTTACGATAATATCCAGCCAACCCCAAGAAACTTCTTACATCCGTTGTAGTCTTGGGCGTAGACAAATCTTATACCGTAGCCACCTTCGCATGGTCCACGGCAATACCATTCTCTGAAACAACATCGCCCAAGAATGTCACTACCCTCTTCCAGAAGTTACACTTAGAAAATTTTGCTTTCAATTGGTGTTTCCTCAAAACCTCCATCACTGTCCTCAAATGTTCCTTATGTTCTTCCTCTATCCTCGAGTAAACCAAGATATCGTCCACAAACACAAGAACAAACTTATTTAATTGATCCCTGAATACCCTTTTCATAAGATCCACAAAATATGCTGGTGCATTGGTCAACCCGAACGGCATGACCAACCACTCATAGAATCTAAACGGCGTCCGAAATGTCGTTTTAGCTATACTCTCAGCTGCCACTCGGAGCTGATGAAAACCTATCACGAGATCCAACTGGGAAAACACTCTCGCTCCATTCAACTGATCAAACAAATCATCTATCTGCGGAAGAGGATATTTATTCTTCCTCGTCACCTTGTTCAACTCGCGGTAGTCTACGCATAAGCAAAGGGAACCATCTGTCTTAGTAGCAAATACAATTGGTGCTCCCCACCCGGAAACACTTCTTCGGATAAATCCCTTCTTCAAAAGATCGCCCACTTGCACCTCAAGATCTCGTTGCTCCCTTGGCGCCATACGACGAAGAGGCATCACTATAGGTCTGGCATCTTTCACTAAATCAATCTAAAACTCGATCTTTTGGTGTGGTGGAAGTCCGGTCACTTCCCCGAAGATGTCCGGATACTCGCCCGCCAGCAATAGGCACTCTGATAACTCATCATGCGGGATGTCGAGGGAATTTAGAAAACTAGCCATCACCCCATCACTAGGTCGGCAACCAAATAGTACTCTCCGCCCATCATCTGCTCTAACGGTCACATAAGACCCCTCATAGTCTACCACCACCCCATATCTTTGGAGCCAATCGACTCCCAAAATAAAGCCAAACACAGTAAAGCCCAAAAAAAGCAATCACAAGCAAACATACATACATGACTCGATAAGACCAAATTACGACAAATCATACTAAGGCTAGTCGAACCACCAATCGGGTTCGTAACAACTAAAGGTCTATCGACAATCTTGGATTCCAATCCCAACCTATCTACCAGGTCACTAGATATGAAGGAATGAGTATCCCCAGTATCAAACAATACTCAGACAAGAACTTCGTGAATAGAAAGCATACCTTGAATGATGATATTCTTCCCCTTATCCGCCGCAGTTTGGGCATTCGACGAAGAAGGAAAAGCATTGATAGCATATTCCTTCATAATTTGCTTCTTTTTAGGAGGTTGTGGACATTTATCCTTGTGATGTCCCACTTGGCTGCAATTGAAGCACTTCCTGTCCGCTGGCTTTGTTCGACAATCTTTGGCATACTGGCCCTTCTTGCCACAGCTATAGCACTCAACATCTTTTTTATTATTTTTATGACCATCCTTAGCTTGGTTTTGTTTCCTCTTATTCTGCGAATTATTCTGGCCTCCACCGCTTGCCTGCGGCTTTGGCGCCCCTGCAGATGTAATAGCAACCTCGGCCTTTGACTTGGGGTAAAGGCTCTATGATATCAATGCCTTTCCTATAATAGATTCAAATGTCTCATCGATGTGGTTTATAAGTATTTCCCCTCAAGTACTTGTTTAAGCCAGTTATGAACTTCTCGTTCTTCTTCTCGGCAGTATCGATAAGGGATAACCCATACTTCGATAAAGTATCAAACTCGGCAATATATTCTGAAACTGCCCTACCATTCTGCCTAAGTTCCAAGAATTTCCTAAACAATTCTGATTTCTGAGCAGCCGGAATAAACTTATCACTAAAGCGAGTCTTAAACTGATTCCAAGTAACTTGATCCTCAGGAGTAGCTGCTTTAATAACATACCACCAATTCATAGCCCGTCCTTGAAGTTGACACGATGCGAACTTTCTCTTCATTGCATCATCGATTCCCAAATCCTCGAAGATGCGCTCACAACTATCCAGACAATCTTGAACATCCATAACCGATTCCGTTCCATGGAACGGCTTCCCACAAAGACTAGTATAATCCTTGTTAAGCTTGGCGAAATCGGCCCTAGGTGCCTGCGCTGCTACACCACCACCGTTAGCAGCATTAGGAACTACACCCTGAACATCCCTAAGCATCTCTCGCATGAAGGTAGTAAACATCGTCCTCATGTTAGGGACATTCCCATTATTAGCCCTTGAACCCATACTCCTCGTATATCGGCTCATCATTCAATCTATAAAGAGAAAACGATTAACCATCTCCTTAGTAGTGCCAGTGCAGTGCGACTTCATACTTAGATATACTAATAGTATATACATAGTTTTTGAAAACCAAAGTATCACAAATACGCGCTCCTATATAAGTATACTATATCTCCCTGGTGTCTTCCCCTAGGTTAACTACCCAACCTAGGTCCTGATACCAAGTGTGACGGCCTGCCCCGCACCAGCCGACATTTCCTCAAAATGTGTTGTGCTAATGCCCGACTAGCAAGGGACGGTCGTCAAAAGAAAGGGATTTGAAACGATGAATCATCGAAGAACCTATAGAATATCTCACAGCGCATGGAATAAAATATAATAATAATAAAACTTGATATAAAACAGGCGAGACAGTGCATAAGCTGAAAACTAAACCATCATAGCAGCGGAATCCAAAATACAGCTTATGATCTAAACCATCATTTTTACAATGTCAAAATACCGTCTCTAAAGAAAAAAGGAATGGTACACTACTAATGCCCAAAGTAGTGACCAGCAACAACACAGGGAGAATATATGTAAATAGTTCGTGGAAGCCTCCTGCTCGTCTCCGGACAGCTACTCGTGCATACCATCTAACATGTCTCTAGTCTTCTCGTTTAGGAGCAGCCAGAGTAATAAGAAGAGACATGAAACTCTGGGTCAAACAAAAGTCTGGTATGAGCGATAGCAGCAAAACAGAACAATAACAGGTATAAATAATCATACCTGAACCTCGACCTGCAACCAAAGAGTTAGCACAACAGGATGTATAGTACTCTAAGGTAACACTAACAAAAAGTGTAAAGGTAATATGGGAGTGTGTATGACATGGTGATAGCAAACATCAAACATAGCAATCAACCCCACATCTCTCGCTCAATGCGTAAAGTATACGATATCTACCACTTTAATCACCCTATCCTTTGCTACGATCACTTTACCCTTGGGAGTCATAATGATCCCGTTGCGCTGATCCATAGCCACTAATCTTTTTCTGTGTCCACTTTACCCCATGGAATCATGATGATTCCACTGCACTGGCTCATAGCCATGCTACGATCACTTGCCCTTGGGAATCTTAACGGTCCTATTGCGCTGATACACAGCCACTAATCCATCTCTCAGTGGTGAGTCAAAGCTATAGACATTGATAACCCATTTGCACACGTCCCGCAGCAAAGCCCAACTCATGAAGTTAACTCGTTGGTTCCCATCTGGATCCCGAGTTCTCACTTCCTGTTTGGACTACCTTTGCATCTCGGATTTTGGTCATCATCTCGGTTCGTGATCACCATTGGGGTTTGGGTCGTGAATACTCCTCCGGTTCGTGGCTCCTCCATTTGGTCATGGCGGTTCGGACTATAGGCTACTCCATTTAGTTCGGTTCGTGACCACCGATCCGGTTTGGATCAAGTTGCATCCTTCCATGAGTTCGTTGCTCCTCCAAGCATTGTTTCATGGTGTATCGGATCGGAGGGGCGGTTTGTGGCAGCTCCATCCAAGCGGCTTGGTGGTATCCTCAGTTCAGGTGCTTCACGAGTGGTGCAGGCGGTTCGTGGTCTTCATACTAGCCGGGTCAGAGATGGAGTCGGTTTGGGGGTCACGAGCGGGTCGGTTCGGAGGTCAAGAGCCCGATCCGGTCCAGCTCCCTGCACTACTTTCCAGCAACTGTTTACGACACACGACGGTGTTTTCGACCAATCTAACAGTTCTAGACAGTCAAAAAACATTCCAAACAATAATAGCAACATGTATAATCAACCAAAAATACCAAAATGATGAGTAATCATATTAATATGGATCAAACATACCCAAAACCCATGTTTTTCCCCTTAATCATATTTGACCATATCTAACGATAGGATGGCAAAATATGTCCAAATTAACACAAATTTTTACCAAAGGCATAAAATAATATTTAAGAATTTCTACATATTTTTCCAGATTTTTATAACGCATAATTTCCCTAATTATCACTAATCGCCCATAATTAGCCGTATTTAGTGAATAAAAGTGCTAATCACTCACCTTAGCCACAAATAAATTCTTAGATCTAAAATTCCACTGATTTGGATCGAATTCTTATGCAACACAGCAGCCCTAACTCTGATTTGATGCCAATCCGCCTTGATTTGATGTTGATTAGCTTAATATTGGATTAGAAAGTGATTAGAAGGTGATTTGGGGGTTGGAGGCCATTGCTAGGGGTTAGAGAATTGTAAATGTCGGCTAGAAAACTGAAATGAGATGCTTTCCTAACTGATTTCAGCCTCCCCATAACCTTAATCCTGAAATGGGTTCTGGGCCCTTCCACTAATTACCCTATTAAGCCTGGTTAAGTTGTTTTTCACCTTCCTAACCTTATTTCAGCCATATGTCCCAAATAGTAAGCCCATTTGACAAATGTGACCACTCTACGAAAAGATAAACCATCATCCGAATTCAATGGAAGTGGTTTCAGGTCAAAACTCCTTACTAATCAAAATTTATAGGCGAAACAACATTCGCCAGGGGCAAAATAGTCATTTAAAATTTGGCAAAAATCGTGAACATGGGAAATGACCCCAATAGTCGTTTCCTAAAGTTACACGACCATACGACTTCGTATGAGAATGAAATAAATATACTACGATCCTCCGATACGTAGAATGTGGGTCGTTACAACTATCCAGCCCACCATGTTCGCTCAACACCAAAACATACACATGAACACCCGATTTCTCCTCTACATATGTGTCATCTTCACTCTCGTTGAGCACCATTACCCCCATACTAGTGAGGCAGAACATTTCCAACTTGTGCCCCTCCAACCCCTCCCTTTCCTTGTATCTCGTCCTTACAACTCCCACAAATCAATCATCAAGAATATGTTGCCTATCCAAAAAGTAGAGTATAAAAATAATGTCACGGCTTAAGAAAAAAATCGCAGGATCATAATGGGAAAAGACATGCATGTAATAATAGGAACAACAACTTGTGTAGGTTATGAAGAAAACATGTTATATAAACGACACATGAAATATTTACCAAAAGAAAACAGAAAATAGTAAAAGAAAAATCAAAATGCAATTAAATAGAAATTCCTTCCAAACTGTGTGTATAGAATCTAGTCTAACTTAATACGTAATCTACAAATATGCTCATCTATTTACATGTTGGTGCTTAACATGCTATTCTAGAAAACAAAAAAAAAAGGATTGCCAACGTTTCGCTCTCCAATGTATGGATTAAAATGAGGTTTCATAGTAATTTAAAAAAACACATGGCAGCCATATACAAGCAAAAGTAGCTGGGCTTGGATGAAAATGTGCAAAAGAATAAGGGTGGAAATTATAACATTGAATCCCTAGAACAAAGGTAATGGAGCAGCAAAGAAAAATTTCACAGGATGAATGAGTTTAAGGTTACATAGCACTTAAAAGATGCACGTGCCAATGCAAGAAGCAAAACTAAGACCAGCGAAAAGAGTAGCAATGCAAAGGTTAGGCATAGACTGGACAAATGGTAGGCACTAAATATGAGACAAGAAATATCCAAGGAGGCCACATACTATGAGAGCATCAACAATATCAAAACCAAAATAAATATATACTTGGTTTCCCAACAGATATGAAAAGTAAGTGCACACATATAATTCATGTACATAAAGAAACAAGCATGGTACTAGAAGAGTGTATTACATATACAAGAGTAGCACATATACAAAGTATAAACCAGTTCAGAGAAAATAAAAGAGCATCCAAATGACTACATCAAATTCAACACAAGTATAAACTAGTTCAAGGAAAATAAAAGAGCACCCAAATGACTGCATCAAATATTAACACAACAACCACAGTGGGTTGTGATAGTGAGGAGCAAAGGCGGTATCACTATTACATGGACTTTAGCAAAAGCCACTAGCAGCAATCACAAGTATTTCAGTACACTCAAGCATAAACATCACCTTGAAAAAGAGCACAAGAAGGACACAAAACAATACAAAGTATTATAAATTCATCCACCGACAATTTACATAAAGGAGGGGACATGCAAATAGCATACTCAAACCGGCAGTGATCGATTAAGCTAGGATAAATTTGACATTTCACTATGGCCAAACCACTTACCTCAAGGCAGTTACCTGTAAGTTGACGGCTGCAATGTCACATAGTCTGCACATAGAATAAAAAATAACTTTGAGCGGAAGCAAACAAATAATTTTCAAATGTGAATGTCATTTTTGTTTTCAATTCTTCTTTGTGGATATGTGCAGTAACAAATTTTGGAATTTTTGCACACCCACTGGTAACTTGAAAGTGATATAATATGACTCAACGTATGATTCTAATACTTAATCGTCAAAATTAAACATAGAAAAGGAAGCAACTGCTTTATTATTCAATTGTGTAAGCAAAAGAACACCATGAAATAGGCATTAACATTGCATTGCCCGAAGTGGAGTCCAAAGTTCAAGGCTGTGAGTGGAAATAAATGGGAGCAAAATTCAAGTGTTTTGACAAAACTGTTGAGTTTTAAAAAAAATTGTCTACCGTTGTGCAGATTTCAATTGTCGTTGATCGGAGCTAACTGGTAGTTTTAAAAGTCATGTCTACCAGGTGAATTGCCTATAAGTGAAAAGGAGGTCAATGCGTGTGACATGAAATACTGTGCAATAATAGTTATAAAGGAATAAACAGATGTTTAATTTCCCTGATATGAACCATTTTTTGGGAAGTGGTTGCCTTTATCATGTAATCAAAAAACCACGCTAGTAAAAGGAGGATTTAGGGTCAACTAACTACATGATGCAGGAAGACAAAGATGAGAATGTGTCTTGAAAGTAGTTATAAAGTGTAATTTAAACATCCCTTAACATGATAGAAGAAAGAAAAATAAATGCATCTATGCGTAAGTGTTATATTTTTCTAGCAGGGTACACTTGCTGCTTCCATGAGGTCACATATTTTTGTAACTTTCAATGTAGAACCATATCTTTTGAGACCATCCTTGAACTCGTCAAATGTAGTTAAACCGTTATTGTCAGTGTCTATTGCTGTGAACATTAAAGACACAAAGAGAAGAACATATAAAGCCATGATCCTTGCAGCATATCTAGTTTGGATATCCACCAACTGTAAGTAAATAGTTTATCACAGCCATGATCCTTGCAGCATATCTAGTTTGGATATCCACCAACTGTAAGTAAATAGTTTATCACAGCCAGTGCACTAACTTATATCTATGAAAATCCTTCTAATAGATTTCCAAGGTGTTTCTGCATTTAATGAAATCATATTGGTGTTAGCCTGAAAATATATTAATAAATCATAACCACAAATATGTGAAATAAATAAGAAAAGGAGGTGAAGATTAATAGAAAGAGTAAACTCATGATGGCCGCCACTTACTCTTTTGCACTTTTGCTAACTTATACAACTCACCAACTACTTGCTAATGCTATGCCTATGGCTTACAGATGCAGCCATCGATTATTAATTTTTTCTTATGTATGATCAAAAATTACTTAAGCTAACATGTTTTTCCACCTGGTCATTTTATAATTGCTTACTTCAGTACCCTATCTCATAAATCACATTCATAAATAGAATCTTGTAAACTTATTCAATTGTAGCTAAAAATCGAATGTAGTTCCAAACCATACGAAAATTATTTGATTAAAAATATAAAATTAAACTCAATAACAAAAATTCAGCATGCTAACTTATTCGATCATAGCTGAAAATCGATCGGATAATATATTAAGCGTTAACATAAAAATCAGAACCATACTAATTCAAAATCGTACCTTATTTTCTATTATCGGTGAGCTTGCCTTATGACTGAAAATGAACAGCGGATTAGGTTTTGGGAGGTATTGATGTGAATCCGATGGCGAAGTAATACAGAGAAGAAATAGAGATACGAACGCAGAAGAAATAGTAATATGAGAAGAAATGGGGTTCCAAAGAAGAAATTGGAAGAAAAATTGGCTTAGACAATAAATAAGGTTACAAATGAAAAAGAATCGAAGAAGGCGCAGTATTTTTTGTCTACAGAGAAATTGATTTTGGGCAATTCATAGTAAGCAAACCTCCCTACCGGTCGGTTTGATAAAACCACTAACCTCTTGTCCCAAAATAAACAACCCAACAAAAATCAATTTCGAACAAAAACACACAAAAATCAATTTCACACAAAGGCATGACGTGAGTTCATTTTCTATTTAGGGGTTCGAATTGTTAATTGCGGAGGTTGTCAATTTTGAACAAAAAGATGAGGATGGCTTTCGAATTGGTGGTTTCGAATTGAGTTTTAGAATTGACTTGACTGGTTTGGGGATTACAGAGGGTTGTGCGCGAATTTGGTGAGAGGGAGTCTGATACCAGGAATTTGCTAATCGATGAGTGGGTTTGCTATTTGAGATGATAAGTTGTTGGAGTGAATTGTGAAAAGGTAAGGATATTTGCTGCAGTGGATGGGGTTATATACTGGTGATTAAACAGTGGGATGATGATGCTGTCTATGAGTTTTTGTAACACCCCGTATTTTCTGTGAACATTAAAATGAACAAATCTAAGTACACTTAATTTTTAGAAGAAGAATTAAGGGAAACGGGTTACGCCATTGCGTTCGTCTCGGAATTTTTCTTGAGATAGAGTCCGAGTTTGCGTGAATCGGACTCCATATGAAGAAGTTATGGAGTTCAGAAGATTTCAAGTAAAAACAGAAATTAAATTAAAAGTCAGAAAACAGTTTAAAAATCGAAAATCGGCCAAAACAACTAAGCGGGAAATTTCCCGCTCAGAGGTGTCGACCCCCCCCCCCAAGAGGAAGTCGACCCCTTTGAGATCCAATTCCTGTGACGAATTTTTATAGCCCTGAGCTGATGTGGCATTCTCTGATTGGCCGATGACTAATTTCTGAGGTATTAGGGCTTATATGTCATGCTATGGTTGGCTGGATGACACATCTCTTTGGTTTGATGGCTCTGATTTCTCCTAGACTAATCTAAAGGCTAGAATTAATCCAAGACTTCTATATAAACACCCCAAAACCTTAACCCTAAACCTCACAATCTCATTCTATGAAGCCGTCATGTTGTCCATCCCTAAGCTAGTCTAGCCTCCATCTTCTCCAAATTAGAAATCAAGTTAGAAAGCTCCAAAACAAAATCCAAACTAGAGAATCAAACGTCTACATCAAGGGATAGCTTATAAAATTTAGAAATCAGATCCCAGAATACAAGATTCGTCCTTTTTCTATAAGTTAAGTTATTATTCCAATTTAAACACCTAATAGAAATCATGACTGTAATAATCGGATTTAGAACTATGCCTAATTCTGATTCATGCATATCCTTTTGTCAAAACTGAATTGTCGATGCCTTTGAGACTATTGTGATTTATGTAATGACACCTATCGTGCCTATGAGACTATTGTGATTGACATAAAATCATGCCTATGAGATTGTTGAGATTGACATAATGGAACCTATCATGCCTATGAGACTGTTGTGATTTATATGATGGAACCTATCATGTTGTACATCCTATGCCTATAAGATTATTGTGATTGATATAATGGGACTTATCATGTTATACATCAAAATTAGTGATTCTCTTAAGTCCAATTCTACCTAATCTTTATACCTATGGTGTAAATTGCTTAGCTTGCCTATACTTATTATTAATGTACAACATGCCTATTGAAACATGATTCTTGAATAGGTACACATTTACATGCATATTTTTCCTTATGTCAATCCTTACGCTCCTTCTCTATTTTTCCTTTTTTACTTGCTTTTGTGAATACTAAGTTCATTCGGAACTTAGATTGAATCTCGTTGTACGTGCGATTATAACGCGGGGAAAATTGGGTATAATTTAATTAAGTAAATTTTGGGCATAGCATGTGAATGTGGCATAAAACTTGTACTAACTACACTTGGGAAATACTGGCATAAAAAAATATGAACTTTGACACATATGACATATATGTAAATTGGCTAAATATGAACATGCCTAACTCGAGGTTAGATTGAGTTGCAGTGTAAGACTGCCCGGAACCGCCCGGCACATCCAGCGACCGCAACAATATAGATCTAATGTGAGAGGTTAGCGCATTAAGCCCAAAAACCCGAGTTTAGATTGAGTTGCGGTGTAAGACTGCTCGAAACCGCCCGACACATCCAGCGACCGCAACAATGTAGATCTAATGTGAGAGGTTGGTGCTTTAATTAATGAATTAAATCTAAGGAACAGACAGACTAAGAATGGTAGGGTTAAATTAATTAAGGCAATAATTAACCAATACAACATGTTAATTAAACAGATGGGTGGGGTTAGGTAAATTTGAGAACACTTAACCGTTATAACATGTTGATTAGGAAACCCTAGTAATAGGGACCAGTTTCAGCAGTAACCCACATAGATGTATCACGGTACCCTGAACTAGGCATGGTGGTGCACGATTACTGAGCTGATTATAAGAGGTCAAAATAGCGGTGGGTGGTGCAGCAGTGTAGGTTCCGACGGATTATGGGCGTGCACGTATTCCGGAGTGGATAAAGCAGGCACTGGGCATCAGTAGTATACACTGTGCATCTAGAATTTGTGTCGGGTTGCCACCATAGGAATTGATACACTCTATGTGGGACCAACACAGGTATCTACAATCAAGCGAAGCCGAATGACACAAGTAAGAAATGCATGTGTGTAGAAGTCGGTCGGGAAAGGGATCACTTTGTTATGGACACATGATGGTAGTTGAAACATTCGTTCATAGGTGTAGAGAAATGGAAATGAGTGCGATAGTATATTTAGTTTATCTTGCCTTATCTTATATTATCTTATTTCTATGGTATTGTCCTATATCCAGTTTATTCATGTCATGATCCTTTTACTTGTTTACATGTTGAATAATCACTGGACTTACCAGACTTATGTATGACCCGTTTTCTTTTGCTTTCTTTTCTTCCGTTTCTCCCTCCCCCCCCCCCCCCCCACCCCGGTCCGCAGGGAGGGAATACTTTAGCTTAGTGCAGACCTTTTCCAGCTTGAAGAGAGTAGATGTATTGCTTGGATTCTCTTTTCTTGGGTTGTGGCTACACTTTTATTGGGGATTTATGCTGCTTTACTACTAATTTATGCTTCTTTATGTGCTTGGAGTTTTAAATCAAGACAGATATTTTATTGTAATAATTTAGAAGTTGGATTTTGATACAATGCTTGTAATGTTTTGACTAAACCACGCTATTTATGAAATGATTTCAGATTTCCATTGTTCATACACCTGTCTTGTCAATTATCTGTGCCTTTTACCTAAATTGCTTCACCCAAGTTAATGCATTCCCTTTGTGAGCGACCTTAACGGAGGTGGGGTGTTTCACTTGGTATCAGAGCGATGGTTTACCAGATCAGATAAAAGTTTTTGAAAACTATTTTTCAAAAAGGAATTTAAAGAAGCATTTTCAAGAAAAGTGTTGTTTTATTTTAAAGGTATAATCCCCAAAGCCATATGCACTATCGTTCTATCCTTTGTTTTGAATCTTTTCTTTTCATTTCAGCATGACTGGGAATCTTAATCTTCACGAGGGCGTACTAATACCTAGCCGGTTCAGAAGGTATCTGGAGGCTAAGGCTAATAACGCAGGCCCAGCAGACGTTCCTCCTCCCCCAGCTACAGCTGTTCCTCCTCCTCCGCGTGTGAATGCTTTCTCGAAGATATGTAGAGACTTTCGAGCTATGGGTGGAAAGAATTTTAATGGGACTGAGTCATTTGTGGAAGCAAGAAAATGGCTTAAGGAAACAGAAGATTTGTTTGTTATCTTCGAAGTGGACGATAGGCAGAAGATACAATTGGCTGTATGGTTACTTAAGGACGAAGCCTCTTACTGGTGGGAAGTTACTAATGCTGAGAGACCAGTTGAAACTTGGGAGGATTTCAGAAAGAGGTTTGAAATGAAGTTCCTCTCGCAAGCTGAACGAAACCTATAGATGGAGAAGTTCCTAGCACTCAAACAGGGAAGCCTATCGGTTAAGGAATACGTCAACCAATTCAACCAGCTGGCTAGATTCGGACTGGAGTTAGTAAACACTCCACATAAAAAGGCTCTCTGATTCGTTAAAGGATTAAATGAGCCACTTCACAGCCTAGCTATGTCCCAAATACCTATGGGTGCGACTTTTGAGAGACTGGTGGACATGGCACTGTTATAGGAGGAAGACAAGGATGGCAAGAAAGAGGCAAAGGTGGAAGAACCTCTAGACAAGAAACTGGAGGGATCGCAGAATAAGAAGACAGATTCCAAGAAAGGCGGGAAGAATAACAAACCCCGTGACAAGAGGAAGTGTAAATTTTGTGGCATACTTGGACATCTAATTAAAGACTGCAGGAAGAAGAAGAGGAAGATGGGTGGTTGCTTTCAATGCGGCGAGACAGGACATATGGCTAAGGATTGCCCAAAAAGGCAAGGGCAAGGGCAGAGGACTGGATCTACTTCTGGAGAGCAGATTCACGCCCTCATTGCACCTCCACAAGAAAGAGATAGAAATATTTCTGTTGAGAGTTTAGTTTATCTTTCTGATCATCCATTTCGTACACTTTTTGATTCTGGCGCATCACACTCTTTTATATCTACTGCTTTAGTTGAATCTTTGCACCTAGATACCAGTATAGTAGAGGATCCCATGGTTGTTTCAAATCTAATTGGGGGTTCGGCTTATTTTTCAATGATTTGTTTTGATTTGGAAATTTCTATACTAAGCATTGGGTTTAGATGTAATCCTTATGTTTTGGGTTTCACGGGCTATGGGTTGATTCTAGGCATGGATTGGTTATCCAGTAATGGTGCCATCCTTGATTGTGAAAGGAGAGTGGTTAGACTTATGATCGCCTTGGTAACACTCTCGAAATCTCTTGTAATCCTATGAATTCTGTTATGCTTAGCGACCTAGAATCTCTTGATGCGTCTGTTGAAAACTTGCAATCTGTTAGAGTAGTTCATGAATACTCGGATGTCTTTGAAGAGGTGAAGGGCTTACCTCCAAAGCGAGAGATAAATTTCCGCATATACCTTGTTGATAATGCAAAACCTGTTGCTTTACCCGTTAGACACATGGCTCCAAGGGAAAGAAAAGAGCTCAGCAAACAAGTTAAAGAGTTGCTTGAAAGGGGGTTCATAAGGCGGAGTATTTCTGAATGGGGTGCTCCAGTGGCGTTTGCAACCAATGCGGATGATTCACTTCGCCTGTGCGTGGACTATAGGGAGCTAAACAAGTTGACCAAGAAGAGTAGGCACCCACTTCCTAGAATAAAAGACTTGTTCGACCAGCTCGTAGGTGCCTTAGTTTTCTCCTAACCAGATCTGGCCACCGGATTTCATCAACTAAGAGTAGCTGAGGACAGCATAGATAAGACTGCGTTCACGACCCTGGATGGTTTCTTCGAATGGCTTGTCATGCCTTTCGGCTTGACAAACGCACCCGTCTACTTCGTAGACTTGGTGAGTAGGGTGTTCAGAGAGTTCCTTAATAAATTTGTAGTGGTCTTCGTAGACGACATTTTGATTTTCTCAAAAAGTGAGGAAGAACATGCTCTGCATTTAAGGGAAGTTATGGATACTCTTCGTGCACATCAGCTGAAAGCAAAATTCTCCAAATGCCATTTTTGGAGAGATGAAGTAAGGTTTCTTGGACATGTGGTGTCCAAAGAAGGGATAGCTGTGGATCCCGCAAAAGTAGTTGCGGTGCAAGATTGGAAGATCCAACCGAATGCAACCAAAGTACGGAGTTTTCTCCGGCTAGCGGGCTTTTACATAAAGTTCATTAAGGACTTTGTGAAGATCTCAGCCCTACTTACTAGGTTAACGAAGAAGAACCTAACTTTTGCCTGGGATTTGGATTGTGATGTTGCTTTCCAATGACTGAAAAGGGCTCTAACAATATCCCCAGTTCTGACATTGCCTGATGGGAGTAAGATGTTTACTATATACACAGACGCATGCAGTACAAGATTGGGCACTGTCTTGATGCAAGAGGGCAAGGTAGTTTGTTATGGGGGAAGGCAGTTGAAGGTACATGAGAAGAACTACCCAACTCATGATTTAGAACTAGCTACTATTGTTTTCGCTCTTAAGTCATGGCGTCATTACCTACTAGGAGAAAGGTTTGAATTGTTTACTGTCCATAAATCATTAAAGTACCTTTTCTCAAAAAAAGATCTTAACTTAAGACAACAAAGGAGGATGAAATTTCTTGCCTCATACGATTTTGAGATTGCTTATACCCCTCGCAAGGGCAATGTGGTAGCAGACGCCTTAAGTAGGAAAAAGCTGACCTTAAGTCCTCTCTTTGTAGAAAGGAAAAGCTTGGAGTACATAGCAAACTTTGACATTAGACCCTCCTTTGAATTTGTACCTGGTTTGTTAGCATCGCTAGAGGTGCGGCCTACTCTTTTGGACTCAATAGGAACCACGCAACATGAAGACCCTCAGCTAGTTGATGTGATGGATAAGTTAATTAGAGGTGAGACTTCTAGTCACCTCAATAGTTAATCCATCATGACAAGGGTTGGTTGAGACGGGATGGAAGACTATGCGTCCCACAAGCAAGGGATTTAGTGAAAACCGTTCTCAAAGAAGCACACCATTCCAAGTTGACCATACACCCAGGTGGGGACAAGATGTATAAAGACATAAAAATGGTTTTCTTCTGGAATGGCATGAAGAAGGATGTAGCTGAGTTTGTCTCTAAAAATTTGATATGCCAGCAAGTCAAGGCAGAGCAGAAGAAGCCTGGTGGTCTGCTTCATCCTCTAGAGGCCCCACAGTGGAAATGGAATAGCATTTTGATGAACTTTATTGATGGGTTGCCTAGGTCAAGAAGGGGTAATACAAGTATTTGGGTAATAGTGGACAGGCTTACTAAAAGTGTAACACCCCACCTCCGTTAAGGTCACTCACAAAGGGAATGTCTTAACTTTGGTGAAGCATTTTAGTAAACAGAACAGAAACTTACAAGACAGATAAAACAGTACTTGCAAAATTTTAACTTTATTGCACAGAAATTAATATGGTTACATCCTTTCAACTTCAGAATTCAAGTACAAAATATCAGTCTTGTACAAAAGCCTTCAAAATGCATAGTTTAAAATCATAATCCCCATGGAACGGAAGCTATACAGAGCCAAGCCATACTTTAAGCACTTCAAGCAAAGAGAAATCCGGATCAAGCTAAAGTATTTCCCTCCTTGGATAACCTGGGGGGGGGAAACGGAAGAAAGGAGGCGAAACAACAAGGGTCAGACAAAAAGTCTGGCAAGTCCAGTGACTTTCAGCATATGAACAGATAATAATAATATGATATGAACATAAAACTGGATGTGAGATAACTATAACAGGTGTAGCAGATATAACAGAAAAACAGAATGATATAAACTATTGTTTTACACTTCTCTGCACTAACATTAGTATAGCAGAATTAGGTGTCGCCCTAATGTCTAAATTGCAGTAGGAACGGGTACAGAATACTTTAACAGAAACAGAATGCTAATAATGGGCCTTTACTACCCGATCAGAAACAGACAGAAGAAGAAACAGATTTATCCCTATTGAGACAGAATGTGGAATTAGGTGTACACTAGTAATGGGCCTTTACCACCCGAACAGACGGTACCACACAGAAATAGACAGGTGTTACCACCCAACAGAAACAGACGGTACCAACAGAAACAGACAGAACTAAGCGTACACTAAAACCCTACCCCAAGCGATCGGCTCCCTAATACATAAATATCCTGTGTCGGCCCCACAGTAGGGTGTATCACTCCCTAAAGTGACAACCAATTGGCACAGACCTATTTACAGATGTCACGGTGTCTTACATCCTCAGAGGCAGACCGGGATCCATGCACGCACATGACCCGGTTGGAACGCACCATCAACACCCCTCGCCATTATCAGAATGAACCACTTATAATTAGTTCAGTAAGCGTGCCCGGACCCTACCTACTGTTGGGTCAAAGTTTTGATACCAGAAAGGGTTACTGACTAATATGGGTCCCAAACAGCAGATGACACAAGTAATTCCCCTACTAACCTTGTGTCCCCAGACTAACAGATTTCAGATTGACTTGTTTACAAGTTCAGACATACAGAATTCAGATTTACTAATTCACAAATTAAGTTAACAAGTTTTCAGACTAACAGGTCAGATGTACAGATTTTTCAGATTTGTCTAACTTTGTATTGGGCCTACAGATTCATGGACGGGTTTTACTACATCTATTAATCCCTTTGGTTTAACCCTATTTTCCCCAATACGTTTTAGACGTCATTCTTATCTTAGATTTTGCATTAATTAATTATTAATGCACAGACCTCTCACATTAGGTCGGTAGCTTGTGGCCGCTGGATATGCCGGGCGGTTCCGGGCAGACTTCTGCCACAAGCCAGACCTAACCTCGTGTCTTACGCATGTTATGACTAACTTCTCACATTAGAACCTATTGTTTGCGGCCACTGGATGTGCCGGGCGGTTCCGGGCAGATTTACGCCGCAAACTCATTCTAACCTCGAGTTAGCCATGTTTATCTTTGCGGCCAATTAATTAATAATTTACCGTTTATGCGCACACCCAATATATATGCCAATTCAGATCATATCAATAACAGGATGATTATATCAACATAGCAGATAACAGATTTTATATGACTTAACGGATTTAACAGATTTAGCAACTTAGCAGATTTTGGCATATAACAGGTTAGGCATTTCAACCGACAAATTTAACAGTCTAGGCAATATAACAAAACTAGTAGTTTAGGCAACTTGACAAATTAGCAGATTTAGCAAATTTAATATTTCTAAAGGTTCTATTTACATGCCTTGCCTAAACATAAATTAGGCCTAAGTTCACATGCCTAAATAATGTCATGATTCACAATATGATCATATACTTCCATGTTTGCATACATTTACATAGCGCAGAATATGGACATAATTTACCCTATAACATATGTTCCAATTTTTGTTAAACTAGCATTTTATAGTAGATTCACATATAACTTATACCAAATATAACCATTAATTCCAATGTATGCCATATATCCAAAAATCCCTATTTAGGTGTAATCACAATAATAAATATCCTAATTAATGTAAATCTTTTACACCTAAGCTTCCATATCTTCTTCTTTTTAAGCCATGAATCATTATGCAAACTATACCCAACAATCTAAATCTTTAAATCATATCTTCTAAAAATCAAATCTTGACTTTTATATGCATTTTGTCCAAAGTCTCAAATCATATGTAATCTTACAGTGGTTCCTCTTCTTCTTTTATCACAGAATATGCATAGGTCTAAAACTAGTTTATAACATATGCTTATTTTTTTCTAATTAATTACCGACCTAAATAACATATGTTCTAATTAGTTACAAATCTAAATTACAACATACTCTATGCATGCAATATATAAATTGCATGTTCATAGCCAAATTTATGCATCCAATCCCAAGTCACATGTCCAATATGTTTTATGCTTCATATCTAAAGTCATACGTTCAATTCAGTCTTGTCAAATTTCGCATCATTCATTAATTGTCCCAAATTTTGCGTTCATACGTTAATCTCTTTATGAGATTGGGCACAGGCTCGTGGTAGCCTGGCTATAGAAACAGAAAAGAAGAAAGGAATACAGAACAGTCACAGAAAACAGATCCAACAGAAGAGAATATATATATATACAACCTCAAACTCAGTTTTAAATGCATATCAAAATTATAATTAACGTTTATAGCGGAGAATAACTGTACTTGCCTTGATTGGATTAAAGAAATAACTTTAACTTGTTGTAGAATCTTTGCAGAAACTTTAATCTCTAGTTTGAATTGAGTTGCTTAGGCTGATGTTGATTATCTTCTAGTTTTAATTCCAGCAGAGCAGAGACGCCATTTTTATTTTTAATTAGAAGAAGAGAGCAATGGAGGCTAGAGAATTGTGTAAGAAACCTAGGTAGAGTCTAGGGTCATTTTATAGAGTTTATGAACTGATTAGGACCATTGATGCCGCTTGGATTGATCGTAGCCATTCATTCGCAAGAGGGACCAATTAGAGACTGCCACCTAGCCCTAATGACAAAGCAGACCACAGAAAATCGACCAACATAGAATAGGCCAGCCAGGGTGGACTGGGTTCGACCTGGGTCTGGACCAGGTCGACAGCCCTGTCGACAGCCCTGTCGACCTGGTTAGACCAGGTCGACAGCCCAGTCGACCTGGGTGTCTTAGGCGGGACCAGGTCGACAGCCCAGTCGACCTGGGTGTCTTAGGCGGGAGTTTTCCCGCCTTGGCCAATTGGGCCCGGTTTTAATTTTTAAACTGCTTTATTCTGTTCGAATTTTAAACTTAATTCAGAAACTTCCGAAGGCTATATCTTCTTCATACGGACTCCGTTTTTCGAAAACTCAAACTCTATTTCGCGTATTTTTCCGAGACGAACGCAATGGCGTATCCCGTTTCCCTTAGTTCTTTGATTTCAAATTAATTATACTTTAATTTGTTAATTCCACAGTTATAGAATACACGGGGTGTTACATTCTCCCCTACTTAAAAGGATTTCGTCTCCGAAATCTTCAAGTTAAGAAGAATGTGTCCTACCATCCAATCACCCATCTACTCAACCATCATCCACAAGCATCCATTGTCCTTAGAAAACTTCTAATGTTGTATGAACATATGCAAAAGTGTGTGTATATGTTCCTTATCTAATGCAAAGATCAGGCGGTCTACTGATTCAGTTGACCTCCTTAATGCGAATTATGTCAGTGCCATGTGTCCAACATGTATGCAATAGAATTCTGATGATATATATTACTTCTATATGAGTGCACAACCATTCACTCAAATGCAGCATCCATGTGCTGAATCAACCAATTTGCATCCACAAGAATTGAAAAATGCTCACCCATCCATATGCAGTATGAAAGTGTTTTCGAGCCGATCTAGTGCCTAGTGTGTGTATATGCATCCACGGGCAACCACTTGCATCCACTTGCAACCATCAAACATAACATGTCTCAAACACATGTTTACACCCATTAGTTTCTACCTAAAGTTCAAATATTCGATCGATAGGATACAGTCGAATGATGGAAGCGAGTACAGATAGAACGAAAATTTGGTTCCCATTAGACATGGGTCCTAAGTATCGGCCCCAAAGACCGAAACCAATATCAAATTGACACCCCACGAAAACTCAGAATGTATGCGTCATACTTGACGCCTAACACAGATATCCCTCAAACCCCAGTCTCAAACAGATGATCCATGGGTCTGAGTCTATAGCGGAATTCAGAAATAATACTAGCATTAAAGTGCAGAGTATCGATTACAAAATCAAAATACCAAAATCAGAAAAAGTCACAATCAGATAAAGAAATTAAACCTACTATAGAAATTTTCCTATTTCTATCCTAGCCACTAGCCTCAAGAGTGTTCGCCTGCCCTCCTTGTCCTCGTCTCTTCGGGCAGTCCCTAGTGAAGTGTCCCATCTCCCCACAGTTGAAGCAAGCGCCCTTCCTTTTTCTGCAATCCTTGTTCAGATGAGTTGAGCTCCCACAAGTAAAGCACTTTTTCCCCTTCTTATCTTCAGGCTTCTCATCCTTCTTTTGTGTTTCCTTTTTGGGCCCCGCTTTCTTATTCTGTGGTTCTTCCTTCTTTGTCTCTTTCGGGCCCTTGTCTTCCTCGTGCAGTAGTGCCATATCCACCAATTTCTCGTAAGTTGCTCCCATGGGTACATGGGTCATGGCTAGGCTGTGCGGTGGCTCATTCAATCCTTTAACAAAGCGGAGAGCCTTTTTATGCTGAGTGTTGACTAAATCCAATCCGAATCTTGCTAGTTGGTTGAACTGGTTGACGTATTCCTTGACCGTCATACTTCCTTGCTTAAGAGACAAGAACTTTTCCAATTGTAAACTTCGTTCAGCTTGCGAGAGGAATTTTGTCTCAAACCTTGTTCTGAAATCCATCCATGTCTCAACCGGCCTCTCGGCGTTAGTGACTTCCCACCAGTAGGAAGCTTCGTCTTTGAGCAGCCATACTGCCAACTGTACTTTCTGCCTATCGTCCACCTCGAAGATAACGAATAGATCCTCAGTTTCTTTGAGCCAATTCCTTGCTTCTACGAATGATTCAGTTCCTTTGAAATCCTTCCCACCCATGGCCCTAAAATCTCTACAGATCTTTGAGAAAGCAATTGCACGAGGAGGGGGTGGAGGAGGGGGATCATTTGCTGGACCTGCAGCGGCGGTCCTAGCCTCAAGATATTGACGAAACCAACCGGGTACATGAACACCCTCTGGTATCTCAGATGCTTCAGACATGCTGGAACGAAAAAGGAAAGGTTCAAAACAAAAAGGACTGAAAGAAAGATATATGGCTCTTGGGGATCATGTTTTTTCTTCAAAATAAGCTTTACTTTGTGAAAATACTTCCTTTTTAAATCTTTTTTGAAAATAGTTTTCAAAACTTTTTATCAAATCTGGTAACCTTCAGCTCTGATACCAAGTGTAACACCCCACCTCCGTTAAGGTCACTCACAAAGGGAATGCATTAACTTTGGTGGAGCATTTTAGTAAACAGAACAGAAACTTACAAGACAGATAAAACAGTACTTGCAAAATTTTAACTTTATTGCACAGAAATTAATATGGTTACATCCTTTCAACTTCAGAATTCAAGTACAAAATATCAGTCTTGTACAAAAGCCTTCAAAATGCATAGTTTAAAATCATAATCCCCATGGAACGGAAGCTATACAGAGCCAAGCCATACTTTAAGCACTTCAAGCAAAGAGAAATCCGGATCAAGCTAAAGTATTTCCCTCCTTGGATAACCTGGGGGGGGAAACGGAAGAAAGGAGGCGAAACAACAAGGGTCAGACAAAAAGTCTGGCAAGTCCAGTGACTTTCAGCATATGAACAGATAATAATAATATGATATGAACATAAAACTGGATGTGAGATAACTATAACAGGTGTAGCAGATATAGCAGAAAAACAGAATGATATAAACTATTGTTTTACACTTCTCTGCACTAACACTAGTATAGCAGAATTAGGTGTCACCCTAATGTCTAAATTGCAGCAGGAACGGGTACAGAATACTTTAACAGAAACAGAATGCTAATAATGGGCCTTTACTACCCGATCAGAAACAGACAGAAGAAGAAACAGATTTATCCCTATGGAGACAGAATGTGGAATTAGGTGTACACTAGTAATGGGCCTTTACCACCCGAACAGACGGTACCACACAGAAACAGACAGGTGTTACCACCCAACAGAAACAGACGGTACCAACAGAAACAGACAGAACTAAGCGTACCCTAAATCCCTACCCCAAGCGATCGGCTCCCTAATACATAAATATCCTGTGTCGGCCCCACAGTAGGGTGTATCACTCCCTAAAGTGACAACCAATTGGCACAGACCTATTTACAGATGTCACGGTGTCTTACATCCTCAGAGGCAGAATGGGATCCATGCACGCACATGACCCGGTTGGAACGCACCATCAACACCCCTCGCCATTATCAGAATGAACCACTTATAATTAGTTCAGTAAGCGTGCCCGGACCCTACCTACTGTTAGGTCAAAGTTTTGATACCAGAAAGGGTTACTGACTAATATGGGTCCTAAACAACAGATGACACAAGTAATTCCCCTCCTTACCTTGTGTCCCCAGACTAACAGATTTCAGATTGACTTGTTTACAAGTTCAGACATACAGAATTCAGATTTACTAATTCACAAATTAAGTTAACAAGTTTTCAGACTAACAGGTCAGATGTACAGATTTTTCAGATTTGTCTAACTTTGTATTGGGCCTACAGATTCATGGACGGGTTTTACTACATCTATTAATCCCTTTGGTTTAACCCTATTTTCCCCAATACGTTTTAGACGTCATTCTTATCTTAGATTTTGCATTAATTAATTATTAATGCACAGACCTCTCACATTAGGTCGGTAGCTTGTGGCCGCTGGATATGCCGGGCGGTTCCGGGCAGACTTCTGCCACAAGCCAGACCTAACCTCGTGTCTTACGCATGTTATGACTAACTTCTCACATTAGAACCTATTGTTTGCGGCCACTGGATGTGCCGGGCGGTTCCGGGCAGATTTACGCCGCAAACTCATTCTAACCTCGAGTTAGCCATGTTTATCTTTGCGGCCAATTAATTAATAATTTACCGTTTATGCGCACACCCAATATATATGCCAATTCAGATCATATCAATAACAGGATGATTATATCAACATAGCAGATAACAGATTTTATATGACTTAACGGATTTAACAGATTTAGCAACTTAGCAGATTTTGGCATATAACAGGTTAGGCATTTCAACCGACAAATTTAACAGTCTAGGCAATATAACAAAACTATTAGTTTAGGCAACTTGACAAATTAGCAGATTTAGCAAATTTAATATTTCTAAAGGTTCTATTTACATGCCTTGCCTAAACATAAATTAGGCCTAAGTTCACATGCCTAAATAATGTCATGATTCACAATATGATCATATACTTCCATGTTTGCATACATTTACATAGCGCAGAATATGGACATAATTTACCCTATAACATATGTTCCAATTTTTGTTAAACTAGCATTTTATAGTAGATTCACATATAACTTATACCAAATATAACCATTAATTCCAATGTATGCCATATATCCAAAAATCCCTATTTAGGTGTAATCACAATAATAAATATCCTAATTAATGTAAATCTTTTACACCTAAGCTTCCATATCTTCTTCTTTTTAAGCCATGAATCATTATGCAAACTATACCCAACAATCTAAATCTTTAAATCATATCTTCTAAAAATCAAATCTTGACTTTTATATGCATTTTGTCCAAAGTCTCAAATCATATGTAATCTTACAGTGGTTCCTCTTCTTCTTTTATCACAGAATATGCATAGGTCTAAAACTAGTTTATAACATATGCTTATTTTTTTCTAATTAATTACCGACCTAAATAACATATGTTCTAATTAGTTACAAATCTAAATTACAACATACTCTATGCATGCAATATATAAATTGCATGTTCATAGCCAAATTTATGCATCCAATCCCAAGTCACATGTCCAATATGTTTTATGCTTCATATCTAAAGTCATACGTTCAATTCAGTCTTGTCAAATTTCGCATCATTCATTAATTGTCCCAAATTTTGCGTTCATACGTTAATCTCTTTATGAGATTGGGCACAGGCTCGTGGTAGCCTGGCTATAGAAACAGAAAAGAAGAAAGGAATACAGAACAGTCACAGAAAACAGATCCAATAGAAGAGAATATATATATATACAACCTCAAACTCAGTTTTAAATGCATATCAAAATTATAATTAACGTTTATAGCGGAGAATAACTGTACTTGCCTTGATTGGATTAAAGAAAGAACTTTAACTTGTTGTAGAATCTTTGCAGAAACTTTAATCTCTAGTTTGAATTGAGTTGCTTAGGCTGATGTTGATTATCTTCTAGTTTTAATTCCAGCAGAGCAGAGACGCCATTTTTATTTTTAATTAGAAGAAGAGAGCAATGGAGGCTAGAGAATTGTGTAAGAAACCTAGGTAGAGTCTAGGGTCATTTTATAGAGTTTATGAACTGATTAGGACCATTGATGCCGCTTGGATTGATCGTAGCCATTCATTCGCAAGAGGGACCAATTAGAGACTGCCACCTAGCCCTAATGACAAAGCAGACCACAGAAAATCGACCAACATAGAATAGGCCAGCCAGGGTGGACTGGGTTCGACCTGGGTCTGGACCAGGTCGACAGCCCTGTCGACAGCCCTGTCGACCTGGTTAGACCAGGTCGACAGCCCAGTCGACCTGGGTGTCTTAGGCGGGAGTTTTCCCGCCTTGGCCAATTGGGCCCGGTTTTAATTTTTAAACTGTTTTATTCTGTTCGAATTTTAAACTTAATTCAGAAACTTCCGAAGGCTATATCTTCTTCATACGGACTCCGTTTTTCGAAAACTCAGACTCTATTTCGCGTATTTTTCCGAGACGAACGCAATGGCGTATCCCGTTTCCCTTAGTTCTTTGATTTCAAATTAATTATACTTTAATTTGTTAATTCCACAGTTATAGAATACACGGGGTGTTACAAAAAGCGCTCACTTTATACCTGTTAAAAGTAGGAGGACTGCCTCATCGTTAGCATCCATTTATCTTAAAGAGGTGGTTCGACTGCATGGAATACCCTCCAGCATAGTAAGTGATCTAGATCCTATTTTTATGAGCGAGTTTTGGAAGAGTTTGCAAGAGGCTGTATGCACACAGCTATGCTTAAGCACTGCCTATCACCCTCAAACTGATGGTCAGATGGAAAGGGTGAACAGAGTATTAGAAGATCTCTTGAGATTGTGCATTATTGATTTTGGAGGAACATGGGAGGATCATCTTCCTTTGGTAGAGTTCGCCTACAACAATAGCTACCATGCCACCATAGGCATGGCACCCTTTGAGGCTTTATATGGAAGACCATGCCGATCACCAACTTGTTGGTGGAAGTTTACATATAAGCTCGTATTTGGGCCTGACATGATCAGAGAAACTTCAGAGAAGGTGGACTTGATACGAAGACAAATGAAGACTGCACCAGATAGACAGAAGTCCTACACCGATAAAAGAAGGACCGACCTGGAGTTTGAGGTTGGAGATAGAGTTTTTCTTAAAGTATCTCCTTTGAGGAATGTCGTTCGCTTTGGGTCCATAGGAAAATTGGCACCAAGATTTGTAGGGCAATTTCCTATCATTGAGAGGATTGGGGAGATGGCTTATAAAGTAGATCCACCCGAAAAATTGGCTGGAGTTCATAATGTCTTTCATGTCTCTCATCTACGAAAATGCTTACATGAGTCTGCGGAAGTTGTGGAGCCAAGCATACCAGAGGAAATAGAAGTGGAATGATAAGCAACTGTGAGAAGAGTTCCAACTCGTATCTTGGGTACAGAAGTTAAAAAGCTACGCAATCGTGAGGTCAAGCTAGTTAAAGTACAATGGAGTGATGCTGAGGAAGACGCGACTTGGGAACTGAGGACAAGATACGCGCAGCCTACCCTTATCTTTTTGAGGGTACATCCATGATCTCTTTTTCCATAAGTTTATGCATGCTTGTATCTATTTCTTAAGTATATCTCCTCGGTCCTATTTCTTGATCCTTAGGTAGGAACCAATGGATGTAAACATGTATTTGAAACATGTTATTGTTGATGGTTGTAAGTGGTTGCTGGTGGTTGCTCGTGGATGCATATACACACACACACTAGGTACTAGATCGGCTCAGTCACTTTCATATTGCATATGCATATATGTATTTAAATATGGATTGAAACTTGGTGTGTTATCATGTGGACGTTGCATTTGTATGAATGATTGTGCACTCAGGTAGAAGCTGGAAAATATGATTAGAAAAATATTGCATACGTAATGAACTCATGCCACTGACATGATTCGCATCAAGGAGGTTAACTGAATCTGTAGACCGCCTGATTTTGCATTAGATAAGGACAAATACACATACTATACATATGATCATGAAGGCATTAGAAATCTTTTTAAGGACAATGGATGCCTGTGATTGATGGATGAGTAGATGGACTTGGATGTTAGGATGCATTCTTCTTAACTTAGAGATTTCAGGGATGAAATCCTTTAAGGAGGGGAGAATGTAACACCCCGTATTTTCTGTGAATATTAAAATTAACAAATCTAAGAACACTTAATTTTTAGAAGAAGAATTAAGGGAAATGGGTTACGCCATTACGTTCGTCTCGGAATTCTGCTTGAGATAGAGTCCGAGTTTGCGTGAATTGGACTCAGTATGAAGAAGTTATGGAGTTCAGAAGATTTCAAGTAAAAACAGAAATTAAATTAAAAGTCAGAAAACAGTTTAAAATTCAAAATTTGGCCAAAACAGCTGAGCGGGAAATTTCCCGCTCAAGGGTGTCGACCCCCCCTCCCCCCCCAAGGGGGAGTCGACATAGGTGTCGACCCCCCCCCCCCCCCCCCCGTAGGGTGTCGACCCCTTTGAGATCCAATTCCTGTGACGAATTTTTATAGCCCTGAGCTGATATGGCCTTCTCTGATTGGCCGATGACTAATTTCTGAGGTATTAAGGCTTATGTGTCGTGCTATGGTTGGCTGGATGACACATCTCTTTGGTTTGATGGCTCTGATTTCTCCTAGACTAATCTAAAGGCTAGAATTAATCCTAGACTTCTATATAAACACCCCAAAACCTTAACCCTAAACCTCACAATCTCATTCTATGAAGCCGTCATGTTGTCCATCCCTAAGCTAGCCTAGCCTCCATCTTCTCCAAATTAGAAATCAAGTTAGAAAGCTCCAAAACAAAATCCAAACTAAAGAATCAAATGTCTACATCAAAGGATAACTTAACAAATTCAGAAATCAGAACCCAGAATACAAGATCCGTCCTTTTTCTGTAAGTTCAGTTATTATTCCGATTTAAACACCTAATAGAAATCATGATTGTAATAATACAATCTAGAACTATGACTAATTCTGATTCATGCCTATCCTTTTGTCAAAAATGAATTGCCTATGTCTATGAGACTATTGTGATTCATGTAATGACACGTATCGTGTCTATGAGACTATTGTGATTGACAAAATGAAACTTATCATGCCTATGAGACTGTTGAGATTGACATAATGGAACCTATCATGCCTATGAGACTGTTGTGATTTATATGATGGAACCTATCATGTTGTACATCCTATGCCTATGAGACTATTGTGATTGATATAATGGGACTTATCATGTTGTACATCAAAATTAGTGATTCTCTTAAGTCCAATTCTACCTTTATACCTATGGTGTAAATTGCTTAGCTTGCCTACACTTATTATTAATGTACAACATGCCTATTGAAACATGATTCTTGAATTGGGTACACCTTTACATGCCTATTTTTCCTTATGTCAATCCTTATGCTCTTTCTCTATTTTTCCCTTTTTACTTGCTTTTGTGAATACTAAGTTCATTCGGAACTTAGATTGAATCTTGTTGTACTTGCGATTATAACGCGGGGAAAATTGGGTATAATTTAATTGAGTAAATTTGGGCATAGCATGTGAATGTGGCATAAAACTTGTACTGACTACACTTGGGAAATATTGGCATAAAAAAGACATAAACTTTGACACATATGACAAATATGTAAATTGGCTAAATATGAACATGCCTAACCCGAGGTTAGATTGAGTTGCGGTGTAAGACTGCCCGGAACCGCCCGGCACATCCAGCGACCGCAACAATATAGATCTAATGTGAGAGGTTAGCGCATTAAGCCCAAAACCCGAGGTTAGATTGAGTTGCGGTGTAAGACTGGCCGGAACCACCCGACATATCCAGCGACTGCAACAATATAGATCTAATGTGAGAGGTTGGTGCTTTAATGAATGAATTAAAGCTAAGGAACAGACAGGCTAAGAATGGTAGGGCCAAGTTAATTAAGGCAACACTTAACCAATACAACATGTTAATTAAACATATGGGTAGAATTAGGTAAATTTGAGAATACTTAACCATTATAACTTGTTGATTAGGAAACCCTAGTAACAGGGACACATTTCAGCAGTAACCCACATAGATGTATCATGGTACCCTGAACTAGGCAGGGTGGGGCACAATTACTGGGCTGATTATAAGCGGTCAAAATAGCGGCAGGTGGTGCAGTAGTGTAGGTTCCGGCGGAGTATGGGCGTGCACGTACTCCGGAGTGGATAAAGCAGCACTGGGCATCAGTAGTATACACTGTGCATCTAGAATTTGTGTCGGGTTGCCACCATAGGAATTGATACACCTATGGTTGGACTAGCACGGGTATCTACAATCAAGCGGGGCCGATTGACACAAGTAAGAAATGCATGCGAGTAGAAGCCGATCGGGAAAGGGATCACTTTGTTATGAACACATGATGGTAGTTGAAACATTCGTTAGTAGGTGTAGAGAAATGGAAATGAGTGCGATAGTATATTTAATTTATCTTGCCTTATCTTATGTTATCTTATTTCTATGGTATTGTCCTATATCCAGTTTATTCATGTCATGATCCTTTTACCTGTTTACATGCTGAATAATCACTGGACTTACCAGACTTATGTCTGGCCCGTTTTCTTTCGCTTACTTTTATTCCATTTCTCCTCCCTCAGGTCTGCAGGGAGGGAATACTTCATCTTAATGCAGACCTTTTCCAGCTTGAAGAGAGTAGATGTATTGCTTGGATTCTCTTTTCTTAGGCTATGGCTGTGGTTACACTTTTATTGGGGATTTATGCTGCTTTACTACTGATTTATGCTTCTTTATGTACTTGGAGTTTTAAATCAAGACAGTTGTTTTATTGTAATAATTTAGAAGTTGGGTTTTGAGACAATGCTTGTAATGCTTTGACTGAACCATGCTATTTATGAAATGATTTCAGTTTTCCGCTGTTCATATGTCTGTCTTGTAAATTATTTGTGCCTTTTACCAAAAATGCTTCACCAAAGTTAAAGCATTCCCTTTGTGAGTGACCTTAACGGAGGTGGGGTGTTTCAGTTTTGGTGATAAAGGGTTGTGAAGATTTGAACACTATGGTGAATGGTGCAGTTTGTGCATGACGTATGGTTTTGAAGTTGAACAGGGTATTGCAAGTGGTTGTTCGGGCAGAGAGGGGTGATGACGATGTTGTTTATACAGAGGGAGTGTGAGGGGTATGGTTTTGTTTATGAATGTGGAGTGGTAGAAAGTTGTTAGCTGTAGCGGTTGTGTAAGGATAGAGTTGTGCAGAGTACTAGAAGGATGAATTGAGGTTCAGAGCAGTAGTTTGATTGGAGGTATTTGATTATAGGCTGCAGAGGTTTGGTGAAGTGCAATGGGGATTTAGGGTGCGAGTTTGTAGGATGGCTGCGGTACGAAGGGTTAACGCAGAGGGAGTTGAAGTATTGGTTGAAGTGTCGGTTGTGATTTGATTGATGGAAGAAGATGGCAGTGTATGGATGGTGATGATGTATTTGCAGCTGTGAAGAGGAGCTGTCTGGGTTGGTTCAGAAGGTGAATGAGGCAATCTGAAGCGGGTTGAATATGAGGAAATTGATGACGATATATTGGTGGTTTGAGAGTTTTGTCGGGTTGAATGCGAGGAGGTTAATGATGAAGTGTGGTTGACGGTGATAAGGAAATGGGTGAATGAATGGTAGCTGAAATGTTTGTCAGAGGTTGGTTTGATCTGATTTTTGATGAAGATGGCAGAGAAGAGAAATTTTAAAAAGGAATTTATTTTTGTTTATTTCAGAAACTTGTAAAAAAAAGGATAGAGATTGTAGAATAAATTGGAACGGAAATTGAAAAAGGGAAAGAAATTTGAGAAAATAAATGGTAAGAAAATGATAGAAAAAGTGGCAAGAATTATTTTCTTTTCTCTTGTCTTGAGGTTGTAGTACCAATTAATAATACCAAATCACCAAACAAGAATTTTCTTCTATATATGAAATGAAACAAAAGGAATAAAATAGAAAATATTTTTGGGTTTGTTTTTTTTTTATAAAAGAAAATAATAATAATAAGAAAAGAAAAATATAACACGAAGGATTTACTAATAAAAATTATTGTGGTCCCCGGCAACGGCGCCAAAATTTGTTTGTGAACAAGTTAAACAATTGTAAACAACTATTCAATTCATTCGGATTTCCTAAACAACAAGGGTTGTTGTAAAGGGTGTCGAACTCTGGAACCAAAATTATTTTAATAATAAATCCAATCAAGTTATTCTGAAATTTTGATTATTTGAAAACAATAGAAAATAAACAGAAAGAGAGTTTTTAACAATAAATGAAAGCAATTAGGGAGCAATGACATAAACTAGATTAAATGAATTAATAACCAAACAAATTAATACTGATCTAATTCATGCTTCTGCCACAAACATGAATCAACGATAATTAGGTTTCTAGAAACAAATAGGTGAATAACTACAAGTATTGCCTAAGCAGGAGCTAAGATCTTAAATAACCATAGGCTATCAGGACAGATTCACTATTTTATTTCTAAAACCCAAAAAGTTAAATCTAAATCTGATAAGCATTAGATCGAACTCGAATGTACCCTGTGAAGGAGCATAGCTCTTAAACGACACAGAGTATGAAGGTTCAGATCTAACTCTTGGCTCAGATCTAGATCTATATAAATAAAGTCCTAATCCTTTTTGGCTATGTGATTCATATTGAATCCAATCTAAGCGTCATCACCCACTAATTATTGGGGATTAGCTAGACATAGCTAAACGAGAAATAGGGAAAAAAGAAAATAAACAACATAAACATAAATAAAATAAAATACCGGCTAAGAAGAGAAGGAGAAGAATTTTATTCCAAAATAAGAGTTACAGAATAAAACCCAATGTAATTTCAAATGAAGGAGATACAGTGTATTTATAGTTGCTATGGCCAAGACTAAGTGGCCATTTACACCATGTGGGACAAAAGCCGTTTTCCCAATTAACAAATAAACCAAATAACTAAATGTGAACGCGTGTGAATGCAAATGTCATAGCTTGTGGTCATCAAATGGCATCAACTTCAATTGTTTTGAGCATGAACAAGAACTCCATAACATCTGAGACATGCGATATTAATGAAAAGGCATTGTATCTTTAAAATATTCGGCAGAAGGTGGTTGAACAACGACATTTCTTCAAGCTTTAATCTAGCTCTCAAAATCAACAATCTTCTTACACCATTCTTCAATCTTTTCAACAATTAAGTGCATTAAT
This sequence comes from Allium sativum, assembly GCA_030737875.1. NCBI lineage: Eukaryota > Viridiplantae > Streptophyta > Magnoliopsida > Asparagales > Amaryllidaceae > Allium > Allium sativum. The sequence continues at coordinate 874,044,311 of CM060910.1, forward strand.
CCATTCATCATAAATAATCTGAAAATACAACTATAAATACACAGTATCAATTATTTTAAATATAAAACAAGATAAATAAGCGGATAAAATATACACATTTACGTGTATATCAATAATGTCGCAGCTATTTGCGATTTTTCTTGTAATGTCCATTTTAACCTTTAATTTTTAGTTTTTTTTCTTAATTACATCGTTTTTCCTTTAATTACTTTTTTAATTTTCCTATTTAAATGCTTCGTTTGATGCCGCAAACGCAACCTCTTTTTAACCCTTTACCTAGTCTAAATACCCCGTTTAGATACTCTATTTAAAATGTCTCGTTTTCTACTACTGCAGACACATCCTTTGAAATTTTGGTTTAAGTCGTTGAGTCGGAATGACAAATCTTCATTGAAGTTGCACAAGTAGAGATAAATTAAATCTATATATTGTTTTGAATAATGTTACTACGAGAACATGGCTACACCTAGGGGTGTTATGATTATGGCAACCATCAATTTTACTGTCAATCATAACTGCAATTGTTGTTGACGGTTAGCAAATTTTATAACAATTGTCGTAATCGTCTAATCACTACCGCAACTGTTACCGTAAATTTACATTGTTATCCATAAATAATTCAAGTTCTAACCTTTTTCTTAAGAATTAATTTGTTTGTCTATGAGACAAACCATCCATGTGTGTGTACCGTCTATAAATGAAAACGCAAATAATTTATACATAAGTTATTTTTCTACCTTAAGTTATTAAAAAACATTTTTTTTATGAAATACTACAAAAAAATCATGTGCGGTTGGTATGGTTTGTCGTGGTTATCAAAATCCACAGCTGTTAGTGTCACCATTAACATTGTAGACGATAATCGTGTAAATGGTTGGATAGCTACACCCAGAGACATACGCAGAAATTCTATATAGTTAGGGCGGATTTTTCATTTTTCTTAATTTGACATATCAAATTCTATATTAAAACCAAATGAATTTAAATCTCCAACACATTTATATTACCATTGTTGGAGAATGGAGTTATGATGACAACAACCTTATTTCAATTATTATTCATTATAAAATATATACTAACACTTTTTGTATAGAATATAAATAAATATGTATGTATGTATGTATGCAGGAATTATGTACATGAAATATTACTGTAGACTGTACAGTTTAAAGATGATAGAGATTTAGAATTCAAAGAAATATCAAGACTCATGAGTATTCAAGATTTCATGAGTTCAAGAGTTCAGGATTATTATATTTATAGAGTTTAGATTTTATAAGACTCTAAATAGCACTCGGGGTTCAATATTCTAATTCTAATTTTCAAACTCTGATTTTCAAATTCTATTCTCTATCCTCAAATCTCTCTATTCTATTTCTTATCTTTTCTATTTTTTTATTTTTGTTTTTGTTTTTCGAACTTAAGTTTTATATATTTATATTTTTATACTTTATATTTATATAGTTGAAAACCTTATAATTTTATAAATATATTTATATAGTTTAAGTTTATGTTTTCAAATGTTTTTCTACTTTATAATATTAATTTACAACACTATATTTTTATTCAAGAATTTGCAGAATTGTATTTATATCAAAACACTTGAAAAATGTTTTAAAATTCAAAAATATACTGGAGTATGTCGACATGTAGAAAACACTATGTCGACATATAACCGTCAGAAATTCAAATTTGAAAGGAAGTGTTTCACTATTTGAAATGTTTCAGAAATGTTGCAACCTTTCACACGCTATAAAAAGGGCTTGAATTCAAATTTTTAATCATTTCTCTTCTCCACTTTCACTCTCTGTCATTATATAATTATTCTTTATCATTTTTATCATTTCTACACTTATACTCTGCCGAATTCAATTCCGCTTTGATCAAACTTCTTCTCTCTACACTCTCTTCTCATCTCTCTCTGAATCAAGTGCTATTAAAGAGTTATAGGGATGTTTGTAATTACTTGGGTTGTGTGAAGTAGGAAGCGGTATGTTCCTTGTAGCCAAGAAATCAAGGAAGTAGGAATCGATGTTTTTCTTGTAGCCAAGAAATAAAGGAAGTAGGAATCGGTGTTTTCGTTGTAGTCGTGAAATCAAGGAAGTAGAAATCGGTGGTATCCCTTGTAGCCGTGAAATCAAGGAGGTTGTACTTGACTATTGATATAGTAATAAAACTCTGCGCAATCCATCGTTGTGCGGGACTAGACGTAGGAGCAATCCGAACCCATATAAAATCCGGTGTGTTCTTTCCTTTTCTGCATTTTTATTTGTTTATTCTGCATTTGTGTTTGAATTTGTATCTGTGATTGTGTTTGTGGTGTTTGATTCATTCTGTTATTCAAGTAAGTTTTAGATTTTGTTTAAATTCTCACTAACACTATTCACCCCCCTCTAGTGTTTGTTTTACCTTAATGATCCATTCCGCATTCCCTAACAATTGGTATCACAGCAAGGTCTTTCAAAAAGTTCATAATTTGATTTTTGAAATTTTTTAATGGCAAAATTTGGAATCTCTATCAATAATAATGTCAACCCATGCATTGTATCAATGTTGAAAGTGTATGAATATAGGGTAATGTTAAAGAGGCATGTGATCCGCTGAAGTATTGTTCAATTAAGAAAAGGATGAGTTCTATGACTTTTGAAAACTCAAAAGTTGAAAAGATGGGTAAAATGGCCATTAGCATTTCAAATTCTGAAAAGGTGGCTATAGGAAATTCAAATCCCGAACTGGTGTGTTACATGGCTGTTGAAAATTCATATTCTAGAAAGCAATTGGTAGAAATAAAAAAGGACAAATGGATAATGGATAATGGATAGTGGCTGTTTGAGACATATGACTGGAAATTCAGAACTATTCAATAATCTGAAGTATGAAAACGGAGGAATGGTGAACTTCGGAGATAACTCTAAAGGGGTACATTATTGGAATCGGCAATGTCGGTAATTCTGAAACTCCTATTATTTCTGATGTTTTATTAGTTAGGAATTTAAAACACAACTTGCTAAGTATAGGTCAACTTTGCGATAAGGGTTATAAAATAAATTTTGAAAAGAATAAATGTTTTATAGAAGTTAGGAATTCAAAAGTTATATTCGAAGGAGATAGAAAGATAAATATCTATATATTGAGTATGAAAATTTTCAGCAATTTATGTCTAATGGCCAATACAAATGATCCCTTGATCTGGCATAAGAGATTCGGCCATACAAATTTCAAACACATCTCTACGATTTCTAAATTAGATCCAGTTAGAGGATTACCCAAAATGAAATTCAAAGTTAATAATTTATGTGACTCTTGTCAATTTGGAAAATTAAAGAAGAGTTCATTTAAATCAGAAGAAGAAATTTCTACTTCAAAACCATTAGAGTTAATACACATGGATTTATTTGGTCCATCCCAAGTATAATTGATAAATCATAACAAATATGTGTATGTAATAATTGACGACTTTTCTAGATTTACTTGGACTTTGTTTCTTAAAAATAAAAGTGATTCTTTTGATTGATTTAAATTTTTTTCTAAAAGGATTCAAAATTTATTATCACTAAAAATTAAATTAATTCATAGTGATCATGGCGGAGAATTCAAAAATGAGCATTTTGAAAAATATTGTAATAAAAAGGGAATAACTCACATTTTTTTAATTCCAAGAGCCCCTCAACAAAACAGAGTAGTTGAACGTAAAAATAGAACAATACAAGAATGTGCAAAACTATGTTATCCAATAGTAATTTACCAAGGAATTTTTGGGTAGAGGCAGTTGCAACAGCTTGCTATATTATTAATAGAATTTTAATTAGACTTTTAACTCATAAAACACCATATGAACTTTTGTATTACAAGAAACCAAAAGTATCATATTAAACTATTTGGAAGTAAATGTTTTATACTAAATACAAAAGATAATTTAGACAAGTTTGATTCAAAATCCGATAAAGGAATATTTATTGGTTATTCAGAAAGAAGCAAAGCATATAGAGTTTTCAATACCCGAACCAACACTATAAAAGAAACATTAAATGTATCTTTTGACGAAAACTAGAAAAGTATAACTCAAAACAATGAATACGATTGTGAAAATGAAATTAATGAAATAAATTATGAGGATAATCAACCAAATAAAAGAATTAGATTACTTAGAGACCATCCTATAGAAAATATCTTAGGAGATATTGAATCCATTGTTAGAACACATAATCAATCAAATAATATGAGTAATACTGCATTTATATCAACTATTGAACCCAAAAATCGAAAGGAAGCTTCTTCTGATGATTCATGAATACTTGCTATGCAAAAAGAACTGAATCAGATCACTAGGAATGAAGTATGGGAACTTCTTCCTAGACCAGAGTATAAAACAATAATAGGAACCAAATGGGTCTATAAAAATAAAATGAATGAACACGGTGAGGTAGTAAGAAATAAGGCACGACTAGTTGCAAAAGGCTATACTCAAGAAGAAGGAATAGATTACGTTGAAACTTTTGCCCCCGTAAAAGACTAGAGGCTATTAGAATTTTACTAGCTTTTGCGAACTATAATAATTTCAAATTATATCAAATGGATGTCAAAAGTGCTTTTCTAAATGGATTTGTCAAGGAAGACGTATATATAGAGCAACCACCCCTATTTGAAGAAGAAAAATTACCAAAACACGTATATAAGCTGAAGAAATCATTATATGGACTAAAACAGGCTCCTAGGGCTTGGTATGATAGATTACGAAATTATTTGTTACAATCAAACTTTGAAATAGGAAAATTAGATAATACTTTGTTTATCAAAAAGAATAATAAAGATATACAACTAGTACAAATATATGTTGATGATATAATTTTTGGGTCAACAAATGATAAAATGAATAAAGAATTTTCAGATATTATGACCAAAGAATTTGAAATGAGCCATATGGGAGAATTATCATTCTTTTTAGGTTTACAAATTCGACAATTAAAGAATGGAATATTTATTAATCAAGAAAAATTTACAAGAGATTTAATTAATAAATATAATCTAACAACAACAAATGGTAGACTAACACCTATGGCAACTAATATTGCTTTAAGTACAGATGATACATCAAAAGACGTTGATCTAAAACTATATATATAACCACTAGTAGACCAGATATAATGCATAGCGTATGTCTATGTGCAAGATATCAATCACAACCTAAGGAAACACATTTAAAAGCCATAAAACGTATTCTGAGGTATGTAAAGTATACATCAGAATTTGGATTATTTTATCCTAAGAATGATTCATTTTCGTACTGTGATGCTGACTATGCAAGATGCAAATCTAATCGTAAAAGTACTAGTGGAACATGTCACTTTCTAGGACATTCCCTTGTATCATGGTTTAGTAAAAAGCAAAATACCGTACCTTTATCAACAACTGAAGCAGAATATATCTCTGCTGCTTTGGCTTGTTCACAAGCAATATATATGCAACAAACTTTAAATGATTTTGGCTTAAATGTAAATAAATCACCTATATATTGCGATAATACAAGTGCTATAAATATTTCTAAAAATCCAACTCATCATTCGAGAACTAAACATATCGATGTGAGACATTATTTTCTAAGAGATAACGTAAGTAAAGAAAAGATTTCACTCGAATTTATAGAAACAGATAAACAAATAGCAGATATATTAACTAAACTATTAAATGAAGCAACATTTACTAAATTTAGAAGAGAATTAGGCATATGTCCATTAAGTGTGTTAGAATAATTAAATAAATTAAACATAACATAAGAAATTAAAATATTAATTTAAAACAATAGTATGTCGACATAGAGTTTTTGGTATGTCGACATATAACTGCTAGAATTTCAAATTAAATTCCCACCAAAAGTTAGTTATTTCAATTATTTAAACCTTCTATTTCGATTTTTCTTCTTCATTTTCACTCTTCTTCTCTGTAAAAACTCTGAATTAACAAAAATCAATGGCCTCCACTAATCTAATCAACTCTGATTCAAACGCTGGGCCATCTGAGAGTCCTTTTCAACGATCTACTCTATCTTAGGTTATCAAAATCGAAGAGAAGATGGAATATGTTCTACAAATAATGGTTGAAATTCAAGTACCCCAAATAAGGATGAATCAAGAACAAAATAGAAAAGAAGAACCAGAAGAAGAACCAGAGGAAGAACCTGAAGAAGAAGAAGAAGAAATGATGGAGGAGGAAGAACAACAAGAGACTCAACCAACGATTACTGAAGAAGATGATAAGGTTGAGTGTGTAGGAGAGGTCATTACAACAAAATGACCCTATTACAACAGTGGAAAACCATTGTAATATACATTTTACAATGGTGGGCTAACCGCCGTGTATTAAGAAGTTGTAATAGACTAAAATCTTTTACAACTTTTTTGCACCGTTGCAATACCGTTGTAATATGTATATTTTACAACTTTGTCCACCATTGTAATAAACTTTATTACAACAATTATGCACCGTTGTAATAATATCTACTACAATTATTATGCACCGTTGCAATTGACAGTTGCATTTAAAAAAAATAGACATCCTTTGCAACTGAAATGAACCATACACTAAATATAGCAATACTCCATAAGCAAAACAAATATTACAGTTATTTGCAAACTATTTATTAAAATACTAAAATTTTCAATATTACAAACAATAAGTTTTACAAAAGATTTCGCGGACTATTACATACTTGACCGTTACAAAGCAACTTAGTACAAGAAGGTTTAACCTCTTTTTTCTTCATGTTAGTGAGAAATACCTTCAGTCTCTACAAGAGTACTGGAGATGGCAATACTGCAGTGCTATTTATTGGTAAATTCACACCTTTCATCTGGCCGTCCTCTACAGAATGCAATAACCCCTCCCGTTGATATTTCTAGGCTCGCTATAATCTGGTGCGTTCACATAAAATAAACAAAACAAGTTTTAGAGATATTTTTCAACACATCTGAGTTACTTATATACCATTTGCAATAAGTTACACTTATAATTTTCTGATATTACCTGTATCATACCACACAAGGAACAATGCATACAACATATCTTGTTCAACACGCCCATCACTCATCAGGATATTTGTTACTGTGGATATTTGATAACATTGTTTGCTGATTTTTTTTGAGAAACAAAAACTCATATCTTGGCTTAACTGATTCTTGTCAAGCTGGAAATGAAACAATAACTCATTAAAAACGAACTTCTTAAATATTTTGTTAAGCCCAACTAATTCAAGTAGCAAATGCAAAAAAATTAATCACAAATATTTGTTCACACGGAACAGCAAATGAAATCAGAAAATACAAATATTAAACCATCTAATCAAGAGATATGAGTCAGCAAACGAAATCGGAAAATAAAAACAATAAACCATCAAAGCAAGAGATATAAGTTAACAATGTGATTGTACATAGCAGGGTCAAGAAATACATGACATGGTAAGCTAAGATGGATGAAATTGATTTTACCTACGGATTCTACGGCCATGACGATTGCTGTAGATATAAGATATCAAACAGAGAGAACTTGGAAATTCATCTGCATTTAGTCAACATAGTCGGTAAATTTGGATAATCGATGCCCATAATTATAACCAGAACAGTTAGATGCAGTTCCATTTTCAGAATCATAAAGAAATATTTAACTCTTACAGTACATCGTTCAACCTTTCGACCGCCTCTCCAAACTCTTCATCACCACTAGGACCCTCAACCAACGTCCCCTTCATCGCGACTCAGAAAATCCATACACTATTAGATGCGAAACATTTTGGTGCCAAAACCACCCAAAAAATCGCTTTTGACGGTCCTCCTTCCCACGATCACCAAGCGTCGCCCAATCCCCTCGACGACCCCCTGTTGCCTCGAAATCGACGCCCTAGGGATGCTGTCCCAAAACCCTTGTTTCTGAAAATCGAACGCACCTTGAAAATGCTACCTGGAGTTGGAGCACTCTTTTTCAGAAATTAAACGAATCAAAATTTGGTTTTCTGAATTTGTAATCGATTGTTCTTTTTTTCGTTATTTAAAGATGAAGGAAGATGGGGACTGAAATGGGAAGACGCGATACAGAACTGAGAAATCAGGGATTTGGGATGATTATTAGAAATTAGGGATTTGAGAAATTAGAAAAAAGATAAGAGGCCGCCTGCATGTGAGCGAAAATATAGCACATGAGTTACTTTTGGAGCCAAAATTTCCAACTTCCCGCTTAAGTTTCCTGCCGCAAGTTTACTGCCACATGCCATCAATTTTTCTTGGTTCATAGCACAAAATGGATAGAACTGAATATTATAAGTTATAATTAATAAGTAAATTTATATTAAATATAATATGAATTTCTTAAAAAACTATTTTTTTTACTAAAGTACTAAAATATTACTTCTTAGTTATTATTACTTTTTAATTCTATGTTATAATTTAATATTAATTATAAAATAGTAATTAATTTTTTATTGTATTAATCAATGAATATTAATTACTAATATGAATTTTTTCATATTCAATTATTATTTAATGGTGATTATAATTTTTAATTAACTATTTAAATAGTAAGTATTAAATTGACAAATATTATTGATTCCCAAGTTTATTATTAATTATTATTATTAAATTATATTATTAAATATCAATATAATTAGTTATTAAAGATAGATATTATAAACATGAAGTTTGTACTAGGCATCTTTATTACAACGAATAAAATGAAAATTTGTGATATATATGTTTATACAACAGTGATTTTTTCACAGTTGTAAAAAATATTTATTACAACAGTGCGTTTTGCACAGTTGTAAAAAAGCATTTATTACATAAATGCTTTTCCCACAGTTGTAAAATTAAAGTTGTAATTTGGTGTTTTTGTTGTAGTGGGTTTATTTGATCAAAATGGGAATGCGATTGAAAAGAATGGAGAATTTTGTCTCCATTATCCAAATTGTCCAATTCACAAATCTCCCATTGCCAAACAAATAAGTGTTTAAGGGTTTTCTTGTTAGTTCGTTTTATTGCATTCCTATGATAAATCATATAAATTCTTGTAATTGTACAAATTTATGTTCATATTCAATAAAATTGTCATTTATGTTTATGCTTTAATTAGTTATAACTCTCTAAACATAAAAGTATGGACATTAGATTAAGGGGGAGTATCTTAATTGGGTAAGTTACTTAAATTCTATTCATAGAGTTCTACAATTTAGAGCGAGTACTTTATGATTTCTTTTTGATAATGCCAAAGGGGGAGAAATTATAAAATATAGACATAGTTTATAAGATTCTTACAGACAGGGGGAGTATTAGAAGGATCATCATCAGTAGGTATATACAGGTATGATATTTTATAAACTAAGGTTGTCATCATCAAAAAAGGGGAGATTTTTGGAGAATGGAGTTTTGATGACAACAACCTTATTTCAATTATCATTGATTATAAAGTATATACTAACACTTTTTGTATAGAATATATATATACATATGCAGGAATTATATACAAGAAATATTACTGAAGACTGTACAGTTTAAAGATGATAGGGATTCAAATTCAGAGAAATATCAAGACTCATGAGTATTTAAGATTTCATGAGTTCAAGATTATTATAGTTATAGAGTCTAGATTTTGTAAGACTCTAAATAGCACTCCAGGTTCAATATTCAAATTCTAATTTTCAAACTCTGATTTTCAAATTCTATTCTCTATCCTTAATTCTCTCTATTCTATTTCTTTTCTTTTCTATTTTCTTTTATTTTTGTTTTTGTTTTTAAAACTTAAGTTTTATATATTTATATTTTTATACTTTATAATTATATAGTTTAAAACCTTATAATTTTATAAATATGTTTATAAAGTTTAGTTTTATGTTTTCATATGTTTTTCTACTTTATAATATTAATTACAACATTATATTTTTATTCAAGAATTTCTAGAATTGTATTTATATCAAAACACTTGAAAAATGTTTTAAAATTCAAAAATATACTATACTACAGTATGTAGAAAACACTATGTTGACATAAAACCGTCAGAAATTCAAATTTGAAAGGAAGTGTCTTTTCACTATTTGAAACGTTTCAGAAACGTTGCAACCTTTCACACACTATAAAAAGGGCTTGAATTCGAATTTTTAATCATCTCTTCTTCTCCACTTTCACTCTCTTTCATTATATAATTATTCTTTATCATTTTTCTGATTTCTACACTTACACTTTGCCGAATTCAATTCCATTTTGATCAAACTTCTTCTCTCTACGCTCTCTTCTCATCTCTCTCTGAATCAAGTGATATTAAAGAGTTATAGGGCTGCTTGTAATTACTTAGGTTGAGTGAAGTAGGAATCGGTGTGTTCCTTGTAGTCGAGAAATCAAGGAAGTAGGAATAAGTGTTTTCCTTGTAGCCGAGAAATCAAGGAAGTAGGAATCGGTGTTTTCCTTGTAGTCGTGAAATCAAGGAAGTAGGAATCGATGGTATCCCTTGTAGAAGTGAAATCAAGGAGGTTGTACTTGACTATTGATATAGTAATAAAACGTTGCGCAATCCAGCGTTGTGCGGGACTGGACGTAGGAGCAATCCGAACCAGTATAAAATCCGGTGTATTCTTTCCTTTTTTGCATTTTTATTTCTGTTTATTTTGCATTCGTGTTTGAATCTATATTTGTGATTGTGTTTGTGGTGTTTGATTCATTCTATTATTCACATAAGTTTTAGATTTTGTTTAAATTCTTACAAACACTATTCACCCCCTCTAGTGTTTGTTTTGCCTTAACGATCCATTCCGCTTTCCCTAACGACCATTTGATTAAAAACATACAAACTATCATTATATAATATAACTTACAAAATAGCACAAAATATGTCATATGTTTTTCTTCTCAAAATATCATCCCTACAAATGACTCTTCACAAGCAAACTCTTTGAAACTTCATTTTTTGGAAATGTTTAATGATTTCTTAAACTCCAATGGTATATGTTATGTGTCTTTCCACATATGGCACCAAACAATCACTCATAGCATTATCTCCTAATCTAGTTCGTAGAGACGTCTTGATAATTTTCATTGCAAAAAAGACTTTTTCAACCGTCACAGTTGCAACTGGTAGCAATAATGCTAATTACAAAAGTAAATATACTAAAGGATATAGATAACGTTTCTTTCTTTGAACCATCTTTTTAGCAAGAGAACTAATTCCTTCGACTTCAAAAAATTGACTATCAGATTTCAAATCCAAAATATAATTATCAAATTGATGATTAAGCTGTATTAAATCATTTGAAGAAAAATCCAAAGGGTAAAATTCAGCAAAACGAATAAGCTATTCCTATAAATAAAATATATATCATCTTACATATGGATATATATATATGAAGGTTGGTTAAAGATTTTATAGATGCATTGGACCAAATTTCAGCCCAAGCCCGAAACAAAAGATACAATGGTTCACATACGAAATACAGAACAAATACGGTAAGTGGGCAATGATTGAAGGGACCAATCAGCCATTAATACCATAATCGCGTGTATTGAGCTACATGTAACCCGAAGCACTTCATCCCCAAATAGAAAAAACTAGGGTAAGTCATGGCGGCCGAAAGCTCCAGTACTTGAAGGTGCATGCTGCTTCCTAGACATTTTTGGTGAGTGTCAATTTCTTAATTCGCTGAATTAGGAAATTCACGTCTGTATGAATGAGTTTGCTAATCAAGATGCTATCTCGTTTCTTCTTCTCAAACACACGTTGATTTCTCATATGTGATGAACTGTAGTTGTCAGTGTTATATGGAGCAACTGCAGGTGCAGTGGCGAGCAATTCTACGATCTCAGGTAAATAATCTTTTCCTCCAAGTTTCCAGTGAAAATACTTTCATTTTTGTGTCCTGTAGTTGTCATGATCTCAGAACTGAATTTGCACTCGAAGAATAGATGTTCATGTGATTCCTGATGTAAGTTTCATAGCGAGCACACTAAATCTACGTTTATGTTCCATCTAGCGATTCGATCCGTGGTAGGTAGACGTCCAGTTACAGCTTTGTAGGCGGTGAAAGCCATTTTAAGGCAGTTAGCTTTGCACCAAATCGTGTCCACCCAATCTTTCGTTGCATGTTTGGTTATGATGTTGTTCCATGTCGTGGTTGCCGAGAACATACCATTAGGAGAGTATGACCAAACCAAGATATCTTGGTTTAGGTTAGGAACAATTTGAATTTGTTGCATATCGGGTTGCAGAGCCTGCATGCAACTGAGATTGTTAGTATTCCATCTTCCATTCGTTATTATTTTGTCAACATTCAAATCATAACCCTCCACTGTCGTTAAAGAGTCCCACCCTAGGAAAGTGATCAGAGATTAACCCAAAAACCATGGGTACTTCCATAAGCCAGTGGATTTGCCATCTGCAAATTCATGATGAATCAGTTATTTTAGGGTATCCCTATTCGCCAGAATGTTTTTCCAGATAGATGAAGAGTTATTATCACATTTCATTATCCAGAAGTTGGTTTTGATTTTTCGATTTCTCATCCATGAAGCCCATAAGGAGTTTCCTTGTATAATTTTCCATGCATGTTTAAGACTATGTTTTCTTTAGCTCTTTGAGTTTGATTAAGCCCACACCCCACTATGATTTGGGTCTACATAATATGTCAAAACTGACTTTGTGCATTCCACCAGAAAGTTTGCACAAATTGTATTGATATTATCAATAAAACGGTCTGGAATTTGGAAGGTTTGAAGCCAGAATCTAACTTTTGCCCAAATTACAGTATGAATAAGTTCCAGTCTATCTGCAAAGGTGAGAAGTTTAGAGCTCCAACCATTAATTTTGTCTTTAATTCTAGCAATTAAATCACCACATTCTCTGTCAGTAATGATAGATGACGACAATGGAACCCCAAGGTATTTCACAAGAAGCTGACTTTCACTCATCACCAGAATTTGAAGCGTAGTTAACTTCTCTCTGCAAAACTTATTAAAGTAGAATTTTGATTTGCAATTCTTAAGTTTCAGACCTGTATACATTTTGAGATTCATGAAAGTATCTTTAACAATTTGTATGTCATGTTCATTCGACTTTATAACTATAATTATGTCATCGGCGTACAATAAATGATGAACAGTAGGTTGATGGTTGTAGATAGGTTGGAATAGGCCATGGTGGCATGCCAATTCCATTTGTAATGAGAAATTCTCCATCGCAATGGCAAATAAATAGGGGAAAAGAGGGCCCCTTGTTGAATACCTCGATTCGAATTAATATATCCCTTGGGAACACCATTAATCATGATAGAGAAAGTTGGAGTAGATATGCATTCCCAGATTATAGCTGAAACTTGTTGAGGGTACCCCATATAGTTTAACATGTGCACAATGAATTGAAAATTTAGTCTATCGTAGGCCTTGTGAAGATCATATTTTAAGCACATTTTATCAGCGCATTTCTTATTAAATTGTCTAACAAGCTCATGCGCCAATAGAGAATTTTCTGATATGTGCCTACCTTTAATGAACGCTGACTGACAATTAGAAATAATATCAGGAAGAAATTGAATGAGCCGGTTGCAAATTACCTTACTGAGAATTTTGTAGGTAAGATTACAGCACGCAATGGGTCTGTACTCTTCAATCTTTCTTGGTTTGTTGACTTTAGGAATGAGAGTGATAGAAGTATGATTAATTTCATGAAGAATTTGACCTATAATAAACGATTCTTAAATAGCCAACAATAGTAATTGTTTCACATTTTGCCAATGCAGCTTGAAGAATTTTGCATTCCACCTATCGGGACTGGGGCTGGAGTCATCGTGGATGGAGGAAACCGCTTTCCTGACTTCCCCTTTGGTTATTGTGGCCAGCAACAGAACTTCCCCATCGTCGCTGAACAAGCAGGACATTTAACATGAGGTAAAGCACTTGATCTCTCACCATTATATAACTCTGTGAAATAGCTGATAGCTGATTCTTTAAATGATTGTAAATTAGTGACTGGTTCACCATGATCATCAAAAGCATTATAAAAATTGTTGTAGTTCTTTCTGCAGGACATTTTCGTGTAAAAGAATTTAGTGCAGTCGTCACCTTGAGTTAGCCAATTAACTTTAGCCTTCTTTCTTTAGGACATTTTCATCTTACACACACACACATATACATTCATACATACATACAAACATACGTGTGTGTGTGTATATATATATATGTGTGTGTATATATATATGTAACTTGTGTGGAATAAATGATTGACATTTACTTTAGAATGGAGTAACTAAAATTGGTATGTTGTCAAAACATAATCAGGCATCTTTTGGACAACAAATCCGTTATTCAAAAGACTACCATAATCAACTCACACTTATGTCATTATTTTTGAAAATTAATGTGTTTGCAATATCAAAATTCATTTACTAGTTGACTATATGTGAACCACTACTCACTTAACAAGTAGCTACCAACATTTGAAAATGATTTTATTCGTGCAAACAAGAGGGCAATTTTACTTATTTGAAATAAGGAAATAACTATACAATGTTAACCTTTATGTACCCAAAGTATTCATCATGGATAGTTGCTAAAATATTATTCAGTATGTATAATTTTAAACAAACATTTAGGTTGATATTGTGTACATACCAGAGAAAATTGTTTACTTAAAAGCACTAAGCGGCCAATATACAATTTTATGTTTAACTATTTGATGAAAAAATGTAACCTACTTGAAAGTTTGAGCAAATAAGAACAAATACTAGGAAATAATCATACCTTGTGACTTGTGAGAGAATACGAGGAAACAAGAAGAACAAATCAATCGCAATTCACTTGATTGTTTGATTTTCTAATTAGGGAAATATTTTGAGGAAATGGGGGAAATGTTTGATTTGCAGAAAACGTTAGAATAGAGAAAGGAGAAGCTAAATTTAGTCTCTAGAAATCGATCAGCTGAAATGCGTGTTACTTTTTCTATCCACTTTTTTTATAAAAAAAAATGGGTCGACCGACCCCACTAGGCCCACGTTGGGTACGTCATTGGCTACACCCTTGCAAAATTTTAAGTTATATTTTAAATAATATTGTTCTATAAGTTGCACTTACTGATGCAACGATCTCATCCTTTGTATCCGAGATGCTTTTGCATTTGAAAGTTAATGTGATTTTCCAGTTAGATTTTCTTATGCAGAATATACAGTAACATTCATAATTAACTATTTTACAGTGAGCTATGTATTGTCCCTGCTGTTCTATTGAGAATCTCATTGCTGACTCGAATGTCAAAACCATGGGAATTAAAGAAATTGGTGACGAGTCACACAATATTTGTCATCATAACTTCATCGTTTATATATTAACATGAATTGGTAATATAGCCAGCAATGGCTGAACAGAGGACTCCCTGAGCATGCAGCAAACATTCCATTCCATCACCTGACATAGGCGCAAGTTTTGGTTTTTTTATTTAGAGCACAACCAACAATGGCTTGTTCAGTTACTAAACAAGCCACGGAGCAACCAGGTGTGGCTTGTTCACTCACCCGTGGCTGGTCTGTGGCTAGTTTTGAGCTCCCCCGTGGCTGGTTCACCCAATAGAGACTGGTTCTTATAACGGCAAACTGTTTGCCGTTATAAGATTATAACGGCAAACATTTTGCCGTTATAATATTATAACGACAAAGTGTTTGCCGTGATAATCTTATAACGGCAAACAGTTTGCCGTTGTAGTCACTAGCCGTTGCAACACCAATGGCTAGTTCACTTCCTCCCTATAAACCACCCTACCTCCTTCTTCTTCCTGCTCCACACAACCACTCCACCTTCCCAACTTCTTCATCAACAAAATGTCTTCGTCTGCACCCAAGCGAAGCGGGAAAAAAACCATAAACAAGAAACTCATGTCCCAACCGCACTCGTCATCGTATGCCATGCAACGGTCAATCCAACAACAGCAACCGTTGCAGCCATCTCACGAATATGGCTACTCGCCGTATTCAAATTATCCATACCGTCCACCGTACCAACCGCTCAGTCCTCCTAATTTTCCTCCCATCCAATCGTCCGTCCCGCCACAGTTTTACCAACGACCGCCCGGGGTAGGCGTGTACGACGATCATTCGTCGTATATGTCAATGATGATGCAGACCGAGCAAAGTCAACAACCTCACCTAACTCCGCAACAGACCGAGATTCGTGACCGCGAAGCGATGCAAAATCTGCAAAGACAGTTTTCGTATGGGTATGTCTCTCCTACTACCGAAGAAAATGTTGGGACTTCTACGGAGGAGGAGGAGGAAGATGCAAATGAGGAAGTAAATGTTACAAATTCTGAAGAATTGAATGAAGAATACGTTGCACCTATCAGTCCCGAATATAACCAAAAGAAGAAGAAGAAGGTGAAGTCTTTAAGGAGCATTTTCAGTAAACGACACCAAACCGAAGTTGAATCAGAGCCGAATCACGGAATAGAAGATATTGAGGATGATAATGCTGAAGGGGAAGATATACCAGCGGATGGAAGAAGAAAACAATGTAAGTTTACTTCCGAGCAGTACGTTTCACTTGCTAAATCATGGATACGCATTTCACAAGACAGCATTGTTGGAAATAATATGAAAGGTGAGAAATTTTGGGAAAGAGTAGCAGAGTTCTACAATTCGTTGGAAGCGAGGAATAGACCATGGGCATCACTTAGAGGCGGTTATAGAGTTATGAATGCCGCATGTCAGAACTATCTTGCAATACTGACAGCCTTGGAGAACAGACAGCAAAGCGGTGCTGCACCTTATGACGTTGTAAGTACCGTAGATTACTTTGAAAAATAACTTACTATACTATGATCGATTAGTTAGAAATGACATACGCTCATACAATATCCACTTTGTGTTACAGATTGAAGAGTCACGAAAGGCCTACCAGCAAAAGTATGGTCATCCATTTAAATTTCAAGACTGTTATGAGCTTCTATCTAGGTTGCCGAAGTGGAAGAACCCCAACAACTTCATGTTTGAGCAGCAGAACAAAGCTAGAAGGATGAACTACTCTGATTCTAGTCCAGGAAGTGGCCCGAGTTCGCAAGAAAGAAACCCTTTATTTGGAAGTAGTGATGGACGACCTGTCGGCAGATCCAAGGCAATTCAGCTGGAGCAACGAGGTGCAGAGTTTGCTAGATTTATGGAAACAATGGAGAGTTCATCTAAGGCAACAGAAGAGCATAGAGCTCGATTTTCGATGGAAAGAAACCGTAGCGATGAAGATTTCCGAAAGGCAGTTAGGGATGATCGAGAGCTCCGCAGACAAGAACATGCGGAGAAACAAGCCATGGAAGAAAAGAAGCTGGAGGAGCAGAAAGCTTTGGCGCGAGAGAATAATTATGTTAAAATGATTACATGTGATTTTAGTAAGCTTACCCCTCTACAGCAAGAACTAGTAGCCGAGCAGATTGGAGAGTACAGAAAAAACGAAGGAAGCGGAAGCGGAAGCGTTAGTGGCTCGTATATGGACTAGCTATGTATGCTGGGTTAAGTTGTAATATGATTGTGAACTGTTTGTAGTATTTATGTACTGGTGGGTGTTTATGTACTAGCTATATATATTGGGGTGAGTCGTAATATGATTGTGACCTGTTTCTAGTATTAATGTAGTAGTTGTTGTTTATGTACGAGCTGTATATGTTGGGTTGAAATAATGATACAATCTACAATATGATTGGAAACCAGATTTATTGACTCAAGTACGCACTGATAGATAGTTCAAATGATACATAGTACACGACTACACACTGATACTTAGTTCTAGTACCAACTACCGATTCCGACTATACCTTCCTTTATGCGCCCACAAATGTTCCACCAACTGGTCACGCAATTGGAAGTGTGCAGCTTGATCTTCAATGTGTTGAACCATATCAACATATTCTTCCATTGAGTTTACATCTTATGGGGTTTTGCATTTGATCCCGTAAACATGTCAGGATAATTAGACTTTTGATTCTTATATCCGCCTCTTTCAGACTCCACAATCATGTTATGTATTATTATACAAGCATACATGATTTCTGAAAGCACTCTTGCATCATGAAAACGAGCATGATTTCGTAAAATATGAAATCGAGCTTGTAAAACACCAAACGTACGTTCGATGTCCTTTCTGTAGCTAGCTACTTTTTCAGTGAAATACCTTTCTTTATCATTTGATGGAACTCTGTACCCTTGCATCAATGTTCTCCACTTTGGGTATATTCCATCGACTAGGTAGTACCCAGTTTTGTGTTCGATATTACCAAGTTTATATGAAACATCTGTTGACAGTCCGTTAGCAAGTTCTATGAAAAGATATGATTGTTTTAAAACATTTATATCATTCAATGAAACTAGGACTCCAAAAAAAGCATGCCAAACCCATAAATCGTCTGTTGCTACTGCTTCAAGGATCATTGATGGCACTTTCTTATGTCCGGTGAACATTCCTTTCCATCCCGTTGGGCAGTTTTTCCAAGCCCAATGCATGCAATCTAAACTTCCAATCATACCTGGAAATCCTCTGGCTTCTGCCCTGCGTAGTATCCTGGTTATATCGTTAGGTCCAGGCGTCCGTAGATAATCCTTCCCAAACTCTGCAACAACTGTTTTACAGAATTCTTTCAGACACTCTATTGCTGTTGATGCTGCGATTCTGAAATATTCATCCATTTGATCGCCAGATGTTCCATAGCTTAACATCCTCAACGCCGAGGTGATTTTGATGTGTGGTGAATGGCCGATTTCTTGTGCTCCGTTCAGTCTATAAGTGAAATATGGATTTGACTGGTGAAGTTTAAGATATATTTTTGAGAAAATAGCCAGACTCATACGGTAATGACTGCGGAACAAAGTTATATCAAAGGTTGGATTGTCGATGAAGTAATCCCTCATTAGTCTTTCATGTCCATCCTTGTAGTCTCTCTTATACCGTCGGTCAATCCGGCCATGCATGCTACCCCGATGGTTGCTAGTTGAGCCTTCAGCGAAATAATTGGAATACGCAACCATTGCGTGCTGTTCCAGCTCCTCCTTCGTCTCTTGCTCCACTTCTAGTTCGGAATTATCAGTTTGATTCTTCTTGTTTTTGTAGTAACGGTAGTATAGATTTGGATCCATTGCTTGCTTTTTTATAAGTTGAGTTTCGTTGTTCTCTCTAAGCGTATCCGAACGAGAGATATATATATAAGCAGGGATGGTGAACTAAATATCTCTGACATAGAGTACATGTAGGCAATAATGGGTGGCAATAATGGTTCCAACATGATGGTTCTGTCATTGAGTAGTCAATTCGGATAGTTGTTGTGATGTGAAAGGTTGGCACTAAATGGTATGCAATAATGGTTCTGTCATTGAGTACTCAATTCGGACAGTTGTTGTGATGTGAAAGGTTGGCACTAATTGGTTGCCAATAATGGCTCTGTCATTGAGTAGTCAATTCAGACAGTTGTTGTGATGTGAAAGGTTGGCGACTATTTTTAAATTTAAAACAAACATAACTAACAATCAATGTCACTGTAATAACCCGGAAATTCTGAACCAGTTTAAAATTTTTATTTTGGCGATTTTAGCGAATTTTGGACATTTAAAATAAATTATTTTAAATAATATCGACGAGAAATTTATTTTGAATATAATTCGAACGTATATATTATATACGACGTCGTTAGAATATAAATAATTATATATAATTATAAATAGAATTGAAAATGGCGCGGTAGTTTGATAATTCGATTTCAAACTTCAATTGAATGTACCGGGTGCAAAACAATCCGGATTTTAGTGAAACCAAAAACATTAGGATCTAATCGAGAATATCTTTCCAACGAATCCGAAAAATCAAGATTTCATAGCGGGAATCAAAAGATATGTCCAATTGAAAATTCTGAACAGTCGCTATGGAATTCAGGCCCTTAAAAATGGAAATTTTGCAAACGACCTCGGATTTCGACGAAACCACTTTTGTTGGATCCGCGATGTCAAGTTATTGCTAGGTTTCAAATTTCATAATTTTTCGAATCAATATGTGAGCGTGGCAAAGGAAAACGTGTTTGACCAGTTTCAGTTGATTTTAATCGACTAGAAAATGGCCATTTTTCAAACGGTTTATATTTATGATTGAAATTTATATTTATGATTGAAATAGTTCGTAGAGACACAACAACTGACGATAGTACATGCGAACTAGCTCAATCAAAGCATGGAGTAGGAATTAGTAACTTCATTAAAATGCATTTTACGTTTAGTCTTACGGGCGTCGCCTGATGTTCAATCGCAACTGCTCATTATCACTTCGAACACGTCTATTTTCCCGTTCGCGTTCGTTACAATATGCTATTCCCCGAGGACACAAAGGTTGGTCTATCCATTCCGTGTAATTGCAACCATTTGGAAAGGCTGGGCATCGCTGAATGCGCCGACCTATATTGTTTCCCTCTGCTTGAACCACAACTTCAAAGGCGTACCCGCAGTAGCAATGAACTAGATAGGAATCAACTATTTGTTCCTGCAGTGGTACACGAAAGAACTCTGCTTCCTGAGTGACAGCTTGTTCAGATGATACTTGAACAGGTGGGACTTGAGTTTCATATGGAGGTTGAACGTTCAGCTGTTCGTACGGCGGTTCAGTTTGCGGTCTAATTTGGTTTAGGAACTGGAATTCGTCTTCAAGCTCCTGTAGCCTCATTTCGTTGTACGCCTATTCCTCGGAGTCTGTAGAAGATGACCACGAAGACATCTTCAGTGAGTTCTAATAGAAGGATGTTCTCTAAGAATGAGAACGAAGGTGTTTGAGTGCGGTAAGTTGTGACTAAGTAACATATGTATATATAGCTGCAATATTAGTTATGGTGTGAATGGTCACTAGCTACACTTTGTGATTTTCAAAGCTTGTGTAGGTAAACCAACAAAATACTGATGTAACCGGTCACTGGTACGACTGTAGGGAACACTGTAGGGAGTCTGCTTTTTAGTGATAAAGTGTATCGAGGACGACCCCCTGTGGCTACAGACTGAGAGCTGGACTATATTCCAATAACTCTCGACAAAGAGTGACATGACGCCATTGTCACATAAAAGATGACTGCACTATGCGAACTGTGCAAGACGTGACCAGTCAATGTGCTACAGTCCGTCGACCAACTACAGATCGTTACGAAACGTTAATACATTTCAAACAACACATACAGGAACTAGAACAGCAGAACATAGTAACATCAAATAACGATACAAGTGATACGATACAAGCGATACGATACAAGTGATATGACGCGTAACGATACAGTACATATTAGCATAACATAAAATATTTAAATCCTAATTTAATCCACGTTGGAGTCGATAATTTGAATTACTTAGGTCGTTAACTTGATTTCGCAGCTTTCTTATTTCTTCCTCTAGTTCCAAAGCATACGTAATTGCTCGACGGGGAAAGCGATCATCTATCCACTGTCCGAACTCGCATCCGTTGTTTCGTACTGGACAAGTATAATATCGTCGTCCAACGTCTTTTCCATGACGGACGACTAATTGTGGTGCTTCAAAACCACAAAAGCATACAATATTTGCGGATTGCACCTCGCCTTCTTCAACCGTGGCTCTTACACGAGGAATTACAAGGTTAGCCCTACGGTCATGTTGTCGTGCTGGATTGTCTTGCTGATTGCTTATTTCCATTTCGTGCATTCCTGCTTCGAGCTCTAATTGTCGCACCTTGTCATTGTGTCGCTCTTCCATTTCAATGTACCACTCGGTTGGTTCTCTAGATGCGGACGGATTAGGATTTGATTGTCCAGAAATAAGGTCCGTGTAATTGTAAGAAGATGGATAAGAAATTGGCATGACTACGCTCTAAGTAGATGGATGGGGTTTTAGTGAAACGACATTCGATATATGTAGGAGGAGATGCAGTTACCAATGCATAAAGGAGTTTGCCGTTATAAAAATATAACGGCAAATTGTTTGCCGTTATAAAAATATAACGGCAAACTGTTTGCCGTTTTATTTTATAGCCATTGCGCCCCAACGGCTACTTAAACGGTCGCAATCCCTCCCATTATATATCAACCTACCTCCTCCTTCTTCCACACTAACACACTACCTTTTCAACTTCAAGTTGTACAACCCAAAAAATGTCTTCTTCTGCACCCAAGCGAAGCGGAAAAAAAGGTGTAAGCAAGAAACCCCTATCCCAACAGCACTCTTCGTCATATCCCTTGCAACGTCCAGTCCAACCCCAACAGTATTCAAATGACAATGCTCATTCCGTTTATCAAAGAGCTGGAAAAGAAATTGTACTCGAAGGGAAGGTTTCCGAGCCACTAGGGACGATTGGATCCAACCCTGTTTGCTATTGTGGACAAGTGTCGGTCGTTGTTGTTGACGAGACCGAAACAAATGTCGGTCGTCGATTTTTCGGTTGTGAAGCCTTCAACGACCACATGAATTATCCTGATGCCATTGATTGTTGTTGCTTTAAGGAGTGGATTGACCCTCCCATTTGCGAACGTGGACGTCAGTATGCACTCGAAGCACAAACAGAAATAAGACGCTTGAGCAAGATTAATGCCGGTAAGACAAGTGATGGTCCTTTCCCTAAACCATGGTAGGTGTACGTGTTTGAATTTGATGCTGGTGTGCTCAGTTGTTGTAGTTTGTATGATTATGGTTTGGCATTTCCTTCTGTTCTACTAGTTGTCGTTGTTCCAGTTGTTTTAATTGCTCAATAGTTGTACTAGTTGTTGAAGTTTGTATGATTATGGTTTGTCAATAGTTCTACTAGTTGTCGTGATATTATAGTTGTTTTCATTCTGTCGCAAGCAGAAATAAGGCACCTGGGAACGACCCATTTTTCGTAACCATTTCGTGAATTGAAATGGTTAAAGCACTGGTGGACGACCCTTTTTTTCGTGCTGGTAGTCTCTTCCGAATTAAATGACAACAGTATACGAAATTAATAGTAATTGCCCACATTTGTTGTGATGTGACCGGACACTGTTGGGAATCTAACGTAATATCACGAGATTAATAGTACATGCCAACATTTCATGTGATGGCACCATTTTTCGTTCTGCAATGATGTGACTGGACAATGTAGAGAATCTAACATAATATCACGAGGTTACATGGACAATTCAAAAATAAGTGATGAAGAAATGGGAAGGATTTTTGATGAGTACGAACGAAACTTAGTGAATGATAACGAAAAGGGTTTAGTTCATGATACACAAGTTGAAGAGGTGCCCGTCGCGATTCAGCATCGAGCGGTTACAGCTCCGCGTCCTTCTCCAGTAAATCAACGACCTAGTAATAGTGCTTGTAATAATTCTCCTACTCTAGATTTTTCGTCTAAGGATTTGCTGGCCCTCGTAAAATCCTATATTGAGGTTGAAAAGAGAGATGAGTTGCTAATGCAAAGTGGAGGGGGTTTAACATATGAAGAAAGATGGGCAATGATCATGAGGCTATACAACAACCATCGTTCCTGGTCCACTACACGAACATCGGTTGAAATCCAAATGGCTAATCGTCATTTTGCAGACGCTTGTGATCGGTACACAAAGATTATCGAAACTGTTGAAGACGAGAACATATTTAAAACAAATCAAGCAACATATGATTCTCGTTACCTTTTCGAGTATGGTAAGGAGTTCGTTGGTTACGAAGCGTATAAACTACGCTACAGTTGGTTGACCCGCTAAGGAACTGAGTAGGCTTATGGTATTGTGATTTTATTGTTGTTTTACTGTCTATTTACTTTGCTGTTTGTGCGTAGAATATGGAGTTATCTGTAAACCTTGTTATGTTGGCGTGCTATTTAAGAATTTTGCATTTCTGCACGAGAAGAGGGAAACCTTGTTCAACATCAAATTCAAACGTTATTACATTCCAAACAACACTTACAGGAACTAGAACAACAGAAGATACCGGCTCTACACAAAAACATTCTCTACACATAAATACAGTCTCTACACATAACCAAATGTAGTCTCTACACAGAAACATAATCAAAACATACACAAAATACATCGAAAGCACATAATAGCGGTAGTCAACAAATACATAACGCATACTCAAACAATAGGAACATACAACTAACAACTGCGAAAACGTAAAACATCGAAAGTACATAATCATGGTAGTGAACAAATACAGAACGTCTACTCAAACAACAAGAACAGACAACTATCAACTAGGAATATGTAGAACAACAAAAGTACATAACAGTGGTAATACAACAAAAGTACATAACACTGGTACTCAAAAAATGCAGAACGTCTACTCCAACAGTAGGACCATACACCTAACAACTGCGAAAGTACATAAAAGTGATAGTAACTCAGTCGTCCGAGTCATCTGAATGTGTACGTGGACGTGTGCGGCGCCGATGACGTCTCTCATCATCACCAACATCTGGAGGCTGACTGGACCCAGCACTAGACCTATGGTGGTAATACATCTGCAAGTCCTGAAGTCTCTTGCGCTCTGCCTCAAGCTGGGCCTCTAAATGCGCCTGGTGCTGTCGTGCCTCCTCTGCAACACGACGTAGCTCACCATCATAGTAATCTAGGCTGCGCCTATGCTCTATATAGCCCGTATGCCTAATCCCCATCTGCATATCATACAGATCATGATATGATATCTGTGTAGGATCCGGGTAATCATGATGGGCCGGAGGATGAAACACGTCAATGTAACGATCCGGTCCAATGGTGGGAAGTGCCATGGTCCATCCAAAATTACTGGCGGCCGCCACATGATCAGCTGCACGAAAACTCTGACTGGGCTGGGTAACATCCTCGACAACAGGTGGACGTATGCCGTGTCGTATAGCAGATGGCCCTACTAAATCAATCGATGCTGCATGCGTAATCGTATCTGAGGATCCGGTGAAAAATCTACGCCAGAAGGTAAGGTAACACTCCCCGATAATAACAAAGCTCTCAGCCGTCCACCAGCCTGCTATCCTGGCTATATCTATTTGCTCCGTCGGGTAAATCATACACCGATAAGTATGTGGGCGTGGATCATCCGGAATAGCATCGAAGTCATACAACTATCTCCAGCACCTTTCACCAAGATACCAATAAGCACCTAGAGCCACGGGAGAAGATATAAGTGGAAATCTCCGTCCGGCAAGCATCCTAGCAATCTGTATGATCTCAAGATCGATGAATGTACTCTGCTCAAATGGATGCCATAGAATCTGATCCCTATACATCCTCAGCTCGATCTGGTTATGGGCAACGGGAAACACATGGCGTGACTCATTATCTATGGGCCCCCGGTTGTCCGCAGTCCAAAAGCATATACGGGGGAAAAAGGTCGATGAGTCTGCAATACGGGTGATAAAATGAAAGTTCCTAGAGTACTCAAAGTACCAATACTGCAACAACTCCCAGAATCCAAATAAAGAAACCTGAGAATTAGTGATGGTGCACTGCATGTCGAGATATCTGTATAGGTATGCAAGGATAGGTATGCCCCAATCATATAAAATCGCCCCATCGGCATTTATCTCAGCCGCGACCGCAAAAAACCCCACAGGAACGCTACTGCTCGAAGAACTAAAGAAAAGGTTACCCATAAGGTATAACACAAATAATTGAGCAAGCTCCAAGTCGTCATCAACAGAGTAGTGCTCGAGTATCCTGTCCATAGCCGCACGGATCGCGCTCACTCTAATAGCGCCTTCTGCCTGATACGACGTAGCAGAAACAACCAAATGAGGCAGTAGATCATGAACAAGTGCACGATCACGCCATCGACCATCGTCATAAGGCAGTTGGGGATAAGCACTTACTCCAATGCTAATACCAGTAAGCATGGAGAAATCAAGCGGTGTAAGTCCTAACTCACCACAAGGAAAGTGAAATGTGTGGGTGGTTTTGTACCACCGTAGAGCAATGGCCGCACACAATTGGACATCGACATTTATAACATGGTTTATTCCGAAAATAGCAAATTTTCGTACAAATTTTCGTAGAGCAAATTTTCGTTCTATGGCCAAATTTTCGTACCCTTTTCTGTTTTCTTATGTCATCCGAAACTATTTACATACAGTATCAAAAATTAAAATAACTTCTGCCCCTACCCAATTCCATCACCTGACTTAGGCGCCAGTTTTGGTTTTTTTATTTACATACAGTATCAAAAGCTTGAAAACGCAATGCAAAGAACTAAGAAGAAGAAGAAGAACCAGTCATGTTAAGTACATTTATTTCCAGCACAACACAACATTTAAAAAAACAACTCATTAGGGGATATCAATGTAGCAATTGATTAAACAAGAATTTCAACTAATCCAGGAGACAAAAAGAATAAATAAACATGAGAAGATCAGTGAACAAGATAAGTAACAAGCAAAGCTACAAGCATCAACAAGTAAGCAACGCCTTGATCAATTGAGGTGCCATCACTTTTCATCGTCATCGGGGAAGGCACTATGTGCTGATCTTCTGCATTTCCAAGTTGCATAACTCCAGAAAATATGTAAGCAATGAACAACAAACCCAATATAACATTCCTCGAACCCATTTTAATTTCTGTGTATATAAAAATTATATATTGAGGATTATTTTATAATCAAGAGAAAAGCTGTGGCGAAGATTGCACTTTATGGTGTGAACCAGTAATCGTTTTTATAAGAGTGAGATGAGATGATGTACATAAAATGGCTTCATATGCGACCTTTATATAGTGGCAAGTTCCTTCAATGCGGCGTTGACAGTTTCACACTCTGCGTCAACTACTATGAATTTAACCCTTTTGATTCATATATATATATATATATATATATATATATATATATATATCTGGTGCTCCTATATGTCGTGGAGCCAACAGAAGCAGGGCTGCTATATTTTGGTCAACAAGTTCACTAGCATATGCAAGAAGAAAAAAATGAGTACGAGCATGGAAATGAGAAAGGTAAGAAAACGTGTAAGAAAAGAAACAGGGGAACGAAAGAAGAACAGAAGATGCATGTAAAGTAAGAAAAATGTGAACAAAAAGGGAAATTCAAGTTGTCAACAAAAAGGGATTAAAAAGAATCAAACGGAAACTGAAAACATTGTAAGTTAACGCAACAGAGGGGAATAGGAATGGGAGTTGGGTTGGCATTTTGAGTTGGCGTTTCCCCGAAATGTGCTGTGTCGATGTCCAACCAGCACGAGACGGTCGCCAAAGAAAGAAAAAGAAAGGGGTTTGAACTAACAAGGAACTCGTATAATGTCTCACAGCGCATGGAATAAAATATAATATTAACATACTTGACATAAAACAGGCGAGACAGTACATAAGCTGAAAACTAAACCATAATCATCATAGCAGCAGAAATTCAAAATACAGCTTATTACAACTCCAACATACTATCTCTAAAGCAAAGAAAAAGGTGCACCACTAATGCCCAAAGCAGTGACCAGCAACAACACAAGGAGAATATCTATACATATCATATGTGGAAGCCTCCTGCTCGTCTCCGGTATAGCTACTCGTGCATATCACCTAACCTGTCTCTAGTTTGCCCGCTTAAGAGCACCCAGAGCAATAAGAAGAGACATAAAACTCTGGGTCAGACAAAAGTCTGGTATGAGCGATAAGCAGCAAAACAGAACAATAACAGGTATACATAACCATACTTGAACCTGGACCTGCAATCAAAGAGTTAGCATAACAGGATGTACAATACTCTAAGGTGACACCAACATATGGTGAAAAGATACGGGGAAGGGGTGTGTATGTCATAGTGATGTCAAACAGCCAAGCATAACAACCATCCTCACATCTCTCACTCAGTGCGTAAAGCATACGATATCCACTACTTTGACCACCCAAATCCTTTGCTATGATCACTCTGCCCCATGGAGTCATGATGGCTCCACTGCAATGATCCATAGCCACTAATTTCTTGCTATGTCCACTCTGCCCCATGAATTCATGACGACTCCACTGCACTGGCTTATAGCCATGCGACGATCACTCTGCCCCATGGAGTAATAACTACCCCACTGCACTGATCTGTGGCCTAACATCCGTCTTGGTGGTGAATCTAAGTTATGGACGTCGATAACCCCTTAGCACGCGTCCCGCAGCAAAGCCCAACTCATGAAGTTAACTCGTTGGTTCCCAACTGGATCCTGAGTTCTACTTCCTATTTGGACTATCTTTGCATCTCGGGTTTTAGTCTCCTCCGGATTGGTTCGGTCCTTTACTTCACTTTGCTTTGCTTTGTAATCACCCATCGGTTCGATCTCCATCTGGTTCGGGTCCCCACTGGTTCATTGCTTCTCCTCTTGGTCGGGTCGTGATGCTCCAGTCATGGTACTTCGGTTCAGAGTAACAGTTCGGGTCGTGGTTTCCTCCAAGCATCGGGTCGGCTCTAATCCTGAGGCACCTTCGGTTCGGTCAAGTCCCACGGTTCGTGAATGTCATCGGTTCGTGCTTCTTCCACTGTGTAACGTCCCGTATTTTAACGAAGGAATAATTAATTAATTTAATTATCTTAATAATGATTTAGCGATATCAATTTGGCGATATCGATAACTTGAATTAAATAATATATGAATATTTAATTAATATGAATAATAGAATAATAATATTTAATTCCGAAATAATCGGAATTAAGTTGGATTGACGATATTATGTGAATTGGATAGTGTAAGAGATTTGGTTGAGTTTAGATTCGAATTATAATAACGAATATATTCAATCGACGACATTTGAACGCATGGTTTATAATATAATTATAAACGAGCACGTAACGACGCGGTAGTTCGTAATTTGGCAATTTGAACTTCAACTGAATATACATAACCCGTTTTAAGTCGGATTTCTGTGAAACATACGAATCTGGTGAACTATATTTTTATAATGAAAGAGAAAAATCGAGATTTCGTCTTGTAGATTGTAGGTTATTTCCAAATCAAATTTCCCGAACGGCGCTATGAAATTCGTTTATAGTATATAATGTTTTATTTACGTTATAAAGGGTTTTAATATAAAATTGAATATCGATTTAACCTGGTTTTGAAATATTGAGTTATAAATCCAGGTATGTGTATTTTAGAGCTGTATGATATTCTATATGAATATATATGATAATATTAAATTACTATTTAATTTAATTATTTTTAAATATATATTAATATATTTGTTGGTTTATTTAGACCGTGGAAAATAGCCATTTTTACAAATGACCTCTGAATTCGACGAAACAAATTTTATAAAATCCGTAATATTAAATTATTGTTAGATATCAATTTTCGTGATTTTTGGAGTCAGTATGTGGCTGTGCGGAATTTTAATGTGAAAAGCAGTCGATAATTGGACCTTTAAAAATATGCTGTGTGAGCAAATGGACTAGGAATTCGATGAAACAAGTTTCGTTGGGTCCGTAATGTCAAACTGTAGCTGCATGTCAATTTCCATGATTTTTGGGTATCATGTGTGATCATGTGAATTTTTAGAAGACGTATACAAGCAATAATATGATGGAAACTAATAAAATATTGAATAAAAAGAATATTAAAATCTACCTATAAATACTAACTCTTATTTCTCTAAACCTAGACTTTCCATCTCGCAGTCAAAACTTTAAGCCGCAAGTTCCATTCTCTGAAAACCCAATATCGTGTTACTCAAAAATCAAAAGAAAATCCAAACTAAATCAATAAATTTCCACATAAATATATTTGTAATCTCCTTGAGTCTCTCTTCATTATCATATGAAGTTTTCTGGGTTCGATGCTTGTTCTGCGGTAGTGGTCTTTAGAACGACGAGCTGGTGTTGGAATTTTCCCCCGATTAAGGTGGAGTCAGCTCGATTTGAGCTTGGATTTGGATTTCTGGCATTGAATACTACCTGCGCGATCAATATGGATGGATTCGATGGATTTTGAGTTCGCTCGTTTCTTCAGCGATACGACGAGATGATGGGATCGCGATTTGTTTCGTGAGTTCGAGTTGATCCTTTTGGTGAGGGGATTGTCGAGTTCGAGAAAGGGGGTCGAACGGTGTAAATTGTTTTTGAAACCGTGGAGGAGTTTTGGGGATGGAGAAAACCAACGCAATGGCGAAGTCTTTACTGGAGGACGGGATATGTTTTGATCAGGGAAGAAGCTAACAGGGAATTGGGTTTTTAAACGGGTTGGTCTGATGAATTGGTCCGGGAAATGAAAGGGGTGAGCCCAATCAAATCATAATTTCTAAGTTTTTATTTAGCTCAAATATATATTAAACTTCTTCACATCATAACTTTATCATATATCATCTGAATTCAGTAAAACTGGATCCGTTAAGATCGTATAAACGAGGGCTACAACATGAAACTAGTTGGGAATGATTCGGAGCTTGATGGAAATTATGATGGAATAAAACGTTGATCTGAACCGACGACAGATTATCGTTATTTAAGGATGATCGTCCAATGTGAGTAAACCTCACTAACTCTATCAGTTTATATTTTTATAAATATAATCTAGTAATGATAAATGCTGATTGACTGCTGTGTGATGATTGTCTGGTTCAATTGCTTATGTATTGGTTGAAATTATAGATAAAGATATATATATATAAATCGTTAATCAAACATTGATTCTGTTTATCAGAATATTTCATATTGAAATGAATTCGATGTTAATTATATTGTTTAACATCTGTGGATGCAGGGAAACAGGTTGGAGGGATCCAACCGGATTCCTCAACATTTATTTTACTGTTTTTCATATATTGTAATATATGATGTGATATATAATCTGTTGTTGATTATGTGTGTTTGAATGATATCGATCATTGTAATTTGGTATTTTAAATACCATATATAATACTGGAATTTAAAATGGGAATTTTCAATGTGTATGTTGAAAATAAAATATATTTATATAAAATCAAACGATTTTATAAAAGGAATTTCAAAGTGTATATTGAATATAAAAGGAAATATTTGTAAAATAAATAGAATTATAAAGGAAATATTTATTTATGGGATAAATAGAGTTAATTGATTAAAGTTAAATAAATAGAGTTAATTGATTAGAGTTAAATAAATAGAATTATTAGTTAGAAAGTTAATGGAAATATATAAAAGGATTTATATAAAATGGATAGAATTATATAAATGGATTTATATAAAATGAATAGAATTATAGAAAAGGATTTGTATAGAATAAATAGGATATTGAAAGGGAAATATTTATAGGAAATAAATAGGATATTGAAAAGAGAAATATTTATAGGAAATAAATAGAATTATAAAAGAAATTATTTGGAAAAACAAATAGAATTATATAAAGAGATATTATTCACATTTTATGTGAAAAATTAGATGAAAGTAAATATTTTGCAAATAAAATATTTATAAAGGAATAGGGTTTGAAATAGGTATTTAAAGTGGAGTTAAAGGAATTAGAAACTGACTGGAGATTAGTTAAGTTGAACAGCTGTCTGGTTATTGATATGATGTTGGTTTCGGCCTTTGGGGTTAATACATAGGAGGTTGTTCGCTTACTAGTTTACAGTTAGAGACTAATATATGTGAAAAGATAGTGATGCTTGAATCAGAAATGGAAACGTTTCCAAAGTTAATAATGTATATTTTTTGAAATTAGAAAATAAGTATTTGATGAATATATGGAAATGAGAAATGGGGAAATGAATAAATGTTGACTGATGATTGATCGATAGAATTTCCATCTGGAAATAATATCGTTGTTTGCACACATGTTTTCCTTTGATAGTTAAATAACCGACTATCAAAATTTTTGACCATTTCCGTTGTCAATACGGAGAGACCGGGATCAGATACATTATCTGAAAACCACTCCATATGGCATTAGCGTTGCGAATCAAATATGATGAAGATAACTGAAGACGGAGTTGTGCAAGGGCTGTCCCTTTACAGAATAGTGCCTTCGGTCTGTCCAGTCCCAGGACGACCTGTATGGAAGAATGTTTGACAGAGTATATTTAATAGATCGCGTAAGTTGATCTCTTCAAACGTACTTACGTTTGGTGGCGGAGGAATTCGTTTCTCTTAGCTGTATACCCGTGGTATTTTTGGGGAAATCAATTTGTGATTTGGCGGGTATGACGATGTGACATTCAAATTGAATAATTATGTGATCTGTTAGAGATAAGCGTGGCATCTAGCCTCACAACCAGGAAATGACAAAAATAGGGTAGGCAGCATGGCTATGTATGTTGCTTCCATTAGGGTGTATTATCACCTACCTAGAGATATTCATTTCATTCTTTAATTTATTCGATGCTGTCCCATTCGGGAAACGGTTGCTGATCCCAACCGTTGGTGATATACATTCAACACACTCAAGCGAAATGAGTGGTCGGTCAGGTATGGCCGGGTTGCAAGTTGTTCTTGTTGAACCCAGTGTATTCTAGAGGTACACTATCGGAAGGTGGTTGCATACCTTGTCATAGTTGGTAATCCATTATCCAATAAGTGCTCGCGGTTTTGAATGTACACTATATATGTAGAATGTGAGATGAAAGCGTTTATGCTAGATGATTATTATATTGTGGTTGATAGACACTATCATAATATCAAAAGAATTTTGATATAAAGACTATTTTGGATTCTCATAAGGGAAAAACCCATTCCGTTATACGGCGTGGTCTTATGAGATATCGTTTAACTGCTCAAACTGTTTTTCTCACACCAGTCCCATGACTGACCCAGAGTTTGTTTTGTTTTGTTTTCCCTAAACCCTTGGGTGCCCAATTTTGTACGGGCAGTCAAGTAGTCAGGTTTTACAGATAGACTTGGAGAGCTTGGAGCAGGAGGCTTCAGGATTATATAGCTATAATTATTTCCGCCGCGTTGTAAGTGTTATACTCTGATAATGTTACTGTATACGTATACTGATTTTATTTCAAAATTATGTATCTATTATATGTTGTTCGTTACGCTATGAGATTCATGTTTACTCTGATGTTGTATGTTCTTCTACTTCTTCTATTCTAAGTTTCTATCATATCTATTCTCACTCTCTAATTTCTTTCATGGACTATTCGGTGTTTTCCGATGCTTGGGTAGTCGACATTGAGTTTATGTTGATAACCACGGTCGCGAATTCCCCGGGTCGTTACACACTGGGTCGGTTCGTGCCTCCTTCCTCCGATCCGATCCGGTTCGGGGCAATTTCCTGCAACTTTTCCAGCGAGCTGTTTAAGCCATACGACGGCGCTTTCGACCATTCTAACCTAACTATTCAATCATAAAGCATTCCAAACAGTAGTAGCAACATGTATAATCAACTATAAACACCCAAAAAAACAACATGACATGTTTATATGGATCAAACATACCTAAAAACCCATGTTTTTTCCTTAATCCCCCTTAATCATGTTTAAGCATACAATTAGCAAAACTTATCCCAATTAGCCCAAATTTCTATCAGAGCCCTAAAAAAATATTTTAGAATTTTACAAATTTTTCTAGATTTTTCTGAGCCATAATTTCGCTAATTATCACTAATCACCCCTAATTAGCCTTAATTAGTGAAAAACAATGCAAATCACTCACCTTAGCCACAAATAAAACTTAGATCTGAAACTATCTCTGATTTGGGGCATTTTCCTATGCAACACAGCAGCTCGAACTCTGATTCAGCGTTGATTTGGCTTGATTTGATGTAGATCTTCTTAATTAGTGATTAGAAGGTGATTTGGGATGGTTTTAGAAGGTGGAGGTCATAGCTAGGGTAAGAGAAATGTTTTAGGCGGCTGAGAAAATGAAAATAGATCGTTTCCTAACTGATTTCAACCTCCTCATAACCCTAATCCCGAATTGGGTTATGGGCCTAGCTACTAATCGCCCTAATTAGGCCCGGTTAAGCTGTTTTTCACATTCTAAACCTTAATTCAGCCATATCTCCCAAACGGTAAGTCCCTTTGACAAGTATGACCACTCTACAGAAAGGTAAACCATCATCCGAATCTAATGGAAGTGGTTTCAGGTCAGAACTCCTTACCAATCAAAAGTTATAGGCAAAACCAGATTCGCCAGGGGCAAAACGGTCATTTAAAAATCGGCAAAAATCGTGAACATGGGAAATGACCCCGATAGTCGTTCCCCAAAGTTACACGACTATACGACTTCATACGATAATGAAATAAATATTCTACGATCCTCTGATGCGTACAATGCGGGTAGTTACACTCTCCCCCACCCCCCCCCCCTTCCTTAAGAAATTTCGCCCCCGAAATTCCTCAACTAAGGAACAACCAATGGGTCCCGCATGCCTACCAACCATATCTCGCAATCAAACATACAAAGCAAACAAAACAAATCTATCCTAACATGCGGAAAACTAAATCGCAATTTAAAATCTTACCAGGCAAAGAGTTCTGAATACGTCATCCTAATGCTCTCCTCTGTTCCCAAATATATAGTCATTCTCATCCTCGCCCCATTGAACCTTGACTAGATTCACCGCTTTTCTTCGAAGTTTCTTCGTATCGTGCTCGACAATACGAATCGGCTTGCGGTTCCCAACCGCCTCGGGTTCTACTTCGATATCATCTAGTTGATCAGGTGAAATAGCCACATCGGGGTCGTGCACGAATTTCCTTAACTGGGAAACATGAAATACGTTATGAACTCCCGCCATTTTGTCAGGTAATCCAATTTTATATGCCAAATTCCCAACTTACTCGAGAACTAGGAATGGACCAACAAAACTTGGTGTTAACTTGCCTCTCCTACCAAATCGTATCACGCTCTTTAATGGAGATATCTTGACAAACACCAAGTCGCCAATGGAGAATTTCAGATCTCTTCTGCTCTTATCAGCATAACTCTTCTGCCTATCTTGGGCAGCCTTCATTCTCTGTTGGATAACCTTGATCTTATATGAGGTTTCCCTCATCACATCTGGTCCAAGCACAAATTTTTCACCGGTCTCTAACCAACATGATGGTGAGTTGCATGGTCCTCCGTATAAAGCTTCAAATGGAGCCATACCAATACTGGACTGGTAACTGTTATTATATGCAAACTCCACTAGATGCAAATGGTCATCCCATGATCCACCAAAATCTAATATGCAAGCTCTCAAGAGATCTTCTAATACTCGATTCACCCTCTCTATCTGACCGTCGGTTTGAGGATGATACGCGGTACTGAGATGTAATTCTGATCCTAACGCCTCTTGTAAGCTCTTCCATAATCCACTGGTAAACAATGGATCTTGGTTTCTCACAATGCCTTAGGGTATTCCATGAAATCTCACTACCCACTTCATATACAGTTCTGCTAACTTAGCTGCCATTCTATTCGAATTGACGGGTATAAACCTTGCACTCTTGGTCAATCGGTCCACAATCACCCAAATGCTATCATGGCCCGATCTAGTCCTTGGTAACCCATCAATGAAATCCATTGAGGCTTGTTCCCATTTCCATTCTGGAATTTCTAATGATTGCAACAAACCACTAGGTTTCTTTTGCTCAGCTTTAACTAGCTGGCAGTTCATGCATTTGGATATAAACTTCCCAACGTCTCTTTTCATCCCTTCCCAGTAGTAGGTCTACTTCATGCCTCGATACATTTTGTTACCACCGGGATGTATAGTCAGTTTTGAGTGATGGCATTCTCAAAGCACTTCATCTCTCAATCCATTGACATTGGGCACAACTAGTCTCCCATTCTTTCTAAACCATCCATCTCGATCAAGTCCATACTAGTTCATCTCCTCATCGATACCCATGTCTAACTTGGAGATGATTTCCAATAGGTTAGGATCGTCCTTCTGACTGGAACCAATCCGCTCAATCAAAGTGGGTTTGATCGTCAAACTTGCTAGCATTTCTGGATCCAATTCGCACTTTGGTCTGAAATCATACACTGCGGTATATTCCAGTTGCTTCCATTCAAGAAACATAGCCCCTAAACTGGCATGTCTTCTACTCAATGCAGCAGCTACTGCATTGCCCTTTCCTGGTGTATATGCGATATCGAAATCATAGGAGGCCAAGAATTCTAACCATCTTTGTTGTCGGAGATTTATATCCTTCTGAGAGAAGAGATACTTTAACAATTTATGATCGGCAAACAACTCAAATCTTTCTCCCAAGAGATAATGTCTCCACATCTTCAACGCAAACACGATTGCTGCTAACTCCAAATCGTGGGTGGCGTATCTTTTCTCATGCAGTTTCAGTTGCCGACTTGCATAAGCTACAACACTACCTCCTTGCATCAATACAGAACCTAGTCCGGTACCACATGCATCTGTATATACTGTCATCTCTTCATTCCCTTCAGGAATGACTAACACTAGCGCACACGTCAACTTTTCCTTTAGACTCTTGAATGCATTTTCACACCTTTCGTCCCAAACGAAAGCTTGATTCTTCCTGGTCAACTGAGTTAACGGTGCCGCTATCTTGGAGAAGTCTTGGATAAACTTGCGATAATATCCAGCTAATCCCAAGAAACTTCTTACGTCTGTTGCATTCTTGGGCGTAGACCAATCTTGTACCGTAGCCACCTTCACAGGGTCCACGGCAATACCATTCTCTAAAACAACATGGCCCAAGAATCTCACTTCGCTCCTCAAGAAGTGACAATTAGAAAACTCTGCTTTCAATTGGTGTTTTCTCAACACCTCCATCACTATCGTCAAATGTTCCTTGTGTTCTTCCTCTGTCCTCGAATAAACAAAGATATCGTCTACGAAAACAAGAACAAACTTATTCAATTGATCTTGAAATACTCCATTCATAAGATCCACAAAATATGTTGGTGCATTGGTCAACCCGAATGGCATGACCAACCACTCATAGAATCCAGACGGCGTCCGAAAGGCCGTTTTAGCTATACTCTCAGCTTCCACCCTTAGCCGATGAAAACCTGTCGCGAGATCCAACCAGAAGAACACTCTCGCGCCACTCGACTGATCAGACAAATCATCTATTCGTGGTAGAGGATACTTATTCTTCCACCACACCTTATTTAACTCGCGGTGGTCCACACACAATCGAAGGGAACCATCTGCCTTGGTAGCAAACACAACTGGTGCTTCCTACTCAGAAACACTTCTTCTAATAAATCTCTTCTTCAAAAGATCGCTCACTTGCACCCCGAGCTCTCGCTTCTCCCTTGGTGCCATACAACGAAGTGGCATCACTATAGGTCTAGCATCTTTCACTAAATCAATACGGAACTCAATCTCTCGGTGTGGTAAAAGTCCGGTCACTTCCACGAAGACGTCCGGATACCGGCCAGCCACGGGCACATCTGACAACTAATCATGCGGGATGTCGAGGGAATTTAGAAAACTAGCCATTACCCCATCATTAGGTAGACAACCAAACGCAACCCTCCACTATCATCCTCTCTAACTGTCACCAAAAAGCCCTCGAAGTCTACCACCACCCCGTACCTTTGGAACCAATCGACTCCCAAAATAATGCCAAACCCAGTAAAGCCAAAACAAAGCAATCACAAGCAAACATACATCCATGACTTGATAAGACCACATTACAGCAAATCATAATAAGGCCAGTCGAACCACCAATCGGGTTCGTCACAACTAAAGGTCTATAGACTATCTCGGGCTCCAATCCCAACCTATTTACAAGGTCACTAGATATGAAGGAACGGGAAGCCCCAGTATCAAACAGTACTCGAATAGGAACATCATAAACAGAAAGCATACGTTGAATGACGATATTCTTTCCTTTCTCCGCCGCACTTGGGGCATTCGACGAAGAAGGAACAACATTAAGAGCATACGCTTTCACAATCTGCTTCTCTTTAGGGGGTTGCGAACATTTATCCTTGTGATGTCCCACTTGGCCACAGTTGAAGCACTTCCTATCCGCGGGCTTTGCTCGACATTCTTTAGCATAATGGCCCTTCTTTCCACAGCTAAAGCACAAAACATCTTTCTTTCTCTTTTTCTGACCATCCTTAGCTTGGTTTTGCTTCCTTTTATTCTGAGAATTATTCTTGCCTCCACTGCTTGCCTACAACTTTGGCCCCTCTGTAGAAGCAACAACGACTGAAGCCTTGGGCTTAGGATAAAGGCTCTCTGACCTCAATGCTTTCGCAACAATTGATTCAAAAGTCTCATCAATATGGTTTATAAGTCTTTCCCAGAAGTACTGATCTAAGCCTGTTATGAACATATCATTCTTCTTTTCGGGAGTGTCAATAAGGGATAATCCATATTTCGATAAAGTATCGAACTCAGCAATATATTCTGAGACTTCCCTACCATTATGTTTAAGCTCTAAGAACTTCCTAAACAACTCTGACTTCTAAGCAGCTGGGCTAAACTTATCACTGAATCGGGCCTTAAACTGATCCCAAGTAACTTGATCCTCTGGAGTAGCTACCTTAATAGCATTCCACCAATTCATTGCCCGTTCTTGCAGTTGACGAGATGCTAGCCTTCTCTTCATCGCATCTTCGATTCCTAGATCCTCGAAGATGCGCTCACAACTATCCAACCAATCCTGAACTTTTGTAGCCGATTCCGTTCCGTGAAACGGCTTCCTACCAAGACTAGTATAGTCCTTACAAAGCTTGGCGAAATCGGCCGTAGGTGCCTGCAGCACTGCACAACCACCATTTGCAACATTAGGAACTGTCCTCTGAGCATCCCTAAGCATCTCTCTCATGAAGTCAGTAAACATCTTCCTCATATCAAGAGCATTCCCTTTATTAGCTCATCTACCAGTACCCCTCGTATGTCAGCTCATCATTCAATCTGTAAGGAAAAAACGATTAACCATCTCTTCAGTGGTGCCAGTGCAGTGCGACTCCATCCTTAGATATACTAATAGTACATATATATACATATATATAGCTTTTGAAAACCAAAATAACATAAATACGCGCTCTCATATACCTATACTATCTCTCCCTGGTGTCTTTCCCTAGGTTAACTACGCAACCTAGAGCTCTGATACCACGTGTGACAGCCTACCCCACACCAGCCGACGTTTCCCCAAAATTCGCGGTGCTGATGTCCAACTTGCATGGACAGTCGCCAAAGAAAGGAAAAGATAGGGATTTGAACTAACAAAGAACCTGTAGAATGTCTCACAGTGCATGGAATAAAATATAATAATAACATACTTGACATAAAACAAGCGAGACAGTACATAAGCTGAAAACTAAACTATAATCATCATAGCAGCGGAAATTCAAAATACAGCTTATTACAACTCCAACATAATGTCTCTAAAGCAAAGAAAAAGGTGCACCACTAATGCCCAAAGTAGTGACCAGCAACAACACAGGGAGAATATCTATACATATCATACGTGGAAGCCACTTTCTCGTCTCCAGTACAGCAACTCGTGCATATCACCTAACCTGTCTCTAGTCTGCCTGTTTAAGAGCACCTAGAGTAATAAGAAGAGACATAAAACTCTGGGTTAGGCAAAAGTCTGGTATGAGCGATAAGCAGCAAAACAGAACAATAACAGGAATACATAACCATACCTGAACCCAGACCTGCAACCAAAGAGTTAGCACAACAGGATGTACAATACTCTAAGGTGACACTAACATATGGTGAAAAGATACAGGGAAGGGGTGTGCACGTCATAGTGAAGTCAAACAACCAAGCATAACAACCATCCTCACATCTCTCACTCAGTGCGTAAAGCATACGATATCCACTGCTTTGACCATCCAAATCCTTTGCTATGATCACTCTGCCCCATGGAGTCATGATGGCTCCACTACACTGATCCATAGCCACTAATCCCTTGCTATGTCCACTCTGCCCCATGAAGTCATGATGACTCCACTGCACCGGCTCATAGCCATGCTACGATCACTCTACCCCATGTAGTAATAACTACCCAATTGCACTAATCCGTAGCCCAACTCATGAAGTTAACTCGTTGGTTCCCGACTAGATCCTGAGTTCTACTTCCTATTTGGACTACCTTTGCATCTCGGGTTTTGGTCTCCTCCGGAACGGTTCGGCCCTTTACTTCACTTTGCTTTGCTTTGTAATCACCCATCAGTTCGATCTCCATCTGGTTCGGGTCCCCACTGGTTCGTTGCTTCTCCTCTTCGTCGGGATGTGATGCTCCAGTCGCGGTACTTCGGTTCGGAGTAGCGGGTCGGGTCGTGGTCTCCTCCAAGCATCGGTTCAGCTCGTGGTCCTGAGGCGCCTTCGGTTCGGTCAAGTCCCATGGTTCGTGAATGTCATCAGTTCGTGCTTCTACTACTGTGTAACGTCCCGTATTTTAATGAAGGAATAATTAATTTATTTAATTATCTAAATATCGATTTAGCGATATCGATTTGGCGATATCGATAACTTGAATTAAATAATATATGAATATTTAATTAATATGAATAATAGAATAACAATATTTAATTTTGAAATAATCGGAATTAAGTTGGATTGACGATATTGTGTGAATTGGATAGTGTAAGAGATTTGGTTGAGTTTACTTTCGAATTATAATAATGAATATATTCAATTGACGACATTTGAACGTATGGTTTATAATATAATTATAAACGAGCACGTAACGACGCGGTAGTTCGTAGTTTGGCGATTTGAACTTCAACTATATATATATAACCCGTTTTAAGTCGGCTTTCTATGAAACAAGAAACATACGGATCTGATGAACTATTTTTTTTCTAATAAAAGATAAAAATCGAGATTTCGTCTGGTAGATTGTTGGTTATGTCCAAATCAAATTTCCAGAACGGCGCTATGAAATTCGTTTATGATATATAATGTTTTATTTACATTATAAAAGGGTTTTAATATAAAATTGAATATCGATTTAACCTGGTTTTGAAATATTGAGTTATAAATATAGATATGTGTATTTTAGAGCTGTATGATATTCTATGTGAATATATACGATAATATTAAATTATTATTTAATTATTTTTAAATATATATTAATATATTTGTTGGTTTATTTAGACCGTGGAAAATAGCCATTTTTACAAATGACCTCCGAATTCAACGAAACAAATTTTATAAAATCCGTAATATTGAATTATTGTTAGATTTCAATTTCCGTGATTTTTGGAGTCAGTATGTTGCTGTGTGGAATTTTAATGTGAAAAGCAGTCGATAATTGGACCTTTTAAAACACGCTGTGTGAACAAACGGACTCAGAATTCGATGAAATAAGTTTCGTTGGGTCCGTAATGTCAAAATGTAGCTGCATGTCAATTTCCATGATTTTTGGGTATCATTTGTGATCTGTGAATTTTTAGAAGACGTATACAAGCAATAATATGATAGAAACTAATAAAATATTGAATAAAAAAATATTAAAATCTACCTACAAATACTAACTCTTATTTCTCTAAACCTAGACTTTTCATCCCGCAGTCAAAATTTTAAGCCGCCAGTTCCATTCTCTAAAAACCCAATATCGTTACTCAAAAATCAAAAGAAAATCCAAACTAAATCTATAAATATCCACATAAATATATTTGTAATCGAGTTGCTCTTCATTATCATATGATGTTTTCTGGGTTCGATGCTTGTTCTGCGGTAGTGGTCTTCGGAACGGCGAGCTAGGGTTGGAGTTTTTCCATGATTATGGTGGAGTCAGCTCGATCTGAGCTTGGATTTGGATTCCTGGCATCGAATACTACCGGCGCGATCAATATGGATGGATTCGGTGGATTTTGAGTTCACTGGTTTCTTCAGCGATACGATGAGATGATGGAGATCACGATTTGTTTTGTGAGTTTGAGTTGATCCTTTTGGTGAGGGGATTGTCGAGTTCGAGAAGGGGGTTCGAACGGTGTAAATGGTTTTTGAAACCGTGGAGGAGTTTTGGGGATGGAGAAAACCAATGCAATGGCGAAGTCTTTACTAGAGGACGGGATATGTTTTGATCGGGGAAGAAGCTAACAGGGAATTGGGTTTTTAAACGGGTTGGTCTGATGATTTGGGCCGGGAAATGAAAGGGGTGAGCCCAATCAAATTAT
Source organism: Allium sativum (assembly GCA_030737875.1). Classification (NCBI taxonomy): domain Eukaryota; kingdom Viridiplantae; phylum Streptophyta; class Magnoliopsida; order Asparagales; family Amaryllidaceae; genus Allium; species Allium sativum. The sequence goes on from CM060910.1 coordinate 874,086,271, forward strand.
AATTTCTAAGTTTTTATTTAACTAAAATATATATTAAACTTCTTCACATCATAACTTTATCATACATCGTCCGAATTCAGTAAAACTGGATCCGTTAGGATCCTATAAACGAGGGCTACAACATGCAACTAGTTGGGAATGATTCGGATCTTGATGGAAATTATGACAGAATAAAACGTCGATTTGAACCGATGATAGATTATCGTTATTTAACAATGATCGTCCAATGTGAGTAAACCACACTAACACTGTCAGTTTATATTTTTATAAATATAATATAGTAATGATAAATGCTGATTGACTGCTATGTGATGATTGTCTGGTTGAATTGCTTATGTATTGGTTGAAATTATAGATAACGATATATATATATATATAAATAATTAATCAAACATTGATTCTGTTTGTCAGAATATTTCATATTGAAATGAAATCGATGTTAATTATATTGTTTAACATCTGTGTGTAACGGTTCGGCATTTTCTACGTTTTAAACTGTGACTAAATCAAAAATTTGTCACAAATGTTAGCAGTCGAAAAAAAAAAGTAAAAAAAAAAAAAAAAAAAAAAATTTCTGATATCAAACGCTACTCGGTTTATACGTGTCTTGACCGTAATTTGTTTGTCCAGTTCGGTGAAGTTTCGGTGCCGTTCTTTTTCAGCATCTATCGGTTGTTATCTCTACTTTGCGCCACTAAAGGTGAGTTGTTCAACTCACACCTGACTAATATTTTCATGGAAGTGAAATAACTGTATTTGAAATGTCATTGAAATGTTAGCACTCTACATGCAAATATGATACACCGACACACACATGACTTGAAATGATATTTTGTTAACTAGATAATTGATACCCTTCTGTGCTTATTTGATTGTTGAAATTCACACTGCAAGTTTCCTATATCTTAGAAAATCATTGTGGGTTGAAATGATAGATACCCGAATTACTGTATAGATTTAGGGACAAAACTGAATCGAATTGGGATGCGGGTTGAAATGATACACACCCGGAATTTGGAAATTGACGGATTGAAATGATATACATCTGTATTACTTGATCTACGTAGAAATTATTATATGGACACCGTTGGTCTATTTTTTTTTTTTTGAAATTTTTCTAAAAAAAAAAAAAAAAAAACTTTACTTATAAATTATTTTGGATTTTAGATTTTAGATTTTATTATGCTTTTGGTTAATAAAAGTTAAAATATGTATATGTATTTTTAGAAGTTATCAAATCTAGAGTTTTCTTTTAAAGTAAATTATTTTTCAAGGTATTTTATATACAAATAAAGTAATAAGCTTTTAAGTAATTTAACAAATATTTTATTTTAACTTATTATACATATGTTTCTAAAAATTATTTAAATCTAAGATATCCTATAAACGATTTTATAAAGTAATTATAAATAATGACTATGGTGTGAAAAATGTAAACGATTGGTTGTTAAAGAGACCGGGATCGGCTATTGTCATACTCTCTGCCAATACCGAAAACCACTTTAACAACTGTGTACGCGGTGGAGTTCCAGAATGAAGTAGGATGGTTTGACGAACACTACTGGAATAAAGTAAGAGAACGATAATGGATAGCCTTGACTTTCGGGTCATAATTAAAATGACTAAAACAGGAGCTACACCGAGACCAATGGGGTCATACCCCTTATCGAGCATGCTTCTTCGAACCCATTCTATTACTTTTGTGATTGATTTGGTGCGCACCTTTGATTCGAAGTGTGTTCGAGGTGGGCGGTAGTTGCGGCTATGCGTCACCACCAGTCCGGTTCTGTAAATGGTAGATTTCTACCCTGGGTATTGTCTCGCGTGCCTTGTCATATTTATCCTGATCGCGCCCACTACGAGTTTGTTTTGTACCGTACCTATGGAGTGCTCCCTGAGTATCCCGCCGGTTTGGAGGGGCTTACAGTACTGTATAGACTACGGGAATATATATAAACGGTGTAAGGGTAATATGGTAATCCCGCTTACACTATTTTGATACTTTACTTTACTGATAGACATTATAGTACATATCGTATTCTGTTATGTAGTAAATAGTTTAACGGATCCTTAAAGGATAGTGATCCCAAATATCCTTTAAGTTACTTGTGTATTCAGTTGACATTTTCACTTGAGTTAGTTTACTTACATGAGAATGTTAGTCCTGACTCGAGTGTTTTTGTTTTACTTTACTCTCGGGTCAGCCTGAGTGTTGCAGCTTTAGGAATTCTTCTTGGAGCTGAAGTCGTTGGAGTTCGCTGGATATTTATCTATTCAGTTTTCTGTTATTCAGTTATTTCCGTTTAGACTCATGTTATTTGTTTTGTTAGCAACTTCGCTATTTTGGACCTCTCTTATGTATTTGTTTTGAGACTTTGTTTATTCCTAGTAGCTTCATGAACTACTATATTGTTATTTCCGCTGCAAATGTTGTAATACTCTGTGTCTGCAATCTGTGATTCTGTGATTGATTTATTTGCTGTATATGTTAAGTATTGCCAATTTATATAACAATTTACTATTTTGAGCAATTCAAGTCAGACATGTGTGGATTATTGTCGATTTGAATCGTTTGAAATGGTAGGTCGTTACAAGTGGTATCAGAGCCAGGTTTTAGGCCAACTTAGCATATAGAGTAAATCTCATTAGAGATAGGGTACTAATACTCTAGAGTGAGAAAATTGATCATAGAATTATATTCGTTCGACCCTCAAACCCTCGATGTAGATTTCTTTTGTTTTCTTTTGACTATAATCTTTACCCCTGGTTCTAAAGATTCGTTTGAACCTTTCCAGATGAGTACTAGAAGGAATGCCAGAGGTAGGGGTCGGGGAGATGGCCCAGCTGATCCCGCAGCAGTTATTCAGCCAGCCCAACCAACCAAGTTTACTAAGCTTTGCAAAGAGTATGATCAGCTAGGAGGTACCAAATTCACGGGTTTAGAAGGTGTCGTAGAAGCTGAGCAGTGGTTGGATAATCTCGAGAGGATTTTCACCGGTCTTGTTATCACTGATGCTCAGATGCGTCAATTAGCTGCTTGGCAGATGAAGGGTGTTGCCTATAATTGGTGGCGGACAGTTACAGCTAATACCATCGAATCAAACATTACCTGGCAGCAGTTCAGGTAAAGTTTAAGCTTGTTCTTCCGATCTTGGTTACCCCTTTTCGAATCTATCTTGATTTTTAATCAATCTCTTCCCAGGTATGTCTTTGTGACAAAGTGGATGCCTGACTCGGGGAAGACTCAGCTTTACAGAGAGTTTTTGGATTTAGAGCAGGGTGATATGACTTTCGCGGAGTACGAAAGAAAATTTAATGAACTCTCAAAGTATGGACCCAATTTGATCGAAACCCCGCTGCAGAAGAATGAAAAATTTATTCGTGGTGCCAAACCAGAGTTTTATGACCGCTTGATTAGCCATGTCCGTGGAACTTTTACTGATCTCGTAGATATGGCGATCAGATTTGAGAATCCCAGCAATAAAGGAAAGCAGAAACAGGCGGTGCAGTCATCTCAGTCACAGGGAAGTTCTGACAATTCTAAGAAAAGGAAGTCAAAATTTGAGCAGCAAAAGAGCAACTGGCAGAAGAGTCAGGGCATTGGTAAGAATCCTACCGACTTATCTAATATCACCTGCTTTAAGTGCAATCAGAAGGGCCATTATTCCACCAATTGTCCAACCAATTCCAAAGCCGCAATCCCTCCACCTCAGACGACTCGGACCAACTTATGCCACATTTGCTTGCAGCCTGGTCATTTTAAGAAGGACTGTCCCACCCAGCAAAGAGGCAAGGCGAGTGGAGTCTTTGCCATGACATCTTCTACTACTCCCGTTACTCCTGATGACCAAGGTACCCTTCAGAGCACTTTTACTTTATTCGATTTGCCTATTCGTGTTCTTTTTGATACTGGAGCCTCGCATAGTTTTATTTCTAGTGACCTTTGTGATAAGTTTGAGCACCTTTTGCATCCTCAAGTAGCAACTGAACCTTTATGTGTATCTAACCCTATTGGCGGTCCCGCCAACCTGAGTATGATTTGTAGAGGGGTAAAACTCCTTTATAAAAGACGTCGTTTTACTGGAGATTTCTATGTTTTGGGTTTTGATGCCTTCGACATTCTGCTTGGTGGCGATTGGCTTAGGAAGTACGATGCCACTATTTCCTGCAAGGCCCGAACTATTTCTTTGGTTAGTGATCTTGGAGAATCCTTAGTAATCGAATGTCGAATGCCTCAGGACTATGCAGGCAGCTTTATATTCTCTCTTGACTCCCATCCTAGTGACCTTGACTCTACTCCTATAGTCAAGGATTTTCCCGATGTATTTGGTGAGGTCACTTCTCTTCCACCTAAGCGCGAAATTGAATTTCGCATTGATCTTATTCCTGGAGCCCGTCCAGTTGTCCTTCCTCCCAGACGAATGGCACCTAAGGAGAAAGTCGAATTGAAGAACCAGATTGATGATTTGTTTTCCAAAGGTCTGATTAGGCCTAGTTTTTCTGAATGGGGAGCTGCTGTTGTTTTTGTCACCAAGTCTGATGGTTCTTTACGGATGTGTGTTGATTATAGAGAGCTGAACAAACTCACAATGAAGAACCGTTATCCCATGCCTCGTATTAATGACATGTTCGATCAGCTTTATGGAGCTAAAGTTTTCTCCCAGCTTGATTTAGCTACTGGTTTCCACCAGCTTAGAGTAGCCGAGGAGAGTATTCCTAAGACAGCTTTCCGAACCGATAGTGGATTTTTCGAATGGTTAGTAATGCCTTTTGGATTAACCAATGCTCCAGCTTTCTTTGTTGATCTTATGAATCGAGTTTTTCGAGATGTTCTTAACCAGTTTGTCCTTGTCTTTGTCGATGACATTCTTGTGTTTTCTAAATCTTAGAAGGAGCATCTAGCACACTTGACCTTTGTCCTCCAAACACTTAGAAACCATCAGCTGAAAGCCAAATTCTCTAAATGCCATTTCTGGAAAGATGAAGTCCGATTCCTAGGACACATTGTTTCAGAGAATGGAGTTTCTGTTGACCCAATTAAGATCGCTGCGATTAATGTAAGTATTTCCACCTTTCTTTTGTTATTTGAATTCCTTTCATTCTTCAGAACTCGTTCACCCTATTCTATTTCAGGAGTGGGAGAGACCTAGGACTCCGACTGACATCCGTAGCTTTTTAGGCCTAGCCGGTTATTATAGAAGATTTATCGAGAATTTTGCTCAAATTTCTGCCCCTCTTACTGCTTTGACTCGGAAAAATGCCAAGTTTGATTGGAGCGATAAGTGTGAAGCTGCATTTAATGAGTTGAAGCAAAAGCTTACCTCTGCTCCTATTCTTACCGTTCCAAATGGAAGTGAAGGATTAACAGTATACACTGATGCTTGTAAAGAAGGATTGGGTGCTGTGTTGATGCAAAATGGGAAGGTAATTGCTTATGCTAGTCGCCAGCTGAAGATGCATGAAGTTAATTATGCTACTCATGATTTGGAATTGCTCGCTGTTGTGTTTGCTTTGAAGTTATGGAGGCACCATCTTTTAGGTACTAAGTTTGAACTCTTTACCGATCACCAGTCGCTTAAGTATATATTTTCCCAGAAAGATCTGAATCAAAGGCAAGTTAGGTGGCTCGAGTTCTTAGCATCTTATGACCTCGACATTAATTATACACCAGGGAAAGGCAATGTGGTAGCGGATGCATTGAGTCGAAAGAAGGCCATGTTGTATCAGATAGTGGCTACTTCATCTCTTATGGACCGTATAATAGCCAAACAAGATGATGATGAAATGCTTAAGCTCATGAAGGATAACATTCATAATAGAGAAGGAGATCAACATAATGAATTAGGGGCTCATATTGATAAACATGGGGTTTTACGAATAAATAATCGTATTTGTGTTCCGAATGTTGATGGCTTGAGGCAAGAAGTTCTTAAGGAGAATCATCGTTCCAGACTTTCTATCCATCCCGGTGTCACGAAGATGTATCAGAATATGAAGAAGTTGTATTGGTGGAGCGGCATGAAGCGGGATATTTCCACATACGTTAGTAACTGTGCCACTTGCCAACAGGTCAAGGCTGATCACCAGAAGACCGCTGGATTGTTGCAACCTCTTGAGATCCCTATTTGGAAGTGGGATCAGGTTTCTATGGATTTTATTGATGGTTTGCCTAGGACGAGGAGAGGTAACGAGAGTATTTGGGTAGTAGTTGACCGATTGACCAAATTCGCTCATTTTATTCCAGTCAAAGCTAGTCGCACAGCTTCGAGCTTAGCAGAGATTTATATGAAGGAGATTGTAAGGTTTCATGGTGTTCCATCCAGTATAGTTTGTGATCGTGATCCTATCTTTACTAGCAATTTTTGGAAGGCTTTTCAAGAAGCTCTGGGTACCCGTCTAAATCTCAGCACTGCCTACCATCCTCAAACTGACGGTCAAACGGAACGGGTAAATCAGGTTCTAGAGGATCTTCTTCGTGCTTGTGTCCTTGATTATGGAGGATCTTGGGAAGATCATCTCCATCTCGTTGAATTCACCTATAATAACAGCTATCAGGTATATCTTTTTAGATTTAGAATCAGTCGTGTTTAAATCAAAATTTGATTCAATTGGATTCCGTTCTTTTAAATTCAGGCAAGCATCGAGATGTCTCCGTTTACCGCTCTTTACGGACGACCTTGTAAATCACCAGCTTGTTGGATTGAGTCGGGCGATCGCCTTGTTCTCGGACCTGATATGATATTAGAAGCAACTGAGAAAATCGAGGAGATTAGAAGGAAGATGCAAATCGCTCAGGATAGGCAGAAGAAATATGCGGACAGACGGAGAAAGGATCTTGAATTTTCTGTGGGGGACCAAGTTTTCCTTAAGATCTCACCGTTGAGAAATGTGATTCGCTTTGGTCGAAAAGGGAAGTTAGCTCCTAGATTCATCGGTCCTTTTCGTATCTTGGATAGAGTTGGTTCTTTGGCTTATAGATTGGAGTTGCCTGAGCAATTGTCGGGAGTGCACAACGTGTTTCACGTATCGCATCTTCGTAAGTATCTTCATGATCCTTCCCTTTTTGTTCAACCCTCTACATTAGAGACTTTGGATGTGGAGCCGAATCTCACTGTCGAGAGGAAGCCACTACGTATTGTCGATAGTAGGACGAAACATCTAAGAAGAAAATCTGTCAACTTGGTCAAAGTACAGTGGAGTACGGACGATCGAGATTGTACCTGGGAGACTAAGGAAAGCATACGTGCTTCGAACCCAGAGCTATTTGAATCAGGTATTCTTCTTTTCAAATCTATCATTTTTCATCATGTTATTAGCTATTTTCCAATTCCATTTCTTTTCGAGGACGAAAAGTTCCAAGTGGGGAAGAGTGTAACGGTTCGGCATTTTCTACGTTTTAAACTGTGACTAAATCAAAAATTTGTCACAAATGTTAGCAGTCAAAAAAAAAAAAAAAAAAAAAAAATTTCTGATATCAAACGCTACTCGGTTTATACGTGTCTTGACCGTAATTTGTTTGTCCAGTTCGGTGAAGTTTCGGTGCCGTTCTTTTTCAGCATCTATCGGTTGTTATCTCTACTTTGCGCCACTAAAGGTGAGTTGTTCAACTCACACCTGACTAATATTTTCATGGAAGTGAAATAACTGTATTTGAAATGTCATTGAAATGTTAGCACTCTACATGCAAATATGATACACCGACACACACATGACTTGAAATGATATTTTGTTAACTAGATAATTGATACCCTTCTGTGCTTATTTGATTGTTGAAATTCACACTGCAAGTTTCCTATAGCTTAGAAAATCATTGTGGGTTGAAATGATAGATACCCGAATTACTGTATAGATTTAGGGACTAAACTGAATCGAATTGGGATGCGGGTTGAAATGATACACACCCGGAATTTGGAACTTGACGGATTGAAATGATATACATCTGTATTACTTGATCTACGTAGAAATTATTATATGGACACCGTTGGTCTATTTTTTTTTTTTTGAAATTTTTCTAAAAAAAAAAAAAAAACTTTACTTATAAATTATTTTGGATTTTAGATTTTAGATTTTATTATGCTTTTGGTTAATAAAAGTTAAAATATGTATATGTATTTTTAGAAGTTATCAAATCTAGAGTTTTCTTTTAAAGTAAATTATTTTTCAAGGTATTTTATATACAAATAAAGTAATAAGCTTTTAAGTAATTTAACAAATATTTTATTTTAACTTATTATACATATGTTTCTAAAAATTATTTAAATCTAAGATATCCTATAAACGATTTTATAAAGTAATTATAAATAATGACTATGGTGTGAAAAATGTAAACGATTGGTTGTTAAAGAGACCGGGATCGGCTATTGTCATACTCTCTGCCAATACCGAAAACCACTTTAACAACTGTGTACGCGGTGGAGTTCCAGAATGAAGTAGGATGGTTTGACGAACGCTACTGGAATGAAGTAAGAGAACGATAATGGATAGCCTTGACTTTCGGGTCATAATTAAAATGACTAAAACAGGAGCTACACCGAGACCAATGGGGTCATACCCCTTATCGAGCATGCTTCTTCGAACCCATTCTATTACTTTTGTGATTGATTTGGTGCGCACCTTTGATTCGAAGTGTGTTCGAGGTGGGCGGTAGTTGCGGCTATGCGTCACCACCAGTCCGGTTCTGTAAATGGTAGATTCCTACCCTGGGTATTGTCTCGCGTGCCTTGTCATATTTATCCTGATCGCGCCCACTACGAGTTTGTTTTGTACCGTACCTATGGAGTGCTCCCTGAGTATCCCGCCGGTTTGGAGGGGCTTACAGTACTGTATAGACTACGGGAATATATATAAACGGTGTAAGGGTAATATGGTAATCCCGCTTACACTATTTTGATACTTTACTTTACTGATAGACATTATAGTACATATCGTATTCTGTTATGTAGTAAATAGTTTAACGGATCCTTAAAGGATAGTGATCCCAAATATCCTTTAAGTTACTTGTGTATTCAGTTGACATTTTCACTTGAGTTAGTTTACTTACATGAGAATGTTAGTCCTGACTCGAGTGTTTTTGTTTTACTTTACTCTCGGGTCAGCCTGAGTGTTGCAGCTTTAGGAATTCTTCTTGGAGCTGAAGTCGTTGGAGTTCGCTGGATATTTATCTATTCAGTTTTCTGTTATTCAGTTATTTCCGTTTAGACTCATGTTATTTGTTTTGTTAGCAACTTCGCTATTTTGGACCTCTCTTATGTATTTGTTTTGAGACTTTGTTTATTCCTAGTAGCTTCATGAACTACTATATTGTTATTTCCGCTGCAAATGTTGTAATACTCTGTGTCTGCAATCTGTGATTCTGTGATTGATTTATTTGCTGTATATGTTAAGTATTGCCAATTTATATAACAATTTACTATTTTGAGCAATTCAAGTCAGACATGTGTGGATTATTGTCGATTTGAATCGTTTGAAATGGTAGGTCGTTACACTGTGGATGCAGGAAAACAGGTTGGAGGGATCCAACTGAATTCCTCAACATTTATTTTACTGTTTTTCATATATTGTAATATATGATGTGATATATAATCTGTTGTTGATTATGTGTGTTTGAATGATATTGATAATTGTTATTCGGTATCTTAAATACTGTATATAATACTGGAATTTAAAATGGGAATTTTCAATGTGTATGTTGAGAATAAAATATATTTATATAAAATCAAATGATTTTATAAAAAGTAATTTCAAAGTGGATATTGAATATAAAAGGAAATATTTGTAAAATAAATAGAATTATAAAGGAAATATTTATTTATGGAATAAATAGAGTTATAAAAGAAATTATTTGGGAAAACAAATAAAATTATATAAAGAAATATTATTCACATTTTATGTGAAAAATTAGATGAAAGTAAATATTTTTCAAATAAAATATTTATAAAGGAAATAGGTATTTAAAATGGAGTTAAAGGAATTAGAAACTGACTGGAGATTAGTTAAGTTGAACAGCTGTCTGGGTATTGATCTGATGTTGGTTTCGGCATTCGGGGTTAATACATAGGGGGTTGTTCTCTTACTAGTTTACAGTTAGAGACTGATATATGTGAAAAGATAGTGATGCTTGAATCAGAAATGGAAACGTTTCCAAAGTTAATAACGTATATTTTCTGAAATTAGAAAATAAGGATTTGATGAATATATGGAAATGAGAAATGGGGACATGAATAAATGTTGATTGATGATTGATCGATAGAATTTCCATCTGGAAATAATGTCGTTGTTTGCGCACATGTTTTCCTTTGATAGTTAAATAACCGACTATCAAAGTTTTTGACCATTTCCGTTGTCAATACGGAGAGACCGGGATCAGATATATTGTCTGAAAACCACTCCATATGGCATTAGCGTTGCGAATCAAATATGATGAAGATAACAAAAGACGGAATTATGCAAGGGCTGTCCTGTTTACAGAATAGTGCCTTCGGTCTGTCTAGTCTCAGGACGACCTGTATGGAAAAATGTCTGACAGAGTATATTTAATAGATCACGTAAGTTGATCTCTTCAAACGTATTTACGTTTGGTGGCGGAGGAATTCGTTTATCTTAGCTGTATACCCACGGTATTTTTAGGGAAATCAATTTGTGATTTGGCGGGTATGACGATGTGACATTCAAAGTGAATAATTGTGTGATCTGTCAGAGATAAGCGTGGCCTCTAGCCTCACAACCGGGAAATGACAAAAATCGGGCAGGCAGCATGGCTATGTGGACTGCTTCCATTAGGGTGTATTATCATCTATCTAGAGATATTCATTTCATTCTTTAATTTATTTGATGCTGTCCCATTCGGGAAACGGTTGCTGATCCCAACCGTTGGTGATACACATTCGATACACTCAAGCGAAATGAGTGGTCGGTCATGTGTGGCCAGGTTGCAAGATATTCTTGTTAAACCCAGTGTATTCTAGAGGTACACTATCGGAAGGTGGTTCCATACCTTGTCATAGTTGGTAATCCATTATCCAATAAGTGCTCGCTGTTTTGATTGTATACTATATATCTAGAACGTGAGATGAAAGCGTTTCTGCTAGATGATTATTATATTGTGGTTGAAAGACACTATCATAATATCAAAAGAATTTTGATATAAAGACTATTTTGGATTCTCATAAGGGAAAAACCTGTTCCTTTATATGGCATGGTCTTATGCGATATCGTTTAACTGCTCAAACTGTTTTAAACTGTTTTACTCACACCAGTCCCATGACTGACCCAGAGTTTGTTTTATTTTGTTTTCCCTAAACTCTTGGGTGTCCAATTTTGTACGGGCAGTCAAGTAGTCAGGTTTTACAGATACACTTGGAGAGCTTGGAGCAGGAGGCTTCAGGATTATACAGCTATTGTTATTTCCATTGTGTTGTAAGTGTTATACTCTGATAATGTTACTATATACATATACTGATTTTATTTCAAAATTATGTATCTATTATATGGTGTTCGTTCAGCTGTGAGATTCATGTTTACTATGATGTTGTATTTTCTTCTTCTTCTTCTTCTATTCTAAGTTTCTATCTTATCTATTCTCACCCTCTAATTTCTTTCATGGACTATTCGGTGTTTTCCGATGCTTGGGTAGTCGACATTGAGTTTATGTCGATAACCACGGTCGTGAATTCCCCAGGTCGTTACACACTGGGTTGGGGTGCTTCAGATCGGTCGTGGGCTTTTGGTCTGTGGTGCTCTATGTCCTCCAATCATCGGGTCGGTTCGTAGTCACTGGCCACGAGTAGGGTGTCACGATCTGGTCGGTTCGTGCCTCCTTCCTCCGATCCGATACGGTTCGGGGCAATTTCCTTCAACTTTCCCAGCGAGCTGTTTACGCCATACGACGGCGTTTTCGACCATTCTAACCTAACTATTCAATCACAAAGCATTCCAAACAGTTGTAACAACATGTATAATCAACCATAAACACCCAAAACAACAATATGACATGTTTATATGGATCAAACATACCCAAAAACCCATGTTTTTCCCTTAATCCCCCTAATCATGTTTAAGCATACAATTAGCAAAACTTATCCCAATTAGCCCAAATTTCTATCTGAGCCCTAAAATAATATTTTAGAATTTTATAAATTTTTCCAGAATTTTCTGAGCCATAATTTCGCTAATTATCACTAATCACCCCTAATTAGCCGTAATAGTGAAAAACAATGCAAATCACTCACCTTAGCCGCAAATAAAACTTAGATCTGAAACTATCTATGATTTGGGGCGTTTTCCTGTGCAACACAACAGCTCCAACTCTGATTTAGTGTTGATTTGGCTTGATTTGATGTAGATCTTATTAATTAGTGATTAGAAGGTGCTTTGGGATGATTTTAGAAGGTGGAGGTCATAGCTAGGGTTAGAGAAATGTTTTAGGCGGCTGAGAAAATGAAAATAGATCGTTTCCTAACTGATTTCAGCCTCCCCATAACCCTAATTCCGAAATGGGTTATGGGCCTAGCTGCTAATCGCCCTAATTAGGCCCGGTTTAGCTGTTTTTCATCTTCTAAACCTTAATTCAGCCATATCTCCCCAACGGTAAGTCCGTTTGACAAGTGTGACCAGTCTACGGAAAGGTAAACCATCATCCCGATTTAATGGAAATGGTTTCAGGTCAAAACTCCTTACCAATCAAAAGTTATAGGCAAAACAATATTCGCTAGGGGCAAAATGGTCATTTATAAATCGGAAAAAATCGTGAACATGGGAAATGATCCCAATAGTCGTTCCCCAAAGTTACACGACTATACGACTTCATATGATAATGAAATAAAAATTCTATGATCCTCCGATGCATAGAATGCGGGTCGTTACACTCTCTCCCCCTTAAGAAATTTCGCCCCCAAAATTCCTCAACTAAGGAACAACCAATGGGTCCCGCATGCCTACTAACCATATCTCGCAATCAAACATACAAAGTAAACAAAACAAACCTATCCTAGCATGCGGAATAACTAAATCGCAATTTAAAATCTTACCAGGCAAAGATTCTGAATACGTCTTCCTAATGCTCTCCTCTGTCTCCCAAGTACAGTCATTCTCATCCGAGCCCCACTGAACCTGGACTAGATTCACCGCTTTTCTTCGAAGTTTCTTCGTATCGTTACTTCGATATCATCTAATTGATCAGGTGAAATAGCCACATCGGGGTCGTGCACGAATTTCCTTAACTGGGAAACATGAAATACGTTATGAACTCCTGCCATTTTGTCAGGTAATCCAATTTTATATGCCAAATTCCCAACTTGCTCGAGAACTGGGAAAGGACCAACAAATCTTGGTGTTAACTTGCCTATCCTACCAAATCGTATCACGCACTTTAATGGAGATATCTTGACAAACACCAAGTCGCCAATGGAGAATTTCAGATCTCTTCTCCTCTTATCAGCATAACTCTTCTGCCTATCTTGGGCAGCTTTCATTCGCTGTTGGATAACCTTGATCTTATCTGAGGTTTCTCTTATCACATCTGGTCCAAACACAAATTTCTCACCGGTCTCTAACCAACATGGTGGTGGGTTGCATGGTCTTCCGTATAAAGCTTCAAATGGAGCCATACCAATACTGGACTGGTAACTGTTATTATATGCAAACTCCATTAGATGCAAATGATCATCCCATGATCCACCAAAATCTAATATGAAAGCTCTCAAGAGAACTTTTAATACTCGATTCACCCTCTCTGTTTGACCGTCGGTTTGAGGATGATACGCGGTACTGAGATGTAATTATGATCCTTACGCCTCTTGTAAGCTCTTCCAAAATCCACTGGTAAACAACGGATCTCGGTTGCTCACAATGCCTTTCGGTATTCCACGAAATCTCACTACCCGCTTCATATACAGTTCTGATAACTTAGCTGCCGTTCTATTCGACTTGACGGGTATAAACCTTGCACTCTTGGTCAATCGGTCCACAATCACCCAAATGCTATCATGGCCCAATCTAGTCCTTGGTAACCCATCAATGAAACCCATTGAGACTTGTTACCATTTCCATTTTGGAATTTCTAATGGTTGCAACAAACCACTAGGTTTCTTTTTCTCAGCTTTAACTAGCTGGCAGTTCATGCATTTGGATATAAACTTCCCAACGTCTCTTTTCATCCCTTCCCAGTAGTAGGTCTGCTTCATGTCTCGATACATTTTGTTACCAACGGGATGTATAGTCAGTTTTGAGTGATGGCATTCTCTAAGAACTTCATCTCTCAATCCATTGGCATTGGTCGCAACTAGTCTCCCATTCTTTCTAAGCCATCCATCTCGATCAAGCCCATATTTGTTCACCTCCTCGTCGATACCCATGTCTAACTTGGAGATGATTTCCTATAGGTTAGGATCGTCCTTCTTACTGGAACCAATCCGCTCAATCAAAGTGGGTCTGATCGTCAAACTTGCTAGCATTTCTGGATCCAATTCGCACTTTGGTCTGAAATCATACACTGCGGTATATTCCAGTTGCTTCCATTCAAGAAACATAGCCCCTAAACTAGCATGTCTTCTACTCAATGCAGCAGCTACTGCATTGCCCTTTCCTGGTGTATATGCGATATCGAATCATAAGAGGCCAAGAATTCTAACCATCTTTGCTGTCGGATATTTAGATCCTCCTGAGAGAAGAGATACTTTAACGATTTATGATCGATAAACAACTCAAATCTTTCTCCCAAGAGATAATGTCTTCACATCTTCAACGCGAACACGATCGCTGCTAACTCGAAATCGTGGGTGCGGTATCTTTTCTTATGCGGTTTCAGTTGCCAACTTGTATAAGCTACAACCCTACCTCTTTGCTTCAATACAACACCTAGTCTGGTACCACATCCATCTGTATATACTGTCATCTCTTCATTCCCTTTAGGAGTGACTAACACTGGCGCATACGTCAACTTTTCCTTTAGACTCTTGAATGCATTTTCACACCTTTCGTCCCAAACGAAAGCTTGATTCTTCCTGTTCAACTGAGTTAATGGTGCCGCTATCTAGGAGAAGTCTTGGATAAACTTGCGATAATATCCAGCTAATCCCAAGAAACTTCTTACGTCTGCTGCATTCTTGGGCGTAGACCAATCTTGTACCGTAGCCACCTTCGCAGGGTCCACGGCAATACCATTCTCTGAAACAACATGGCCCAAGAATCTCACTTCACACCTCCAGAAGTGACACTTAGAAAACTTTGCTTTCAATTGGTGTTTTCTCAACACCTCTATCACGATCCTCAAATGTTCCTTGTGTTCTTCCCCCGTCCTCGAATAAACCAAGATATCATCTACGAACACAAGAACAAACTTATTCAATTGATCTCGGAATACTCTATTCATAAGATCCAAAAAATATGCTGGTGCATTGGTCAACCCGAATGGCATGACCAACCACTCATAGAATCCAGACGTCGTCCGAAAGGCCATTTTAGCTATACTCTCTGCTTCTACCCTAAGCTTATGAAAACATGTCGTGAGATCCAATTACTAGAACACTCTCGCGCCACTCAACTGATCAGACAAATCATCTATCCGCGGTAGAGGATACTTATTCTTCCTCGTCACCTTATTCAACTCGCGGTAGTCCACACACAATCGAAGAGAACAATCTGCCTTGGTAGCAAAGACAACTGGTGCTCCACACTCAGAAACACTTCTTCTGTTAAATCCCTTCTTCAAAAGATCGCTCACTTGCACCCTAAGCTCTCGCTACTCCCTTGGTGCCATACGACGAAGTGGCATCAATATAGGTCTGGCATCTTTCACTAAACCAATACGGAACTCAATCTCTCGGTGTGGTGGAAGTCCGGTCTCTTCCTCGAAGACGTCCGGATACTGGCCAGCCACGGGCACATCTGACAACTCATCATGCGGGATGTCGAGGGAGTTTAGAAAACTAGCCATTACCCCATCACTAGGTAGACCACCAAACACTATCCTCCGCCTATCATCCGCTCTAACTGTCACCAAAAAGCCCTCACAGTCTACCACCACCCCGTACCTTTGGAGTCAATCGACTCCCAAAATAATGCCAGACCCAGTAAAGCCCAAAACAAAGCAATCACAAGCAAATATACATCCATGACTCGATAAAACCACATTACAGCAAATCATACTAAGGCTAGTCGAACCACTAATCGGGTTCATCACAACTAAAGGTTTATAGGCTATCTCGGGCTCCAATCCCAACCTATCTACCTGGTCACTAGATATGAAGGAACGGGAAGCCCCCGTATCAAATAGTACTCGAACAGGAACATCATAAACAGAAAGCATACCTTGAATAACGACATTCTTTCCTCTCTCCGCCCCAGTTGGGGCAATCGACGAAGAAGGAACAACATTAAGGGCATATGCTTTCACAATATGCTTCTCTTTAGGAGTTGCGGACATTTATCCTTGTGATGTCCCTCTTGGCCACAGTGGAAGCACTTCCTGTCCGCGGGCTTTGCTCGACATTCTTTAGCATAATGACCCTTCTTGCCATAGCTAAAGCACTCAACATCTTTCTTGCTCTTTTTCTGACCATACTTAGCTTGGTTCTACTTCCTCTTATTCTGAGAATTATTCTTGCCTCCACTGCTTGCCTGTGGCTTTAGCCCCTCTGTAGAAGCAACAACGACTTCAGCCTTGGGCTTAGGATAAAAGTTCTCTGGCCTCAATGCTTTCCCAACAATTGATTCAAAAGTCTCATCAATACGGTTTATAAGTCTTTCCCCCAAGTACTGATCTAAGCCTGTTATGAACTTCTCATTCTTCTTCTCGGAAGTGTCAATAAGGGATAATCCATACTTCGATTAAGTATCGAACTTAGCAATATATTCCGAGACTGCCCTACCATTCTGTTCACTACACCAAAAATTTCTTTTAGTTGCGTTGTAAAAATGCTACAATAGCTTGTAGCAGCGTTTTGATAAACGCTGCTATACGACATGCAACTAAAAATCGAATTTTTTTTGTTGCGTTTCAGTAAACGCAACCGAAAATGAAGATATTGTAGCGTTTCTGAAATCCTACAAAAAGTTTTTTTGGCAGCGTCTTAAAAATGCTACTAAAGTGATACTTGCAACATTTTTCAATTTTTTTGTAGCGGTTTTTCAGTCCTACTACATGTTTTTTGTTGCGGTTTTTTTGTCCTACTATATGTTTTTTGTAGCGGTTTTTCAGTCCTACTATATTTTTCGTAAATTGCATTTGTAGCATTTATTCAACGCTACTAAAACTTTACATCACATTTTATTTACGGTTATTTACTGTTACTGGCTTGTAAAGTTTCCATCAATCACTTATATATAATAGAAATATTAAACAAATAATTATATGCGTATCATTTTCAAAAAAAAATCAATAATCACCATATTTAAATACTTAAAGAAACACACTACTCCCAATATCAAATATAACACCCATAATCATCTCAATAGTAGTATTTAGACAAAATAAGAGAATCCACATACCACAATTGCTTACAGACAGGTCTACATGACTAATACAAACAAAATAATAGTTAAAGTCTTCTTCATAGCTTCATAACCACCGGTTCTTTGATGCGGTGTCTTGACTTTGAAAATCTAATTACCTGTACATAAATATAATGATCAATGGTAAGAATTACATACAAGTATAACGGCCAACGGTTAGAATTACATAAATGTGTAAAATACACAAATTATATATGCTGACAGGTGGTCAAATACGTTTTATATGCATGCATAAATTGAAGAAAACAAGTATAAACTGGATAAACACATGACAAGAACACTTGCAAGCAGATGAAGTTGTGAACGCATCTCTGATCTCCCCAACAATCAGTTTTGGCCTAATCAGTGCCTGCTACTGAAACCAAGCATTGCTCGGTTTCGGGAAACTGAAACCCGTCGGTTTCCCGAAACCGAGCGACAGTCGGTTTCAGTAGAGCTCTACTGTTACTGAAACCATTTTCTGAAACTTGACACTCAGTTTCAGGATTCTGAAACTGAGCTGCTCGGTTTCAGGATCCTGAAACGAGTCGTCGCTCGGTTTCAGTCAGCTGAATCCGAGTCGCCCCTCAGTTTCAGGTACCTGAAATCGAGCTCAGGTTTCAGTTTCATGAAACCTGAAACTACAGGTTTCAGTTTCAGGAAACTGAAACCGAGCTCAGGTTTCAGTTCCATGAAACCTGAAACTACAGGTTTCAGTTTCAGGAAACTGAAACCTAGCTCAGGTTTCAGTTTCATGAAACCTGAAACCCGAGCGTCGGTTGGTTTCAGTTTTTTGAAACCTGACACTCATTTTCAGGATTCTGAAACTGAGCCACTCAGTTTCAGTCAACTGAAACCGAGCCGCTTGGTTTCAAGATCCCGAAACGAGTCGTTGCTCGGTTTCAGTCAACTGAATCTGAGTCGCCCTTTGGTTTCAGGAACCTGAAACCGAGCCCAGGTTTCAGTTTCATGAAACCTGAAACTACAGGTTTCAGTTTCAGGAAGGTTTCAGTTTCATAAAACCTGAAACTACAGGTTTCAATTTCCTGAAACCAAGCAGGTTTCAGTCTCTTTTAGCCATATAGGCGTAGTTTTAACACTAAGCTATCTTGGAGGAAATTTTGGGATGGCACACTTGAATCAGAAGAGCCACTTTTGGTGACACTGTCATAAACTTCTTTTGACCTGTATTTTTCTCTGAGAAAGGAAACAACCCATGCAGAATATTACTTTATCTGTTGATCTCAAGATTCCTTCGCGAACAGGAAGAGCCCCTGAACCATTGATGTACAAAGTTCTTCCAATTCGGGACTTGATAATAGTGTACCGGCCATAGATGATGATTCCTGTTCAACAAATATTGTTTTCTTCAGAATGATACATTCAGAAACCTTACTGATTAACTCACTTGCAAGTAATTTTATCCATCTAAAAACAGAGATGCACAAAGTAAAAATGTTGGTGCCTATCAAGCATTTGATTTTACAGTAAAAAAAAGAAAAAAAAAAGCATGACCTTTATAAATTGTATTGCAAGATAAGCACATGCTGCACTGTGAAACAATTGTCCAAAAACAGTGATGGATTCAGTGTAGACAGATAGATAAATTAGCACTACATGCAGCCAGACAGAGTAACATTTAACATTCAGTTTGTTTTAAAATCAAAATAAAGATACGATACCTGCTTATTTGCCTGCCTTCATATATGACTAAGATCGCAAGCACCGACACCAAATGCATTAACCGCTCCAAGCATTCCACCCATTCTGACATAAGAAGGGAATGATTGGGTGTAAGCCTCTTTGAGGATTCCCAGCAAATTTCTTGCACAGTCAAAGTTACGTGAGTGCCACTCATCAGGTGGCATATGTGAATGGAAAGATCCAGCTCAAGTACACGATGCTAACAATAAATTCTGATATAGGGCTCCAGATGTTTTTGAACATAAAAGCCCAGAAATAAACGAACTGTAATGGTCGATAATGGAATCAGAGAAATTGTCTATAAGTTCATTTCTATGACAAAATTCCATAACATTGGGTAACACAAGACATGCTCCTACTGATGAAGGTACCTCATTCATTTCTTTAGAAAAGATAGCAGTTTGAACAGAAGTGTCAACATGTGGGATCCATGATATAAGCATACCCTTCATCTCAACAACAGAACTGTATGCCCCAATCTGTATAATGCAATTGATGAATACCCTAAATCCATAACAAGTCCTGCTGTACCCCACACGTCTTCCTCAAGATTCTCACGGTCTTCAAGAGGAAAGTTGAGAAAATCTTCATTTAATGTCACAGATAGGTGCATTTGGATGCTTTTGCAGAGGCTTTTTAGCGAATTGGATGTGGATGGGCATAGTTGGCTTAAAACAGTACACATAGTCATAATAATTTTTACTATCATCGTCTCTTCTTCATGATTAGGATCATCTGTATTAGCTAACATTCAAACATATAATGTTATATATCAAAGTAAAATCCAGGAATCATCCCCAATGTTATATATTACCTAACATTCAAACAGGCATTATACTAATGTTTTATTTATTCTCTCGCGGTATAGTTCAATTTTGTTTACAATGACAAGTTAATGCGCAAAAGTTATACTAATGTTTTTGGTCTTTAAAATAGTATATTTGTATTATTATTTAAAATAGGTAAATATAATATTGGAATGCAAAACTAGGAAGAACAATAAAAACTTTGCCTTACTATACGACTAAAAGGAAGTTAGAATTACTTATAATATGCACGAGCAAAAATTTCTATCATCACCTTGCGGCTAATTAGCGTTGAAAAATATAGAGACATCATCGGAATCAGCAATAAAAACATTCCCAAATAAAAAGGAAAAACAGACTACACCGTATTACAACCTTAATCAGTCTAAAAGTTTAAAAACCCAGACTGTGCCTAGTGCTGAGATGACTATGACAAAAGGAAGAGAACAGGAATCATTTCGAATTGAGAGGAGGATAGAATAATTTAAATTATATAAATAGGAACGCTGCGAGCAACCTGTACAAAGAGAAAAGTACACAATAGAGAAACTATACAAGTAAAAGAGGGAGAGAATATTGTTGAATGTTGATGGAAAAATTGGACTGGCACTAGCTGATGACTGCTGAAACAGTAGTGATCTTCTTTAAACTTAACCCAAATATTCTAAGGATTGAAAATAAACTAAAGTGTTTAATATATAGGCACATTTAAAACTATTTTCCCTTTCTTAATTGTAAAGGATTGAAACAAACAATAGAAATCTGGCATATGGTGCAAAATCTGGAAATATTTTGAAACAGGAAGCAAAATTATAGCAAAAATAATAAAATTCAGGTAAAATGAGATATTGCACATTAATGACTTGTCCTATTAAGTGATCCTTAAGTATTCATGGTAAGCTGTTAATTTACTAACATGAATACTAAATTCCTATATTTTTGGACAAACGTTTGATTTCCTAAGTATGATAATAATTATTTATCACAGTTGACTAAAAAGTAAATGCATTAGCATAAGTGTTAACACATAAATATTTGCAAGTGTTAAAAATTGAACATGGAAAATAATCTCAGAAATGTCCATTACAGTGCATAAGATCGATCAAAAGGCAGTAGCATGTTAAAAATAATATGGATTATCATAGATACGAATAGACTATAGCGTCTTGTTTCCCAGATTTCCCACCTAGGATGGACTATTTTACATATTTATTGCATTATATATTATATGATCCAATTAATGGAAAATCAGGGAAGGCTGTGATTATGCAGTTTTAGGAAGCTTCATAAAAATTAGAGTAAAATTTTGAATTTCCTGTTTTAGATATATTCAACACATTTATAGCAGTTTACAATAAATTAGGATTTTATTTAAGTTCTAAATAAACTGTAGTGAACAATTTTAAATTACGTTGGCAGTACCTGATAATTCATGAATGTTTCAATGAGCTCCGCCGTCTGGTATGATCTAATAAAGTTGATTGATACCTGAAATAATAAATAACATAATTTAAGACCAAAAAATTACATAAATTACACAACTTCAAAAATAGCACAAACAACAAAATAAAGCTTATTTTACGAACAAAAATTAGCATACTATCCTACAATATTGTTGTCTACATTGACCTCTCTTAACCTCTCTTAACAAAAATTAGCATAACTGAAGGGTATGCGTTACATGATACTATGCTTCCACCAAATTTATAATTTTATCAAATCAGCTTCAATTTTAAAAGCAGGAATCCTGATCAAAATTACTTTGAAATTGTGTCCTGGTGTGTTCCCTTAGGGTCATTGTGGTATGACTATTAGCGTTTGACCATAATACATATATTTCGTGATATACTTGGTGCAAATTGTGGACATGATGAACAAAAGCGCCAATGCATCTGAAAAGAAGTTGATAAATCATTGAAGATAATTCAATTTTATAAAATAAACTGGATTTAGTAGGCCCTGTAACTAGTTGTATAAATGTAACTAATGCAAATGTAGATTAGGTAGGATACAATTTTTCAAGGAGGCATATTATAATTGATGACTTGATTTCAGAAACAATGCCAATTTAGCATGTGAAATTAAACAAAATAATCGTACATGATATACGATGGAAAGAGAAGATAACTAGCTAAGGTGGTGCGATTTATGGAAAACGAACTGCAGCAAGAAGGCTGTGTGTGTAAAGGGCAAGCTGCAAGTTACCAAACGCATCCAAAGTGACATTCTCACTATAGAATATTTTAAGCTTTAAACTGTTGGATGTATATAATTAACAGAAACTGTTATATTTATGAACAGAAAAATTATTGCAAATCGTTTACAAAACTGTGTAAAATATCACACATATGGTACATAAAAACTATTGCAAATCCATTGTAAAACTGTGCCTTTTTCCCAGAAGCCATTTGCAAAGACTTTGTAGAAAACTGTGCGTACCTATGTAAAAGCAGATAATAGAATAGAAGAGAGGAAAACAGAGTAATCAAACCGTGATGGGGATTTTACGGCTTGACTTAGCACTTTTTTAAAAAAATTATTTGCAAGAGCCTTGCTACAGTTAAATAGCCAAGAGATGAAAATATTTATAATTTTTTAAGGTCGGTATGTTAGGATTTCAGTATACTTTAACAATATCCAATCGTGAAACCCTAGATTCAAATATGTTACCATATTGATTTAATTGAGAACAAATCAGAAAATAAATAACTTGATTAGCGGAAGCGTACCTGAATCTGTATTTAATCGGTGCAATACCTGAATCCGTAGTCGGTTGTTAAATGAGAAGATGAATTAGGTTTGGTCTTCCAAATTGACACAAACCCTAGATCTGAAATCAGCTCTCCGTAGAAGAGGTTAGAGAGTTGTTAAGGCTTGTGTAATTCGGGGACCATAACCCTTTATTTATAAAGTTGGCAATTTGTAATTCGGCCCTTCAACAAATTATAAAATGCCCCGGTATCTACACATTAGGCCCATGATAACTTAAACTTTAAGCCTATTAATTCTAATCGAAAATTAGATCACTTTAATTAGGCTTTACACCAAAATAGCACAACACATTTTATTTTACATATGTGACCCAATTGTCGAAATATTCCAACAATCTCCCCCCACGCCACATATGAAATAAGCTTAAAATGTGTTTAACTTTCTGAGCTCCAAAATTTGCTATTTATAACATATGGTGTATCTAAAACAATCTCGTCCATTAATTGCATTGACAAAGGATCAAAGCGGCATTCGTTACATTTATCGTAACTAAACCTATCAATGGTCACATATATCAATACAGTCAAATGACATAGATCAATCATGGATGCGTAGCATGGAACTTACATGAAATGTGATCTATACATGTCTATTTCCAACTGGTCCTTCTTTAGTGAGATCAAAACATTTAATATTTAAACAACCTGAGTGCAAAGAAAACTTCATTACTTTATTTCTGATCAGAAAAAAGAACTTGATATGCATATATCTATTACTGAAGTATAGAGCAATAAGTCATATGATAATACCAAATACAAACTCCCCCTGAACTAAAATATCCTTACATAAAAGTTACACCAATTGAGCTACATGCTCATGAAAGACCTTAGGTGATAACCTTTTGGTAAGTGGATCCGCCATAATGGAGTTTGTCTAAATATGCTCTATGATTTACAATATATTTTGCACTCTTCCCTTATTGGAAAATAATATATACTTTACTGTCACAATATTACTTGGTCTTTCAATTCTTTATCAATAACTGGAGTCTTGTGACAAAATTTCATTATTATTTTCCATATTTGGATGTCTTATAATTAACCAAAGACGATATTTTCAAAGTGGTGAAAACTATAAGTGCCTAAGTGACACTTTTCCCTTATATAGTTTCACCCATAAAATATATTATCATTACTAGAAGTGGATCTTTTACGGTAATGACATCCAAAATATCTGGATCGTAATTCTTTATGATCTCCAACCGATCCGATCTTTAATCTATGAGCATATGATCTTTTATTTTATTCCTTAAAGATATCTCATAACCATTTTGGCTACTAAATCAGTGATCCACTTTTAATATCAGTAAGGTATCTGTCAAATAATACACGCATATCCATATGTGTATATACATTAGTATGCATTGGAATTCAAACTGCAAATGCATGAAAAATCTTTTGCATTTCTTTAGTTTCAAGGACGACAACATTTATCTGTTTTGGTAAAAGAAAATTAACTGAATCGCAGTTTACATACCAAATCTTTTAAGCATTTATCTTCCTAATTCTTTTGTAATAATCCAAATATCACCCCATGAACAATAATGGTGTATTTGAATCCCAAATACAAAAGACTAATCCATAAATGAGTTTCTTAAGTAGTTTCACCAATGTCTCCATTTAGAAACATAACTTTAATCTTCATCAGATAATGCTCAAAAGTACAAAATGTAGTAAGCTCCAAAGCGATCGATTCTAAAGAATCGTTTACTAAGTCCAAAATGAAACATTCTTTAAAGAAAATAAAATTTCCTTTTAATAATAGTGATTTAAATAGAAGTGCCTTATAAAATTCAATATTACCCACTTGATCCCTTTTGGCTTTGAATGGTTATTCATAACCAATGATCTTATTACTTAAGTTAGAGGGAGATTTCAAACTTTATTATCCATATAGATTTATACTATATGTTCATTTCTTAAATCCACATTTTAAATTAGTACCTTACATGGATTGATGTAAGTCCGTAGCATCATCTTTATCAATCCATTATTTATCTTTATGAAGAAATACTACACAATAATCTGAAATAGCATTTCTTCCCATTTACGTGGATTTCCTTAGTGATCTTGCATCTTTGAGGTTGTTGAGTTTGTTTTCTTGAAGCAATATCCTTAGCTTAAAGAAAATTTATCTTCAACATCGTCTTATTATGGTTCTTAATTTACTTCTTCTTAATAAAAGAAAACAAATCTTAAACTTTAAGCGAAGAAGCAACCGCAGTTGAATCAAAGATAATGATTCTCTTTAAAGACAATGGTATTACTTTATTTCTCCCCCCAAACTCAACATCCTCAAAAAAAAACTATTGCATTTCCCGCTTTAAAAGTTTTCCTTAGTGTGGGTTTATAAAAAAAATTTATAAACTTTAAATTGCTTAGAGTATCAATAAAGTATTTTCTATTTTTATGATATCTCAATCTATAACTCCTTAGTAAACAGAAAAAAATAATTATATTAATCACCAAAACAAGATTTGAGATATCATTACAAGCTATTTAGCATAAGTAGCCATAACTTATATATCAGACATTAAGAGCTTCAATTACATAAAAATTTGAATTTATTCATAAATCAACACTATTATTACTTGATGAATATGTTCATATTAGAAATATAAAACTGAAATCTGTCTAAATGACAGCATAAAAAATATCGAATAAATTCAAGCAGTTTGACTTAAATCTCAATAATAACTTTATATGTCTATATATCCCAATAAAGAAATAATTATAAATATATCCTTATGTTATTTCTTTTCTTTGAGATCTTTAGTGACTTCTTAATCCTTATTCATACATTTATTTACAATGTATATCAAATGAGTACTTTTCAATCATAAAAACTTCAATCTCTATTTTAATTACCAAAGCGCTAAATTAGTCCAATAAAATAACATATTATTCTTAAAATAATTTTAATCTTTAAATGAATATACTGAAGATAGTACCAAAAAATAATGATAACTTGAGCGTCTTTAGCTTTTGAAGCAATATCTTTTTCAGTATAGTACTCATTTATATTTCTTTTGCTTTGAATTTATGGAATCAAGCACTACAAAAATGCTAGTTTCCCTTTATTGTTTTCATAAAAAACCGTTTCCATTCTCAGTAGATAACTTATACAAAATTAGTTATCATTACCTATAGCACATCCTTAAAAACTTCTGTAGTATTTACTTAATGATCATTTAACTCTTGCCTTTGAATTCTATCACCTTTTCAATGTTCTTCATTACATTATAAGAATATTTAACCGTAGTAGGGTTCGCTGTAACCCTCTTAGTTACAAGAGTTAAATCTATAAGGTAAAGAACAAATAACATGCTCTCATACAAATCCTTATATTTATCCCAAAACAAGATAGTAATATTCTTTAAATTGACAGATAATTCAGTTAAATTAGCTGAAAATGAACAAAAATAAAATGAAGATTGACCGTATATGCTCATAGCCAAATATCAACCATAGTAAATTCAAATAATTGGTAAGTCTCTTCTCAAGATACCTAGTACACATTAATATTAAGTCTTTGGACAGTAATATTAACTGTAAGTGGTACTCTTGTTGTAATGATCAAACACTGATAATAAATTCAAGTCAAATAACAACCTTCCTTTGGGCCGATTAATTATTCACTCGAAAAACCTTATAATTGTCACGTATTTATCATCACACATGTGTGAGTGATTCGGCCAAACATTAGCCTTCCTTTGGGCCGACTGATATTCACATGAATAACTACACACAAATATTAAACATTTTCATGAACCACCAAAATATAGAGGTCACTTTGGTGACATATTATTTTAAAGTTAATTCACTACTAATGTAAAATATTTACAGCTGTAAAGAGACGCCAAAATTATATTTGAATTTATCCTTAATATATGTATAATATATTTTGAGTATTATAAAACACTCTCAATGCTTTAGGTCTATATGACATCTGAAAAACTCAAAATTATAATAATAGCATAACGAGTTTTAGTCATAGTTGTCATAATCTGTTGCTTTAGGTATGTAGTTACATTCATGACATTTCCTTAATAAATATGATATAAGACATCATAAATAAATCACGATATCATAGATGAATGTCATGATCAATCACCACGTAAAATTATGTGTAAATGACATAATAAATATCATACTGAATAACCTGAATGACTGAAGTAACCGTGATGTATATCCGAAGCATAATATAACATGTGCCTTTTTATACTGTCAACCGAACCAAACAAATTTTTTTTTTTTTTTAAAGCTGGTAAGGATAGCATGAGATTCGCTCAGTAGAGCTTCCGAAACTTTATGCATAAAACGGGTTCAAGACTTGGTCAAAACAAATAATAATAATAATTTGACCCAATCAGAACAAGTTTCACATAGCCCCCTCCTTATTATAAACTAACATTGGCAACTACACGTAGACCATCCATCCGCATATTATTAGGCAACATATATCCATTTCAATATTTAAAAAATAAATACTGCTAATTAGTAAAATTTGATGCATATGCTGTTCCGAGATCCCAAAGAAAAATATGGGTTGCTTTACTTAAGTTTGCTTACTGTATGCGGTCATCATGCTACTTCGCATAAATTCAACATGTCCTAAAAAATGATTTTGGCAAACTATTTTATATCATAATATAATACATACTGGATCCATAGTCCTCTCTGAAACCTCATATTATGATTAACCAAACCCAAAAGATACCAACAGAGAACAACATGATGTCAGTATGAAAAAAAAGGTTACGAAATAGTACACATGCCATTATAAAATAAAGTAAATTAATGTGGCATGTGACAAACAAACTAATTCCGTCCATGTATCCAACGTAGAACATGAAGAAACATTATATTAGTAAATATAAATCTTAAACTAACCACAAAAGAAAAGAAAAAACTTTTTTTTTCTTCTTAATAACTGAAAGGACGTCAGGTTGCAATATTTCTGGATAGTTGAAATATTAACGGATCTGAAGGTTTCCTGTTCACAAACTTTTGTCTAATCTTTTCCTATATTTACGTTTTATTTAATAGCCTACAACAGCATGGATGGTTTGCTCATTCCCATATAAATAAATAAAAATTGGATTTTATGGCAACAAATCTGAATAAATAAACTTGACTTTTACAGATCCGAACAAGTTAATTTGTTGCAACATATAATAAAAATGAACTGCAAACCTCAGATCACAGTTTCATCAGTTCATATTTAAAAAAACAGAATTTTCTCAATAAAATCAAATATGGATGGCTCTGATACCACTTGTTAGGATTTCAGTATACTTTAACAATATCCAATCGTGAAACCCTAGATCCAAATATGTTACCATATTGATTTAATTGAGAACAAATCAGAAAATAAATAACTTGATTAGCGGAAGCGTACCTGAATCTGTATTTAATCAGTGCAATTCCTGAATCCGTAATCGGTTGTTATATGAGAAGATGAATTAGGTTTGGTCTTCCAAATTGACACAAACCCTAGATCTGAAATCAGCTCTCCGTAGAAGAGGTTAGAGAGTTGTTAAGGCTTATGTATTTCGGGGACCATAACCCTTTATTTATAAAGTTGGCATTTTGTAATTCGGCCCTTCAACAAATTATAAAATGCCCCGGTATCTACACATTAGGCCCATGATAACTTAAACTTTAAGCCTATTAATTCTAATCGAAAATTAGATCACTTTAATTAGGCTTTACACCAAAATAGCACAACACATTTTATTTTACATATGTGACCCAATTGTCGAAATATTCCAACACAGTAACCATAAATTGATCTTATCTCATGCTGCAGTAAGAATTAAACCCAAAAAAATGTACAACTACCAGCAACTCTTTCATCAATGACATCTTATAGGTACACATTCCCACTTCAATTTTGGCATTGACAAGTGCTGAAAAGAGAAAATGGTGTTGAAAAGGAGTATACAAACTAAAAGAACGTTTACAAGAAAACCACCAGACCAATTTGGTTTTAATTTCATTTAGTGAAAACACTAATCTGCTACTAGACATTTCTTGATATTTTTGTGTCTAATTGATCTTTAAAAAAATAGTGTTATGGAGTTCGGTTTTTTGTTTAGCTTTTTGTTCATTTTAGTTCATCCTGGCGCTGTTTTTTTGTTCAACATACTTTTCTGTGTAACGCATTTTTCAATCTTTGCGTTTAATGTTTCATATTCCAAACTGACAGCAGCATATCACCTTACCACCCATATAAAATCTACTTCAAACAACAACAAGACCTCATCCATACATAAGCAAAACAGATCCCAAATAAACACTATCATAACGACTTATCTCCCTCCATTTCGGTTCCCAGAACCAATGTGCATTTTATTACAGTAAACAGAAAACACTAAATGAACTGAACCATACGTGGGAATCTCATCGCATCTTACTCACGAAACTAACGAAAGAGAAGCTCTGAGTGCATTTTTACTATGCAAAAACAAAACATAGTTAGGTACACGTTTCGATAAAACTAAGCACGGGAAGCCATGTATAAAACTGAGCTAACCATATTTAGGATTTGCCATGACAATAGTCATATAAAAATAGGGAGAAAAGGGCACTGATATACGTGCGGTTTGTCCCTATAAATTTATACAAGTAAAGAAAACTCTACTCTCAGAATTGAAGAATGATGTCTTTCTTTATAGAATCAAAATGGTTCCATCTTTGCAATTGACAGTACCCGCACAAGGACTTATTCTATTCTAAACATTTGACTCCCCCACGGTTTATTGAAGATTATTACTATTAAACAATAGAAGATAGTTACGTTATGCCTATTTTCCATGTGCACATGTACATAATCAAATAAGGATAAACTATCTTTTATTTTAAGCCAAAATTGTTTTTCATTTGATGTGCACAATCAAACAATAATAAACATGTTTATTTTTATTTTGTATGAGAGCAACCATTTCTACCCCATTTGGTGTGCGCACAAACTTTCCAAATGGCCAAATACACTCCGGATTCAATTTCAAATACCAAATTTGACAAATATATCTCTTTGTTAGTAATCGAAAATTTAATAGGACCTACCCTAACAAAAAGAAACATGCGTTCTTTTATTATTTTTTTCACTTCTACCCTATAATCATTATTTTTTCTTTAAAATCATTTATTAATTGATGGTTTAGTTTTATGCTGTTATATTCAATAATCAACATATGTTAACTCTCTGTGGGCTTATTTCAACACACACAAAGATTAGCACATACACATAACTAATTATATTATCAAATTTATTGACATTGCAAATGATCAAACACTTGATTTGTAATTAATCTTTATTAACAAGAATTGTTAAAGAGAATGGTAGTGTAATTATCATTGATATAAGTGCAAACATCTATGATGTTAAAGTAGGTGTTGAGTTTTTTTTTTAATTCATATAAGTGCTAATGGTTTCATATATGCATTTATAAACACAAATATGGTTGCATATGAATCAAAACAAAAATCAGCAAGTGCAACCTCTAATATTTAGGTTCTTACTATGAGATAATTCTCCAAAGAACTACAATTATGTACAATATAATTAAAAGAAAAATCAAGAAACCTACCATATCCATATTGCAGGCTGATGGCACATTGGACGTTGAATCTGAGCCATTTCTACAACAAAAAAGCAGACAATAAGTAAATTTTACTATGTCAACTTTAATGATAAGTGCAGTAAAACGAAGTTCAGCGTAGATTTTCGTCCGAGTTGCTAAGCCAAATGAAAATTTCTAGATTTGGTGTAGTTGTATATGTATTTTGTGTTTCTAATGTACTTTATCCTTATGTTAAAATTGTCCTGATGGCTTGGACTACTGAAATGCTAATAAAAAGAGTTGAATTTTTCTTTACACACATTTGAGAAATAAATAGATCTTAATTTCAATTCTATCTTAGTTAAAGTTCTGAATAATAAAATAAATTTTCAATCAGTCTAATTATTTCTTTTTTCCCCTCTAATTCTCTTGCTGAAGAGCAATTGTAGGATAACTTAAAATTAACATCTTTAACCAATTTACTCGTTATTTTGCATGCAAAAATGAGTAAATATAGCCAAATAATCCAATTATATTCTTTCTGTATTCAACTCAATTTGAATGTTAGACTTACTTTCTAAAGAAATCAAAAGAAAAAACAAGAATGAATTTAATTCAAAATCATAGATAACATGTGTGTTCCACATCTAGTTGTTTTCGTATAGCACACTCTTCGTTATTTCAAAACTATTGTTAAGACTATCTATTTCTCAATTGCACAAATATTAAAACATGTTCAAGCCTTTTTACAATCTCTAAAAATATTCTATTCTTCATGTGTATGTTCCACATCTAGTTGTTAAGGTGGTGATGCTTGCTCCCTCCTTTTATCCTATCTATTGTTTCATAGTATACTATTGTATATGATACTAAGAATATGCCAAAATGTAGTTTAAATGCTATTAGAGTTTGATGAATACATTCGCTGAATCTATAGTCCAAATCAAAACACATCTGGAAAAAATACGGTTCCTGCCAACATCGGGCGGCTGTAGTCTAAATCAAAATAGTGCAAACAAGTTTGTTGCTGACACCGGCAACAACAACATTGGGCTGCTGCTACATGTTTTTTTTTAATTTTTTTTACTGTTGAGGTCAGTTTACAAAATTGAGGGCCTATGTTTGAAGGCTGCTCATGTCCTGATATAACATCTGGTTGATCCTGAAAATAGAAGCATGCGGGGTTATTATTCAGATAAATTTATGGCTTCATGCTAGTTCATGGATTAATTATTTATCATCATCATGTAACTTTTTCACAATTCATCCTATGGATCCACTTGGTCATTACAAGCATTCAATTAATTGTATGTAACATCTAATTATTCTGATTTTGATGCAGAATATAGAGGTATATGTTTCGATAAGATACTCACTTGAATTTATTTATTTCAACAAAAATATCAACACATGTTACATTGGTTGGTGATTTACCAAAATATACGTGAAATATATAAGCGACATATCCTTATGTTAGTTCAACCTCAACACCAATTTAGCGGACTTCTAAAGCAACTTACGCTGTTTATATTCTCGTTTGTTTCAAAATACATTTGTTAACAGTGCTTTATAACCCTTTGCATGTACTATTTCACGGGATGTTTCAATGAAAGGATATCACAAATTTGGGGACAGTGATAATATAACTCTCCATATTAACCATGCTAAATTTTCTTTTTTCCTATTTGTTTGCTTACTAGTATGAATGTTACTCTAATATAATGCACATCATATTGCATGACTTTGTTCAGAACGATAACAAATGGATTTCAACCCATCTCATTAACTGAAATATAGTCTAACGCAAATTGAGAAAGACACCACATTCACTTATTGCTAAAAACTGGAATGATATGAAATTGAACTAAAAACTAGAATAAAAAATGCCTACCAAGTTTCTGTCTCCACCCAGTGAAGCGCAATCAAAGATAGGGCGAAGGGGGAGGTAACTCGCGGTTTAGGACAACCGTGAGTAGGGAAATTGAAGAGGAAAAGGAAATCGTCGAGACAAACTAGCGATGATGAAATCCATGAGGAGGATGACGAGATTACAATCGACATTGATTTTGAGGGAAATTGAAATTGAGGAAGAGGAAGTGAATACTGTGCAAAAAAATGAAAACATGGAACTTTTATTCTCACTTATGGGGGGAAATGAAAATTGTGTTAAGCGGCAAATTAAAAGATTTTTGTTAGCGTTTAACCTCGAATACATTCCCGCCAAACGCGTTTTCCACCGCTTTCACTATAAAAACGCTGAGTGAAATTGCTGTGGAAACTTAGTTTTGTTGTAGTGAACCTATCAGTAAACTAAATTTGTATTATTAGCTGGATAATATTTAGTTTGATTTATCCTAACACTATAGTTCTTCTAATCAACATAGCAGGGCAAAATTTCATGAAGTGTGATGTTTTACTAGAAAGACTACTAGTATCAAGACCTAAAGGGCTATATGAGTTTAGACAACTATTTAAAACATAATAAATACATGTATTGGACTTGTCTTAATTACTACATGCTAAACTCCAATAACTTTCCTATTAAGGGTTTTAGTATTTAAATATTGACATTATTGTAATTGAATTTTTTATGAGATTCTGGGTCCATCATTCGACCACTAGTAAGAAATAAAGTGGTGTTGTATTTACATCACAGAAGATGAAATAATATAAATTACCACAGGTGAATGCATTTGTGTAGCTAATCAAAGGATTCATAGCTGACATCATCTTTTAAGGAGTGTTGCTCCTTCAAACCAAATACGATGGGCTTTACATCTATATCACTCCAAATAACATAGTAAAAGAAAATAATCTGAACCTAGTTGGATTGAATCAAACTGTATGAATTATACTTTTTCTTCCATCTTTTTGTTAACATTAAAATTAGCTGTCATCTAGACTGTAAGTCTCAATCAACGATTACGAGAAAACTTAGCACTCAAGGCACCAATCTAAGCCATTCAAGACATGATATTTTCTGCTATAAACAAGGGTTTTCCTGCACTTCTAACGGGATCGAATTTTCTACTGTCGAAAGTTATATTTGTTAACCTTAAACTCTTGTAATAACCATAAAAATCTCTCTTGTAACTAAAAGTTGCTAATCAATCAGAAAAGTTACCATAGTGGATATAGATCTTTGCTAATGATCACTCCACTTTACATTTTATGTTACCAGATTTACCATAGTGGACATAGACATTTTATGTTACACTTCTGAAAACTTTCATGCTCAAAAAAGCAATTTTGGAAAATAAAATTTGTAATTTTTACTATAATTTATATGCATTTATAATTGACTGAAAATGATAATTCTACCGTAGTATGATTGCTTATTTGGATTTTATATGATAAGAAGTATTTTATATTTTTTTTATAATGTATTAAATTTTCTCCAATTCAGCATGTGAGCACCATCGACTTATATAGGTTTCAACAGTGAACAATTCGTGTCTTAACATTTGATTAAACTGTAACTATTATCATATAATCCGAAATTAGAAATTTTACAACCAGCCAATATGACGAATGACAACAGAATACTTTGTATCAACCCATGTGACAACCTAAGTACGCATATTACCCTATCTTTCTTTAGCTTTAGTAATTGATTTGGTTCAAAATAGTTGCAAATCATGCTCTAGATCTGAAAACACAATCTCAATTGGATTCTAGATCTGAGAACAATAATTTGTAAATATGAAATAATTTTTAATAAATCTTACCAAAATCTGAACGAAGATCTCAGTTGATTTCTAGATCTGAACGACCCAAATTAGCAAGCTCAGATGTCAGGTGTTCAAGGGATTGGAGGGCTTCTGATCGAAAACCGCGAGTGAAGGGGTACGATTGGAGAGCGAAAGATGAAATCGATTCCGAAACCGCGCGATTGAAGGGCGAGACGAAATCTATGCGAAGCGGAAGCAAAATTTCAGGAGGGAATTAATTTTTGGCTGTACGTGGAGAATAGAGGAACGAATTTTCTGTGAAGCGCGGTGGCAAACTTTGAGGGGGAAAATTTTCAGGAGGAGGGAATTTTTGGAGGAGGGAATTTTTGGCGTGAAGGAGAAGAGTAAACGTGACAAGGTGATTTGTTCGTAGGTGTGTTAATCTGGCTTACACTAATGAGTAAAAATAAAAGAAAAAATGGATTAAAATAGTATTCGTTGCCCTCACACTATAAACGCTGCTAATAGGTGTAACCAAATATATATATTTTCTTGTAGTGGTTTAAGCTCCAAGAACTTCCTAAACAACTCTGACTTCTGAGCAGCTGGGATAAACTGATCACTGAATCGGGCCTTAAACTAATCCCAAGTAACTTGATCCTCTGGAGTAGCTGCCTTAATAGCATTCTACCAATTCATTGCCCGTCCTTGCAGCTGACGGGATGCTAGCCTTCTCTCCATCGCATCTTCGATTCCCAGATCCTCAAAGATGTGCTCACAACTATCCAACCAATCCCGAACTTCTGTAGTCGATTTCATTCCGTGGAACGGCTTCCCACCAAGACTAGTATAGTCCTTACAAAGCTTGGCGAAATCGGCCCTAGGTGCCAGCACCGCTGCACCACCACCATTTGCAGCATTAGGAACTGCCCTCTGAGCATCCCTAAGCATCTCTCTCATAAAGTCAGTAAACATCGTCCTCATATCAGGAGCATTCCCGTTATTAGCTCCTCTACCAGTAACCCTCGTATGTCGGCTCATCATTCAATCTGTAAGGAGAAAACGGTTAACCATCTCTTCAGTGGTGCCAGTGCAGTGCGAATCCATCCTTAGAAATACTAATAGTGTATATATACACACACACACATACACACACACACACATATATATATATATATATAACTTTTGAAAACCAAAATATCATAAATACGCGCTCTCATATATGTATATTATCTCTCCCTGGTGTCTTTCCCTATGTTAACTACGCAACCTAGAGCTCTGATACCAAGTGTGATGGCCCGCCCCGCCCCGCACCGGCCGACATTTCCTCGAAATGCGTTGTGCCGATGTCCAACCAGCACGGGACGGTTGCCAAAGAAAGGAAAAGAAAGGGATTTGAACTAACAGGGAACCTATAGAATTCCTCACAGCGCATGGAATAAAATATAATAATAACATACTTGACATAAAACAGGCGAAACTGTACATAAGCTAAAAACTAAACCATAATCATCATAGCAGCGGAAATTCAAAATACAGCTTATTACAACTCCAACATACTGTCTCTAAAGCAAAGAAAAAGGTGCACCACTAATGCCCAAAGCAGTGACCAGCAACAACACAGGGAGAATATCTATACATATCATACGTGGAAGCCTCCTGCTCGTCTCCGGTACAGCTACTCGTGCATATCACCTAACATGTCTCTAGTCTGCCCGTTTAAGAGCACCTAGAGTAATAACATGAGACATAAAACTCTGGGTGAAACAAAAGTCTGGTATGAGCGATAGCAGCAAAACAGAACAATAACAGGTATACATAACCATACTTGAATCTGGACCTACAACCAAAGAGTTAGCACAACAGGATGTACAATATTCTAAGGTGACACTAACATATGGTGAAAAGATACGGGGAAGGGGTGTGCATGTCATAGTGATGTCAAACAGCCAAGCATAACAACCATCCTTACATCTTTCACTCAGTGCGTAAAGCATACGATATCCACTGCTTTGACCACCCAAATCCTTTGCTATGATCACTCTGCCCCATGGAGTCATGATGACTCCACTGCACTGATCCATAGCCACTAATCCCTTGCTATGTCCATTATGCCCCATGAAGTCATGACGAATCCAATGGATCATAGCCATGCTACGATCACTCTGCCCCATGGCGTAATAACTACCCTACTGCACTGATCCGTAGCCTAACATCCGTCTTGGTGGTGAATCGAAGTTATGGACGTCGATAACCCCTTAGCACACGTCCCGCAGCAAAGCCCAACTCATGAAGTTAACTCGTTGGTTCCCAACTGAATCCTGAGTTCTACTTCCTATTTGGACTACCTTTGCATCTCGGGTTTTGTTCTCCTCCGGATCGGTTCGGCCCTTTACTTAACTTTGCTTTGCTTTGTAATCACCCATCGATTCGATCTCCATCTGGTTCGGGTGCCCACTGGTTCATTGCTTCTCCTTTTGCTCGGGTCATGATGCTCCTGTCGTGGTACTTCGGTTCAGAGTAGCGGTTCGGGTCGTGGTCTCCTCCAAGCATCGGGTCGGCTCGTGTTCCTGAGGCGCCTTCGGTTTGGTCAAGTCCAACTGTTCGTGAGTGGCATCGGTTCGTGCTTCTTCCACTGGGTCGGGGTGCTTCAGATCGGTCGTGGGCTTCTGGTCCGTGGTGCTCTATATCCTCCAATCATCGGGTCGGTTCGTGGTCACTGGCCACGAGTAGGGTGTCACGATCGGGTCGGTTCGTGCCTCCTTCCTCCGATCCGATCCGGTTCGGGGCAATTTCCTGCAACTTTCCAGCGAGCTGTTTACGCCATACGACGGCGTTTTCGACCATTCTAACCTAACTATTCAATCACAAAGCATTCCAAACAGTAGTAGCAACATGTATAATCAACTATAAACACCCTAAACAACAATATGACATGTTTATATGGATCAAACATACCCAAAAACCCATGTGTTTCCCTTAATCCCCCGTAATCATGTTTAAGCATACAATTAGCAAAACTTATCCCAATCAGCCCAAATTTCTATCAGAGCCATAAAATAATATTTTAGAATTTTACAAATTTTCCCAGATTTTTCTAAGCCATAATTTCGCTGATTATCACTAATCACCCCTAATTAGCCGTAATAAGTGAAAAACAATGCAAATCACTCACCTTAGCCGCCAATAAAACTTAAATCTGCAATTATCTCTGATTTGGGGGCGTTTTCCTATGCTACACGGCAGCTCAAACTCTAATTTAGTGTTTGTTTGCCTTGAATTGATGTAGATCTTCTTAATTAGTGATTAGAAGGTGATTTGGGATGATTTTAGAAGGTGGAGGCCATGGCTAGTGTTAGAGAAATGTTTTAGGCGGCTGAGAAAATGAAAATAGATCGTTTCCAAACTAATTTCAGCCTCCCCATAACCCTAATCCCGAAATGGGTTATGGGCCTAGCTGCTAATCGCCCTAATTAGTCCAGGTTAAGCTGTTTTTCACCTTCTAAACCTTAATTCAGTCATATCTCCCAAACGGTAAGTCCGTTTGACTAAGTGTGACCACTCTACGGAAAGGTAAGCCATCATCTAGATCTAATGGAAGTGGTTTCAGGTCAAAACTCCTTACCAATCAAAAGTTATAGGTTAAAAAAGATTCGCCAAGGGCAAAATGGTCATTTAAAAATCGTGAACATGGGAAATGACCCCAATAGTCGTTCCCCAGAGTTACACGACTATATGACTTCATATGATAATGAAATAAATATTCTATGATTCTCCGAGGCGTAGAATGCGGGTCGTTACACCATCCATGTTTATGTGTGGATCGGTCATACGATTATCGTTTCTTTCAAAATGTTTTTGAAAAGTTAAACCAATTGTTCTGGATTCTCATAAGGGAAAAACCTGTTTCTTGTTATACGACGTGGTCTTATGAGATGTCTTTTATTAAATCAAGCCGTTTAAAATTGTTTATTCACACCAGTCCCATGACTGACCCAGAGTTCATTTTTCTATATTTTCCCTAAACTCTTGGGTGCCCAAATTTATAAGGGCAGTCCGATAGTTCGGGATTTTACAGATTTTCTGAAGGAGCTTGGAGCAGGATGCTTCATCGTTAGACATATAGAGTTTATTCTGATGTGTTTTATATGTAATGTACTCTGATGATGTATGTAAGTTCAAATATAGTTTGTGTTTCAAAAGTAATTATTTATATATTATATTTGATTCCATTGCGATTGTGAGATTCTTTGTTGTTGTACAGTTCGATCTTCTATCCATTTTCTTCTATTCTAATTTCTATCTTTCTATTCTCATCCTCTAACTTCTTTCTATTAATGGTTCGTATTTTCGTGCAATTTGGGTTGGATGTGAGTTACGTTCAGTCAGCTCAAACGGAACGGATTTGCGGGTCGTTACACGCGTGCCTCGATCACACGCGAAGCGCAACCTGTTACGCTCGTTTATAAATAATAATATCTAAAAAATAAGTGTTCATTGTTAAAACATCGGTAAATAAATTTTAAATTAATTAGAACTTTATATTATGTTAAATGACGGAAAATGATCGGAAAACACTCGCTAAAATCCATCGTAAAATTTTGATATAAATACTGTCATGAAATTTATGGGTCACCAGTTTCCGTTGGTAATCCGTCGTTAAGGCCTATATAGCGACAATTACTAGCAGATAACGCCGCTGTTATTTGCTGTTTTTCTTGCAGTGTACATTTTAACCCTTAATTTTTTGGTTTTTTATCCTTAATTACATCGTTTTCCCTTTAGTTACTATTTTAGCTTTCCTGTTTAAATTCTTCGTTTGATGCCCTAAATGCATCCTCTGTTTAACCCTTTACTTCGTCTAAATATCCCGTTTAGATACTCTATTTCTACAGTAGACACATCCTTTGAAATTTTAGTTTAAGTCATTGAGTTGGAATGTGAAATCTTCATTGAAGTTGCACAAGTAGAGATAATTTAAATCTGTATATTGTTTTGAATAATGTTACTATGGGAACATGGCTGCGCACACCCTTGCAAAATTTTAAGTTATATTTTAAATACTATTGTTCTCAGGCCCGGCCCTTACGTAAGACAAGCAAGACTAATGTCTAGGGCCCAAAACGCGTGAGGGGCACCAGAAAAAAAAAATCCGCCGTAATCAAAGAAATTTACGCTGTAATTAAAATCGCTCGCTTCTTCCTCTTCGCAATCGCAGCATCGCTCGCTCCTTCCTCTTCGCAATCGCAGCATCGCTCGCTCCTTCCTCTTCGCAATCGTAGCATCGCTCGCTCCTTCCTCTTCTTCATCGCGGCAGCCGGCATCTTCACCGATTCAGCCTTCAGCTTCAGGCGCCTTCACGGACAGCGGCTCCAGTTCAGATCAGTCTGCACCAAATTCAAGCCTTCAGGCCTTCACCGATTCAGCCTTCAGGCCTTCACGAATCACCTTCAGAAGCTTCAGATCAGTCTGCACCAAGTTAGGTAATTTTAATTTTCAAGTTTAGGTTTTAACGAATAACAATGCGACTTCAATTTGATGAATAAGTGATAGGCTTCATTTTTTAATTTGAAAAGGCATTGGATTTGGGACTGCGTCACTTGCAGGGTTTCACAAAATTCAAAGTTTTAAATTGCAACAAACATGTAAGTTAAACTTTTGTTCAATGTTTATTTTAATTTTTAATTTTTGTTTACTACTTTGTTTGGTTTAAATATAAATATTTTATTGGTTGATTACTTAATTTATTAAATGAATATGAATTATGAACAATTAATCGTTGAATGAATTAGGAATGAATAAATTAGTTTGTTGAATTATGTTTAATAATAGTGAATTATGAAGTATGAATTATAAATAAATAAGTTATAGATGAATTATGAATTAGGCATAATTAAAATGTTTGTTGTTTATAAGCTTTTTGCAACATAATTAAATTGTTTGTCATCGAGATAGGAATCGAAAACAGAGTTCTGGATATCAAAAGAGGAAGAGAAAACAACATAACGATGATGAAGCAAAATCATTAGTCGGTTCAATTTCAACTTTATTTCGAGCAAGAAATAAAAAAATTCAAACTTCAAATTCTAGTCAAGTTGAAGAAACCAATTTGGGGCATGAGAATATTGGTTCTAATGTTGATATCGACGACGATGACGAACCTATAAACGAAAATATTGGAGTAGGAGATCATATTGTAGAGGTTCCCGAGGAGGATGATAATATAAATGTTGAAGTTAATGCTTATGAAGAAGTTGCTGGTAATGTACCAATGCTTGATCTTGAAAGAAATGTTGAGATCAATTATGATCCGGGATTATGGGGGGAGATTACCGATGCTAAAAGAATTATGTTGATTCAACATGGCCCCATCAAAATTTTAAAAGATAATGATGCATTTCCAAGAAATAAAATAAATGGTAGACACTTTACTTCTAAGCACTACATTGGCGGCTATCCACGTGGCGAAGAGCATGAAAGAAAATGACTTGTGTATTCAAATGCATGTGATAAAGTATTTTGCTTTTGTTGCAAAATATTTAAAAATACACATAAAGCCTCCAACTTAGCAAATGAAGGAATCAATGATTGGCATAATTTATCTACCAAGTTAAGAGAGCATGAAAGCAATCCATTGCACAATGCCAATCTTATCAAATGGGTTGATTTGCATAGAGGGCTTCGACAAAAAGCGACAATTGATAATGCAATGAAAACTCAAATTGATCGAGAAAAACAACATTGGAAAAAAGTACTTGTGCGTATAATTGAGGTTGTCAAGACACTCTCCCGAAATAATTTGCCATTTCGAGGATCAAATGAGAGAATTTATGAGAAAAATAATGGACTTTTTTGCCAACTTATTGAATTTGTAGCGAAGTTTGATTCAGTTATGGAGGAGCATCTTAGACGTGTGGTGAATAATGAGATTAATAATCATTATCTTAGCCACAAAATTCAAAATGAATTGATAGATTTGTTGGCTAATAAAATAAAATCAACATTACTTGCAAAAATAAGGAAAGCGAAGTACTTCTCCATTATCCTTGATTGCACTCCGGATTTGAACCACAAGGAGCAAATGTCTATTGTTGTAAGATGTGTGAATGTTGACAATGCAAGTGATATTAATGTGGAGGAATATTTTCTTGGATTCATAACTGTTAGTGATACATCCGGACTTGGTCTTTTTAGAGAACTTCAAAATACGTTGATTAATCTCAAACTGGATATCAATGACGTGAGAGGACAAGGCTACGATAATGGTTCAAATATGAAAGGTATGAGATTGAAATTTGAATTAAATTTTACTATATGCTAGACTATAACATTAATTATTTAAATGTAGGCAAACATCAAGGCGTACAAAAAAGACTACTTGATATAAATCCTAGAGCTTTCTATATTTCATGTGGGTGTCATAGCCTAAATCTTGCTTTATGTGATATGGCAAAATCATGTATGAAAGCAAGAAATTTTTTCGTCTTTGTGCAAAAAAATTATACATTATTTTCCGGTTCAACTCAACGATGGGAAATACTTCGGACTTATGTAAAGGGCTTGACTCCAAAACTATTATCCGCAACACGTTGGGAAAGCCACATTGAAAGTGTTAAAGCAATAAGAACTCAAGCACCAGAGCTAAGAGATGCTTTACTTGACATTGCAAATAATTCTAAGGATGATGTTGTTATGATGGAGGCTAAAGGATTGTGTCAAAATGCTTTGGAAAGTTTTGAGTTCTTAATTAGCTTGTGCATTTGGTACACGGTACTGGAAATTATTAATCGAGTAAGTAAAATACTTCAACGAGAAGAAATGGATATTGAAGATGAAATTACAAAAATCAAAGAGCTTGTGTTATTTTTTGAAAAATTTAGAGAAGATGGATTTGAAACAATGATGAAGGAAGCTAAAGAGCTCGCAAATGATGTTGGTATTGATCCAAAGTTTTATGAAAAAAGAATTGTACGTAGAAAAAAACAATTTGATGAAGATATCATGGAGGATGACGATAGACAATCTCCCGAGGATAATTTTAGAGTCACTTATTTTCTTCGTATAATCGATCAAGCTTTAACTTCTCTTAAAGATCGATTTGAGCAATTTAAAATTTATGAAGAAACTTTTGGCTTCTTGTTAAATTTGAAATTTAAAAATATTGATGACGATGAATTGAAAAAGCATTGTATGAGATTAGAAAGCTTTCTGGAAAATGATGAAGAACAAGATATTTGTGACAAAGAATTATTCTTCGAGCTTCGACAACTAAAAGGAATCTTACCATCGGATGTAACTAAATCAATTGATGTTCTAAATTTCTTGAGGTTATATAGGGATGTAAGTGGATTTCTTAATGTTTGGGTTGCTTATCGGATTTTGTTGACTATTCCGGTAACTGTTCCTACGGCGGAAAGAAGTTTCTCAAAATTGAAGTTGATAAAAACATATCTTCGAAGCACTATGTCGCAGGAGAGATTAAGTGGATTAGCTATTATTTCAATTGAAAATGAGTACTTGGATGAACTTAACTATGAGGAGATTATAGAGGAGTTTGCTTCAAAGAATGCCAGAAGAAGTTTTCGTTAGTGTTTTTTTTTTTTTTTTTTTTTTTTTTTTTTTTTTTTTTTTTTTTTTTGATACCATGTTGACATTATAATATTTTGGCTTGCAAACTAGTGATTTAGTTTAGCAATATTTTGTAATCGATGTTGCATTTTATAACTTTATCTTTAATGTAATTTCATGCATATGAAAATATTTTTATTTTACAAAGTAGGGGTACAAAAATGGGAAAAAATATTATTCGTCTAGGGCACCAGTTATTGTTGGGCCGCCCCTGATTGTTCTATAAGTTGCACTTGCTGATGCAGTGATCTTATCCTTTGTACCCGAGATGCTTTTACATTTGAAAGTTGATGTGATTTTCCAGTCAGATTTTCTTATGCAGAATATACAGTAACATTCATAGAATCATAATTGAATATATAACTCAATACTGGGTAATGTTGATGGTGTCAATTTCATGCACCCAAGCAAAAAATCAACTGGAGACGTTCTTGGATTTTACAGTATTGGCAATGAATGGTATATCGCAATCAAAGCAGGGTTTCTTAAGGTAAACCCAACACACAGGCGATAATTTCTTCTGCGGCAGGTTGGAGGAGCAGGCAC
Organism: Allium sativum; assembly: GCA_030737875.1. Taxonomy (NCBI): domain Eukaryota; kingdom Viridiplantae; phylum Streptophyta; class Magnoliopsida; order Asparagales; family Amaryllidaceae; genus Allium; species Allium sativum. Next base: position 874,129,452 of record CM060910.1, read on the forward strand.
AGGCAGTAGCAATGGCCACTCCAGAGGGCTAACAGGCAGTGGACTGAAATTCACACGTGTATCGACCATTTGTGTAATTAAATCCGCAATTTGTGCTTGTCATGAAACAAACATACAATGGGGGAGTGATGCCTTGGTGACAGATCATGAAACGACAAGCACGCCGGAAGATCCGCGTCCAATGACCGTCAGAAAGGCTAATTTATTTCACATGCGTGCCTCTAAATATATTTGAAGTCTTGAACAGGGGACGCTCTGAGCATGCGGTCACCACTTCATTCCTATCAAGCACATACATAGGCGCAACTTCTGTTTTTTTTTTTTTTTTTTAATCCTCACAGTACAAAAAACATGAAAACGCAATGCAAAAACTAAGAAGAAGAAGAACCAGTCATGTTAAGAGTACATTTATTTCCAGCACAACACAACATTTAACAAAACAACTCATTAGGGGATATCAATGTAGCAATTGATTAAACAAGAATTTCAACTAATCCGGGAGACAAAAAGAATAAATAAACATGAGAAGATCAGTGAACAAGATAAGTAACAAGCAAAGCTACAAGCATCAACAAGTAAGCAATGCCTTGATCGATTGAGGTGCCATCACTTTTCATCGTCATCGGGGAAGGCGCTATGTGCTGATCTTCGGCATTTCCAAGTTGCATAACTCCAGAAAATATGTAAGCAATGACCAACAAACCCAATATAACATTCCTCGAACCCATTTTAATTTCTGTGTATATAAGGATTATATATTGAGGATTATTTTATAATCAAGAGAAAAGCCGTGGAGAAGATTGCACTTTATGGTGTGAACCGGTAATCTTTTTTTTTTTTAAGAGTGAGATGAGATGATATACATAAAATGGCTTAATATGTGACCTTTATATAGTGGCAAGTTCCTTCAATGCTGCGTTGACAGTTTCACACTCTGCGTCAACTACTACGACTTTTACCCATTTGATTCATAAATAAATATATATAAATAGGATGTGTAAAGCGCTGACAGTATATATTGTGCTTGGTCAAATTTGTTGTGGTTGATCAGTTCCTACTATAATTGTTAATTATACTAGTATTACCGCACAACGGTGGGGAAAACCGACCGTTAGTATTCAATATGAAATAAAGATTATTTATAAAAACATATTTCAAATTAGATTTTATTTTAAAAATTATACCGTAATTTAAGAGAAAAAGAAAGTAACTAATAAAGTTTAAATTCAATTAAACTGAATTTTGCATGTAAACCAACTTGAGACAAGAATATACTATCAATGTATTGATTCGAATTACTCACAAAAACATAAATGCATTTTTATTATATATCAAGTAGGATTAATGTAATCTTAATGTTTAGTTATTTTACAACCATGAACAGTTAATGGAATGAAGAAATAAAAAGAGAATTGAAACAAATATACGCTCAGAACATATCATTATATAAATGAATATTTAATTGAAATAAAAAATATATAAGAGTAAGATGTTATAAATATATTCCAAACTAATTTGGAAAACTGAACCTGCTGAAATAAAAATACTAAAGTTAAAACTAAATGTTGAACTCCGTTTTTTTAGATATTTCTTCGAACAAAAAGCTAAAATTCAGTTGTAATATGATAAGGCATAGTGAAATAAGATAGCAGTGATCATCTTAACAGTTACACCGAGATTCAAAGCTCTACGGATAGTTTCAACACTATCATGCCTTGGTGGATCGAAGAGTGGCAACAGCCCAATAAATTGCCGTGGTCCCTCAAGACTATCCTTGCCACTGTTATGAAGACCAGACCGAACCGGCGGTTCAACCAGAAAAACCTCGAACCGACAGCTGGTTCGGTCCGGAACCTAGTTAAACCTTAGTTTACATCAAACCGCTGAAACCGCGGTTTAATCGTAAAGAACCCGATTTTTTAAACCACAGTTCAATTGTATAAATTATTTTTATACAGCCCAGCTTTAGCTCAGTGGAATAAACAACTCACGTGAGCCACAAAAAGCCAACTGTTTGTATGTACTTGGGAAAGAAGCCGCTTATTTATAGAGGATCATGCAGGAGATCCTTCGTTATTATGAGATGTGGGACATTTATACTTTGCTGAACTTGTTTTTTGACCAGAAACATTCATTTTAGTCGCATGTTTTATTGTTTATAGCAGGGAATTGTGCAAGATTAGTTCTAATGACTGTCAAAATGTTTATTCTAGTTTCTTATACTAACAACTATTTTTTTTTTTTTTTTGCATTAACACACTACTTTAGTTAAATTCCTTACATACACGACTTTTACGATTCAACCGGTCGAACCTTTGAAACCTTCGACCTTGGACCATCACGGCTTGACATGCGGCCCGGTCCTTATAACTATGATCCTTGCTCTTTCAAGACCCTCTTGTCTAGCCATAGCCAATAATAACAGGCCATGCTTAACATACTTCCCCATTATTGATCTCAATATAAAAAAATTATTGTAAGGCATAAGTTGTCATAATTATGATGCAAATGCTATAGCTAATCGCCCATTTCAAGTGATAAGGTACTATTAAATAATAAGACTGACATATGTACAACTGCGAAAGCTAGTTAAGTAGTAAACCCAATATGTTTTGCAATGAAATATGTAAAGTGAAAATGAAGTATCACTTCAAACATCAAGCAAAATAAGTTAACAAGAGCCAAGAGTATTTATATAGTTGTAAGCTACATGTAGATGTGTCAAAAGGGTAGGATAAAGTCATATGTGGGTCAAGAAAAATTTGACCCCACCCTATCGTTATGTATATCAACATGACCCTTTAGACTTTGTTGATTAAAGGGTTCACCCGTTATAACTCTCATAACCCTTATAACAAAATATTACACAAAAACTTATACCAATTATTCTCTGCTTACTCTTTTAAAGTAGGAATCTGATTCTTTGCACCACCTTAACCAACAATGCTAAATTTATTATAGGGTGCGTTTTTTACAGGTCCCTATTAAGTTTCAAAATATAAAAAAAATCCGGCCGTAAAATGAATGTAGATTACATCCCTATTTTCAAAATACGGATAATAAAATTCCGTTTCTAACCTTTAAACCCTTCTAATTCGTCGTTCCACAAATCTGTTTGACTTCTTCTACCATATCGCTCAATCACGGCAGACGAATGACTGCAGGCGATTGAAAAATAAAAATATATAGCCGATCAACATATAATTTACTCTCGATCGACAAAAAATTGTTGAAATCGTTCCAGATTTGATCACGATTTTGCACGAAAGGGCAAAATCAAAGGTACGATTTTGTTTTCCTTTATTTTAATGCACAACTGATAATCTATGCGTATGGTATTTGAGAATATGTATTGACATGGATTTGTTGCATGATTTATCGATTGTATGCATATAGCCGTACAATTTTTTTTGAAAAAATGAGTTAGGTTTCGAAAAAATTAGGGTTCATGATTTTTATTTAGATTTGTAAAACTGGTGGAAGACGTTTTGTATGTAGTTAATTGTAAATGTTGCATGATAGTGTGCAACTATTAACAGAATGTTCCATTAATATATGCAATTAAACATAAATTTTTCATTCAAGTGTGCAAATAACTACATGTTGTTGCAGTATTATATGCAGCTAATTAGAATTGTATGCATTGAAGTGTGCATGGTTTTAAGATTTTAATGAGTATTCATGCATGATTAATTGTTTTGCATCAGAATTGCTGCATTAATATATGCAAATGGCAGTTGTATTTACAGAAATGTTGTTAGAAATTTTTTACATTATTAATTCCGTTGGATCCAAATATAATATGAATTAATAAGTTCATAAAATAAAATGTTGCGAGGAAGTTTTTGGGGATTTTCAAAATTTTAATATAATTGTGATTGTACTAAACATATATGCAAGCATCCATGAATATATTTTTAAATGTTGCATATATAGATGCATATGATCAACAAAGTACTATAGTATATCAGAAATGTAGCATATTTGTAAGCATATTTTCAAAAATAAAAAGATAAAAATATGCATTTATTACATGATTGTTGATTTATTGGATGAATATAACGAATAAGTTTTCCTTTAAAAAAATTTGCACGCATATATGCTACTATGGCCAAAAATTGCAAAGATATATGCAACTATTTCATAAAGGAGATTCAGCTAACGTTTTTGCATGTAAATTTGTTGCACACATGTATGCATTTTTTCTGCTTTTGTTCATACTTGAATGCAAATAAAAACGAACTAAGGTGTACTGTTATAATATTTTGCATATTTTTATGCAAGAATTTTGCAATAATTACACTAATATATGCAAATAAATCAAAGCAGATGCTGCACTTTTTTGGTGTTTTCTCTGTTTTCTTGTTTTTACCGTGTTTTTTTAAAGGTTTTTTTGAAATTTTTTCAGTGTGGATTGTGCAATGTTTATAATGAACATGATAAAGCAAAGAAGCGAGAACAAAGACATTGACAAGAAAGATGAAGTCTACACTCCTGGTGCTATTGATAAACAAAGAGCTATGCTTGCATACAAACTTCTCAACTGTGTACCTCATAGCTAGACAATAAATCACAAGTTGACGCAGAATTGTTTGCAGTCTAATGCTAGCAAGACAGATTGAAAATGAAAAGTTTTTTTTTTTTTTGTTTTTTTGTAAATACATGTAAAGGTTTTATTGTGTAGTGACTACGGCTGCTTGGTTACCAATATGGAAAACAAATTTAAGTATTTAGATTTTGTATTGTGTAAATTGAATTACATTGTTATTTTGTGCAGTGAATTAAGTTCTTCTAATTTTACGTTAAATTATATATATTGATGATTTCGTGTGTATAGGTATTCGTAATATATTGCATACATATATGCATGTTTTCAATATAACATCAGACGTAACTGCAAATATGTGCAGCAATATTACTCGAAAAAACGATGATGCTGTTATTTTTTTTATTAACTACTGAATGTATGAACAAAATTTCATATTATTTTAGGAATAAATTAAGAAATAAAAAATGTAGAATTAGCTGATTAAAATAAAAAATTCAGGATTATAAAAAGGGAAGAAATAGTTAAAGTTAAAACAAATTATGCATAAAAACCTTATTTTTGAATACTATCATGCAAATAAAGAGAATTCTTGCAAACTTGTACGCGAACAGTGAAGAACACTTGTATACAGTATACAATTACAAGAATTATTTGGTACCTATTTGTAGATACTGTGAATTTTAACATACATTTACTCAGCTATGCAAAATACTAGCAAATTTGTTTTAAATATTCAGTATAATTGCATACATCTAAGCAAATATAAATAATAAATGCATACTTTTAACCAACTATATAGAATAATTGGATATAAAAAAGTTCTGAACAAAAATAACTGTACAAAACAACGAATTAACATTAAAATACTGAACAAAATTTAAACCAGCACGTAAAAGTTCATAACAGTATACAATTTAACCAATAAAAAAAATTACAAAACAACATCTACTTGTATGCTGAAGAACACGTCCTTTTATTATGATCCAACTTCTTGCAAAAACTACATCTAGTAGTCTTCGTAAATTCACCTGCAGATTTAAACAACACCAGTTCACCTATATTTGCAGGACCACTGTTTGAAAAATAAAAATATCAACATTAATCAGCCAAATCTGCAGTATTGAAATAAAATTACAAAAACAAAATCATATAATTATAACTAGATGCATACATATACGCAAATAACATTAATATGTGTATATTTATATGCAAAATTTTAGAATATTTTGCACGTATTATTCTAAAAAATAGATCCAGAACAGTTGTATTATGCATATATTAAAAATATATGCATAGAAGCATGCAACTAATCATCAAAGCATGCAGACAAGCATAAATTTCAGCATATCTGTATGCATATATACAGAAAATTTGTATACTTATACGCAACTTTTTTGAATACATCCAAACACACGTACTATACCAATAATTCCATTTTTATATGCTCATATACACACTATATGCATATTTTAATACATGTATAAAGAACTTGATAAAAAATATGCTGACAAATTAATTTATACTATTGTACAAGCAGCAACAAAAATGAAAATTTATAAAATAATTAAACTATCGATCAATAAAAATAGACAAATCCATTAATTCAGAAAGATTAATCAACAAAAATCGACTGAATAAGTGAAATCGGTATACAAAAAAAAAAATTAAAAAGTATATTTTACCTGAAAGAAGACGAATCCATTTTATAAATAATAGTTCGATCAAAAAATCCGTTGGAAAAATTGCCGATTTCGTATAATTTTTCTGGACAGAACTCGAAGTTTTTAAATTTGGGAAGATGTTGTCGCCGCCATTAACATGGAATATTATGTCTGAGAAAACAATAAATCACGAATAAAAAATATTGGTTCGTTATCCGATAATTAAGGCGTAGTAAAAAAAGGGCAATTCGGGAAAAAATAAACCGCTATTTTAAAAACAGGGATGAAATTTATACGTTTCAATAGAGGAGGATGTGAGCCTAATTAAGTTTAGTTCCAAGGATGTGAGCCTAATTTTCACTTTATTATATGGATATACATGCGCTGGGCCTGACTTGCAACGATCAAAGAAATAACAGAACAACATATACTCAAGCAAACAAGGCAAATCACATATACTATAACTATGCTTTTGTTCAGACAGCTTTGCATGAAGCAAACAATACATAACACATATACTATAATAATTTTGACCATTTCAAAATAAACAAGGCAAATCACAATTCACAAAGGGCTAAATTATCATCATAAAGATTGTTGATTACAGTAATTTTCATCCTCCATACTACTCAATTAGAACTTTCTTATAGAGAGTTTGACAGTTGATTACTATTATATATTTTGATCTAAAATTCAGGTCACTTTCCTTTCAGATTGATTACTGAGAGCTCTTTCTCGGCGTAATCTCCAGCTAAATGGCAGGATATTTGCTAGCTTCACGAGATTCAGCAAAATGACTCAAGGGTTTCAATGTTGCATCAGAGGCAATGTGCGCAAATAACTATTCAGCTGTAAAAGAAAAATAAAAATATATCAAATTAGTTAAAGTTATACAGATATAATGAATTCAAAAAATCAAATATATGAACATGTTTGCACTTACAGTAGAAGAAACTCTCCATAAACTCCGGTTTTACAAATAAGTTGTCTTAGCACCAAGCTTTTCAAATAGAGTACCATGTGAGTTGAAGTTCATTTTTCATTGTTTATGAAAATGTTAAAAAAAAAAAGGGTGTTCCTGCATGATAAAATAGAACATTCAGGTTCATAAAATAATAACCTAACATTACTTCATGCTTAGTTATAACAAAATAATAAAACATATTGAAAAGAAGAAACTAATAAGCCCGCATAAAGATGGAAAAGCTGCATACAGATGGAAAAGCTAATAAGCCAGCATCATCTTCATAAATTTGATATGCGATAACATCATGGCATATTGTTTGTCTCAAAAACTAATCAAATATTCTGAAATATAATGGTGTTCTTTCATAAGAAAATTTGTATGCTTCATGTTTCATGAAGTATCCCATATATATGAGCAATATCTTACCACTTGGAAATTGAATTCAGCTATTTAGAATGAAAACAGTTTCAGATTTAAACAGAGAATTAGCAAATGTGGAACCATCACTGAATTCAATGGTTCAATCCAAAGAACTCTGATAGTTAGAAATAAAACGGATAGACTAGATGAACAAGCAACTATATATGTTCAAGTTTTATCCTTGACAATTTTTACGACATCAGTAATAATTATTTCAAAATGATTATTTTGCTTTTCGTCTTGAAGGATATCTAAACTTTTTGCTAAGTTTTGCTATTTATTTAGGTTCTGGTAAATATAATAAAGACTTCTAAATTATAGTGGAATAATTTTGATTAAAAAGACAGTGAAACAAAGCCAAGTTTGTAACCTTTTCAAAGAATAGTACATGAAATTCAATCATATATAAGATGTGGTCCATAAAAGAGTTTATTCCTGTTCAATAAACAATGTACAATGGGCTCTTTCGGTACTGCAGTTGGGTGGGGGTACAGAAATGCAAAAGTCCTAGCGCACACATTAAACTATTAAAGAACTAAACATGCAAATAAGTGAACTGTGTAGATTCATTATTTAATATATGTATTATCGTATTGACATCACTTGTGCAAACTGATTACCTAACATGCTGTTCACAAAGGGATGACATTAGTCTATGTAACTAATAAGACCTAAACTAATCAGTGACATGTAATATCATTTGCTTCCCTTCCTAGATTCATATGATTTAATATTTGCATACACCTGGCTACCGGTTTGAAGATCATGATTATCAAATCATATATTTTTTCTCAACTTGCGTTGGATAATACATAAAACACGAGATGCGTTCCAAATAATAAGAATTTTTAAAAGCAACATTTTCTTTTTTTTGAATTCTCAAATCGAATCTATATGTTATACTACAGTTAATGATTAAAAAATAAAAGATCAATGATACGAAGTATTTCAGTACCTTATCTCTACTGTTTATAGGTAAAAAAAAGACCAATGATATGAAGTATTTCAGTATCATAGTCTTATTTTCAAACTCGTTCTATTTTCTCAAAATACCTTTTCTCAGTTAATGTTGAGTTAATCAATCAGTGTCCTATTTGTATACAGTTTTTTAATTGAGACTATTTTTATAAAAGAAAAAATCAGGCTAGTTATAAAAGAAAAATACAAGTACTAAACATTTAAGAAAAAAAAAATTGTTAGGAAAAATAACGGGAGACACGGAACAGTATGCACTATTCTGGTATCAGCCCCTATCTACTTCACCTTCAGTTCTTCCATCAATTTCTTAAAGTTTGAGACTGTAAAAGTTTGAACTTACATACAATACAATGTATTCTAATGTGAAATCTTTTTATAAAAAAAAAAACTGATTTCCAACTATTCCATTATATACAGGACCAAAGCTGCCTTCTCCAAATCCAATCATCAATATTTCACCGTAGTTTAATGTGGCATTTTCCCCCCTACCGTCAGCTACATTAATGTCTGTAATAGTCATAAACTTATTTCTATGTGTATACCCAACAATAAAATTATCAAGTAATGATTGGTGAAAATGGCAACATCTGGTTTATCCATTTTACTTCATCTGTGACAACCATCATTGATTGGTGAAAATGGCAACATGTGGTTTAGTAGATTAATCATTGCTTATGAGATTATTCATTGCTTATGCATATAGTAGATCCCGATAATAAATTTGCCTGCTTTAATACTTTTAATGTTGTGGTTTTGTGCATATGCGGAAGCGCAATAAGCAGGATCTAGATTTGCCAATTGAACATCAATCTAATCTGATAGCAATTATTTTATTACATCAACAAATAGTAAATAACTATAACAGAGAAATAAAGAGACACAATATTTATACTGGTTCCACTATCATCATAGTGTACGTCCAGTCCAACAGAGAGAGATTTTATTCCACATGAGAGAATTACAAGAGATTACAAAATAAGAGTTTACATATCCAAACCTCTACCAGGTTTAACAAGAAGTGACACCATTGAGGATCACTGGCTCCAGGCCAGGTTGGGTTTACACTAAAGTCTACCCCTCAATATATAGCCAGTGCAAATCTATGTGAGTCATCAATTAAATTACCAACATATGGTAATAATATAATGGAGGCAAATTACCATAACAATAAATGTGCAAACATAGGAAGTAAATCAATCCGTTTCTTTAGCATAGATGGAAGTAATTAATCCCTTCATTTATTTCTTTACCACCTCATCAAATGCAATCAATGCATTCCCATTATAAAATATTTACTTTCCATTCTTTGCAAATTTGTTCCAATCAATTTGTGATTTTTGTATCACCAAATTTAACACTCCACCTTGATGCAAAATCACATATCTGCAACACCCCATCTCCAATCAAATTCTCTTCACAACATAAAACTCTTCAACAGAACCCCACCTTCAATCAAAATCTCACAACGAGATACACCAAAAAATGAATATTTACCAAATGGGTTCCAGCAAAGCCACCCCCCATCACACAATTGTTAACGAGCTCAGACTACGTCCCCGCCCGCCAACAAATGTTGCAAATATCCAAAATAACAAAGAAGGCAGACACCAAAGTAATCTCAACACCGCCAAGACCAAAAAATAATTCTCTCAATCGCCAAAAAATCCCTCTCCTGCAACTTAATCAAAAACCATTACAAGCCTTACCCACCGCCTGCAAAAGACGCATCTACCACCATGAGCTGCACCACGCATAAACCAACGGTCTAAAAGTGCTTGCAATACACATCGACACCCGTCTAACACTTGACCTGAGCTCCTTCCTCGATCATCCCGGATCCCTCGAGCATCATCAACATGAAGACCCCTGTCTAAACCACAATGATCTCTGTCTCGACACCCGTCTATCACTTGACCTGAGCTCCTTTCCTGATCATCTTGGATCCTTCGAGCATCATCAACATGAAGACCCCAGTCAGAAACATGATCAAAACTTCCCAAATCCAATATTCCCTTCAACGCGGTAAACTCCATATCACGTCTAAGTTCCCAGATTGGAATGCTCTTCACTCTCGACATAATCTCCTCCACCAAAGTCTCCTTTTCTCCAAAATAGTAATAGCATAATCACCACTGAATCTACCAACCTTTGTAGAAATAATTGATGCACAATTTAAAACAAACCGTCTCGCTCCGATACCAATCTGTTGTTGTTTTGTGCATATGCGGAAGCGCAATAAGCAGGATCTAGATTTGCCAATCGAACATCAGTCTAATCTGATAGCAATTATTTTATTACATCAACAAATAGTAAATAACTATAACAGAGAAATAAAAAGACACAATATTTATACTGGTTCCAATCATCATAGTGTACGTCCAGTCCAACAGAGAGAGATTTTATTCCACATGAGAGAATTACAAGAGATTACAAAATAAAACTTTACATATCGAAACCTCAACCAGGTTTAACAAGAAGAGACACCATTGAGGATCACTGGCTCCAGGCCAGGATGGGTTTACACTAAAGTCTACCCCTTAATATATAGCCAGTGCAAATCTATGTTAGTCATCAATTAAATTACCAACATATGGTAATAATATAATGGAGACAAATTACCATAACAATAAATGTGCAAACATAGAAAGTAAATCAATCCGTTTCTTTAGCATAGATGGATGAAATTAATCCCTTCATTTATTTCTCTACCACCTCATCAAATGCAATCAATGCATTCCCATTATAAAATATTTACTTTCCATTCTTTGCAAATTTGTTCAAATCAATTTGTGATTTTTGTATCACCAAATTTAACATTTACAAAACTGCAAAATCATTGTTAGAAACTAAATGCATGCTAGTAACATAACTATTTGGCGCAGAAGTCAAACATGTACGTTATAGTGCTAAATCATATACAAGGGGCTATGTTATATTCAGGAGCCAAGCAAGGTTATGAAAACTTTTTCTTTGCTTAACGCTGCTCAAGTGTTGCTTAACTTCTAAAACCCAAGAATTTTTTGCGATAGGATGAAAGTTGAAAACTATGATTTATTTTTAAACAGCAAGAGTTCTCGGACTGAAATTTACTTTTGTAATAAAATTCAAATATTTAATTATATTTCTGGGATGAAAATTTTTGTATACTAAATTTTTGCAACCCAATCCATACTTCATTTTATTAAGCCAAAAAGCTTGATTTTCACTTTAAAAAGGAGCAAGGCAATGTTAAGTGTCAATTGAGAACACCTAAGTGCATTTCATTTAAAGATACTCGATTTCGGGAAAAATTGTGCTCAAGTAAACACTTTCATAACACAAACCTGAGGAAAAGGATACATTTAGTAAAAGATAAACAGAAGTAACACCCATGCTTATGTGGAAACGTTGGTGAACTACTAAGCAATGTTGTGTGAATTGATTCACAGTGCAGGTTACATAAATGTAAAATGAAGTTCCAATTTAAGAATTATTCAATGAACAATATTTAAACCAAGTCCACAGGAATGACAAGTAATCAATGGAGGCGACGAGCATCACAACTACTCTATCCTTGACAATCATTCTTAAACAATGAACATGTAACACTAACTATTTCAAGTGAATTTTCCCCCAAAAAACAAATAAATTCATTTCCTTTATAAATTTGATAGGCATATCAAAAATTTCATAAAAGTTTCAGCTCCTCAAAAACAAAATATACTATTAAATATACGACAACGTACTTTGCATCAATTTCAAAAGAAATCAAAGAATCGAACCTGATGTTGCTCGAAATGATTATGCGCAGGAGATAAGTTGCCGACGAAGCCCCGATGTCGTTAGTTATATCGGAAATTTTGGGAGGTAGACGATGATCGGATTTGGTGGAAGGCGAAAGAAGGGAATCGATGAATTGCTGTTATCAACGGATGAGGAAAGGTATAAAAGGAGGTAGATACATAAATCTTGGGAATATATCTACAGAAGTCCGAGGAAATCAAGGTAAAAGGAGAAGAATCGGTGGGATTCAGGGGTTATACGCTGATTAGAAAATGCGTGCGTGAAACAAGGAACGCGTTTTTTTGGCTTCAGACGAAAATTGATTATCACCCACAGTAGGCAAACCTCCCTAACGGTCGGTTTGACTAATTTTGGAGATTTCTAATAAAGATGCTTTACTTGAAATTTACTTGTCATAAGAAAATAAAATACTATCGTCATAGATCAACATAACAAAATATCCAAAATATTACTAAATTCATCACAATATCATAACATACTATCGTCATAGATCAAAAAAACAATATCATCGTCACATATTACCGTACCATCATCACATATCATCAAAATAAATCCAACCACACCATACCATCGTCAAATAACATCGTACGTGCATGAAGCATATAAAAGACAAGTATATGTACATACCAAAGCAATAGAACAACCAAACTAATCATCGTCCTCCTCGTCTTCGTCCTCTTCTTCTTCGCCTTCAGCATCATCATCGTCCTCCCCAGGCATCGTTCCATGCTCCTAATAGAAAACTGCAATGCGCTCGTCTATCTCACTACAAGAAAACAGGCTATTTCCGACGGCTGAAAACTGTCGGCGGCCGTCGGAATCCGTCGGAAATAACCATCGCTTTTAGAGGCGTCGAAAAACAAATTTTGCGACGGTTATCGACGCAGCCTGTCGTTCGTTTTTACGACGGCTTTCGACGCAGCCGTCGGAAGCCGTCGGAAAACCTGCATAAATTTTTTTTTTGTAATTCAGCTGCTATTGAGCCTTCCAACTACATTTTATACTTTTGAAAATGACCCAATACAATGATAATAGATCATTCTATGGTAAATCCTTGAAAGAGATAACCACTCGCCAACAATAGTTGGAAAAAAAGTGCAAGATGATTGTCTAGAAGTTCATACGACTAGAACATCCAAGGACGAGTCCATCAAAATTCGACAAAAATAATAATTAAACCTTTTAATATATGTTAGCAATATCAAAATATTCAATAGGATAAGGAAAAAGCTGAAGAACAGACATAAAATTACCATATGTTGCTTACGAATGCAAGCTAGCTTATTATGTAGAACAAATTATCCTTCAAGTTAAGACAAAGTACACTATATAAGCTATTGGGGGAATTACAAGGTTAGCACGATAACTGTGTAAGCTAACATCAGTAAAAAATAATTAACAGTAGCAAAAGACCGAATTCATACCGCACTCTCGGGGACTTTAGGCGATGGCAAAGGAAGATTTCGTGGAACCGATTTATTAGTATGCGATCTTTTATCAAACCTCTATTCTCTAATTTTACCGTAAGTCAACTTACCCTGCAAATTGTTCGAAGTACTGTCACAATTTTGTTAAATTAGATTTAATTTATTTTAGTGACTATTGTTTAAGGGAATATCTTACACTCGTACCATAGTCACCGTCATAGGTGTAGTGAATAATGTAACTCTTACCAATTTCCAAGTCTCATGGAGGCTACAATTAAAAATAGGGAAAAATAATAATTAAATAACTATTTAAAATATATTAGTGATATATGCTTAGAAATGACTTGATGTCATACCTGAATCATAAAATCTTTCCGTAATATGTTGCCCACACCATGCAGTGCAAACGGGATAGCATAGGCATACCTACATATCAATATATGTTGAACATACAAAACTGTTTAGTGCAAAAAGATCATGTGTATTAATCAAGGTTTAGAGCAAAAAGATCATGTGTAAATTGTATAACAATGTTTTGTAATGCTATAAAATGTACATTTTGTTCAATAAATTAAACAAGTATAACACACACACGGTCTTACCTTACATATCCAATTCGAACGGACTAAGGTATATGTTATGGGTAATATTTTGGGCCATAACACATTGACATTTGACAATGTATACTGATCAAGTATAAAACTTACATTTTAAGTACCTAACCAAATGCCTTATCAGCTTCGGGATCTTTCTTCATTGCCAGTGAAACATTCAACCATGTGGGCGCTATCATTTGAAGAGAAGCCTAATGTGGAAACAAAGTTAATGTTAATGAAATACCAAAAAAGCTAATGATACTAAAAAAAATCATATCTAATACCTTTTCGGTTACAACGGGAGAATTTCCAATAGGATCTATGTCAGTAATTGGCCCCTTTCCAACAGGAAAGAATTTTCGTAGAGTTGTCTCATACTTTTTGGGGTCGATGTAAACAAAAGGGAATGCAAATATACGTTTCCACTAGAACGCTATTGGAACCAATTGGAATCAATAGATAACCCTAAATTTCCAATTTAAGCAAATAAAGATTTAGGTAAAAACTTGATTTTTATGCAAAAAAAGAGATTGTACCTCAAATTATTTGCTCTAGACGTCTGAATTGAAGCCGGGGAGGTTCCTACTCGAAGAAAATGGTGTTTGAAGGTAAAAAAATCGGATTTGGGGGTGATAGGGTTTAAAACCCGTATGCTGTAAGAAAAAAGAGGAAGAAAGAAATGTGGAAGAAAGAGTGCGGCTGACAGTTTATCACGATAATTTCCGACGGCTTCCGACGGCCGCCGACGGCGCGTCAGAAGCCGTCGCAAATAGCCTGTTTTCTTGTAGTGTCTCCTGCGCCAGTTGGCTTCTTCTCCAATCATTCATCTCTTCCAACTGTTGCTGCATCCGAGCTATTGCCTCCTCATCCATGGACCTCCTATATCCTCGCTAAAAATCAATGACCTGCAAATAAAGTTCATATTTAAGTTAATAACCTAAATTATGTTCATGACGTTACAATATAAATCTACATGTATATCGCGTAGCATTTAAAATTTTTATAAAGACAACATGGACTTGTAGAATAAAATTAATACGTACTATATTTACTGTTATATTACAAGATAAATGTAATACATACTTTATTGTTGTCTTTATAATTTTTTACAATTGTATACATACTTTAAATGTAAACTTAAATTAAAAAATGTTTACCTCCTGGTTGCCGAAGCCATATCGCCTATTACGAGTAGGCGGTTTAATAATAGAATCCCATATACGATCGCACTCTGCAACCGTAAGCTCCTCTCGTCCACTAGCCTGAGTCACCCTAGCCGACTCTACATCATATCTCGCCTACAATACCAATATAAGTTAAATACAAATGCCATATAATTTACTTGTATACTGTGATATAAAAGAATATGAAACATTTTAATTATAAATAAACATATTTACCATTACACCCGCAGCCTTGTTGCCCACCCAATTATATGTCACGTTCCCTTCGTCATCAGTATGCTCAATCGCATGTGTACGCCTGAAAACCTCTGCCATCGTAGGCTCCCTTTGAAACTTTGTCATCTGAGTATATATACAGTAATAAGATTATTAAAAATAAGAATAAGTTAACGATATGCACTATTTGCTTTAAATAAGAATAAGTTAACGATATGCACTATTTGTCATCTGCTAAAAATATTGAAATTTTACACCAATTCTCTCCTATGTTGCTGGAATGATTTCGAACCACCGCGGTGTAAATCTGGATTCTTAGCTCTATTTGCTTTATTTCTTTTTGCTACTTCCTATTATATTTGATACACGATTAATTAGAAGAATGCAATCAACATAAATGTGAATATTTTCATTATATCTTACTTTGGCTGCTTCCGTATCCCAGTATGCATTAAATCCAGCCCACACATCATCAGTCATCCATGGAGGCTTTTTCGAAGATGTCTTTGCTCTTGAAATTGCTTCTCGATAATTCTTTCGCATTTTCATATTCCAGTATGTCAAAAAAAGTTGCATGTCCCGCGGCTCCACACGTACAACCGCCTGCATATCAAATTTATTTTGAATTATTTACAGTACATTACTTTCAATAATAATATAAAAAAATACTTGTCAGCAAATCGGCTAAAATAGCATTCTTGATGTGAGGTGGGATACTATCCCAATGCGGCCATGCCTCGGACATCCTGCTCGTGTAAGACTTCTTCGACACCTCTAAAATAAATTATGCGGGCTGGATTTCGAACCCCCTGCGTACATGTTTACATAGATATTTCATATATTTTAAATAAACTAAATAGAAATAAATTTGACACTTACCCAGCACTCTAAGGAACAATCTCTACAACTCGTCGTAAATCAGGCTCGGAGCTACTAGGACCTGCTCCTGGTGTAGGAGATGGTGAAGGAGTCGGTTGTGACGAACTCCTCGATCGTCGTCCACCAGACATATCTGTTACAATCATATAATGCATACAAATAACTTGAATTATTAACCGTTTAAACTGAAATAATTTATAAACTAAGCTTTCAGGTTAATTAATTAATTTTAATTCAAATTTAAACAATCATGTTTATTTCATTTTTAGTTAAATATTTAAGTAATTAAACAAAAATATGAAACATGGTCAAACTTAATTTTTAGTTAATAAAGTGTAAATAGTTGAATGAACTATAAAGTAGCTTAATAAAATATGAAATATGATATAACTTAATATGTAGTTAACTAGCATCAACTATGCACTTTGACTCATATGCACAACATTGATTAACACAAAATCACGATATATTCAAGTTACTCTCACCAAATACAATCACAATCATCCTACAACACATTCATCGTAAGCCTACATACGTCATGATCATTGTTTTCAACATCCTATATCCATTACATATGTGACAATCATAGTTTTTTTTCCTTTCTAATCAATTACATTTATCCCCAAATCAACTTACAACACAACCATCATCATAAGCATCTCTCATGACAACCATCATCATAAGCATCCCAAATCAACTGATAGTTTCGGATATGGATAATGCGATATCCGTATCCGTATCTGAAACTATTTTCGGATATCCGTATCCATGGATGCGAACGAATATCAGATAATTATCCTATCTGCTAATGATCGATAATTAAATAAACATAAATTGAAATTCAAGGTTTAACATGATATTTTTTCAACATCATGAATTATAGAAGTATAAAAAATCAATAAGTGAAATGATAATAAATAGTTTTGAGTGGTTAATATGCATTAAATGCATAAAATATGAACTATTAACTTAACAAAACAATAAACTATCATTGCTTGTTATGTTAAAATACTTATAAAATAAGCTATAATTTTAACAAAGACTAAACGGATAATTTTCGGATGTGGATACCTTCGTATTCGTATCCGCTTTCGTTTTTTCGGATATCGGATATATCCGTTTTTTCGGATACAGATGCCGACGGATTTCAGATTTTTTGGGTATTTATTGCCAGACCAAATAAAAAAATTGGTGATGAGTCACACTTGGTCATCAGAACTTCATCATTTATTATATACTAACGTGAACTGGTAATTAAGCCAGCAATTGCTTCAAAGTGTCTCTCATGCCTCCAATGGCTGAACAGGAGACCCCCTGAGCATGCAGCAACTACTACATTCCATCACCTTACACAGGCGCAAGTTCTGTAAAAAGAAATTATTTACAGTATCTAAAGCTTGAAAACGAAATGCAAAGAACTAAGAAGAAGAACCAGTCATGTTAATTATATTTATTTCCAACAAAACACAACAATCTACAAAACAAGTCATCAGGGAATATCAATGAAGAATTAGTTAATTAGAAAAAAAGAATAAATAAACATGAGATATTTATTTCCAACAATGAAGAACTGAAGAAGAACCAGTCATGTTAATTATATTTATTTCCAACAAAACACAACAATCTACAAAACAACTCATCAGGGAATATCAATGAAGAATTAGTTAATTAGAAAAAAAGAATAAATAAACATGAGATATTTATTTCCAACAATGAAGAACTGAAGAAGAACCAGTCATGTTAATTATATTTATTTCCAACAAAACACAACAATCTACAAAACAACTCATCAGGGAATATCAATGAAGAATTAGTTAATTAGAAAAAAAGAATAAATAAACATGAGATATTTATTTCCAACAATGAAGAACTGAAGAAGAACCAGTCATGTTAATTATATTTATTTCCAACAAAACACAACAATCTACAAAACAACTCATCAGGGAATATCAATGAAACAATTGATTAAACAAGAATCAGTTAATTAATTAGAAAAAAAGAAAAAATAAACATGAGATCAATGAAGAAGATAAGTAAGAAGCAAAGCTAAAAGCATCAACAGGTAAGCAATGCCTTGATCAATTGATTTTCCATCACTTGTCATCATCGTTGGAGAAAACCCGGCTATGTACTGATCTTCTGCATTTCCAAGTTGAATAACTCCTGAAAGTATGTAAGCGAGCAACAAACTAAAAATACCCTTTGAACCCATTTTCTGTTTATATAAGAACTATATATTAAGGAGAGAAGATTATATTGCACTGTGAGCCGGTGATCTTTTTTATAAGAGTGAGATGATATACATAAAATGGCTTAATATGTGACCTATATATACTGCCCCAGTTCCTTCAATGATAAGTTGACAGTTTCACCCACGGTTTCATTTTTCAAATGAGATGATTTTGACCCTTTTGATTTATAAATAAATATATATTATGTATAAAAGCGCGGACAATATAATGTTGTGCGTGGTCAAAATTCTTGTGGTTGATCAAACCCTGCTACAATTGTTAACTGTACTATTTTTGGAGATTCTTGAAGGCCCTGGTGACGTACTCATCATTAGTATAGAAATAGCGATGATTTAATCAGTATGTGCCTCATCAACATTTCTTTTGCAAGACCCTGCTGTCTTGGCTGCCTACACATTAGCAGAATACTTTCCAACAGAAATTCTGTAAATACTTATTCCACGCCCAAGTAATGTTACTGTTTTTTACTTTTCAAACTATGCCAAAAGTATAGACCACCGCATGGATAAGCAACTAAGCATCAAGTCCAGAAAAATAAGCTTGAATTATGGTATAACTTCTAAGATATTATGGTGTACCAATAAAAAAAGAGGAAATACATCTTTCTCGTGCTTTAACAATATAATTTGAACCATTGTCCTTCGTTGTGTTATGGAAAAATGGTAATTATGCAACACATCTGTTGCAAAATATATTTACAAAGATTTTGCAAAAACGAACAAAGCCAATTATGCAACAGAAAAACAATTTGCAAAAACTGTGTCCATTTATATTTTAGAAAACTGTCTGCAAATAGTTTGCAAAAAGTACATTTAATTATGTAACAAGGAAACCAATGCAAATACTTTACAGAAATCTGTTTGCAAAGTCTTTCCAGAGAACCTGTTCTAGAGAATCAGTAAAATGAACAATATCACTCCGTTTGTTCGATTTCAGAATGTTCTGTTTCTATGAAACAATATTGTGTTCTCTCTATATCGGAGAAGGTTGCTGAACAACTTTTTTCAAGATAAAACGGACATACTCTGCAAAACTGCATTGAAATTTGCATAGCATCATGAACTCAAGAGAGTAATTAAGAACATAATTGTAACGAGGAAGAAGAAGAGCAGATTTCAAAAAATTATTATTATTATTTTTTTGCTTTGTTTGCCAATTGCAAAGTGCCTCTAATATGCCTCAAACACCATTCATCCACGTTGCGGATGCAGGCAGGGGTACGGGTTCGAGCACGGAAATTGGCTCGGGCGCGCGCGTGTGCGGTATGGTGTGTTGCACCATCCGCTAAGATGACATTTTCTTTTATGCATCTCTTGTCTCATAGAAATTATAATAATGTCCTCGTCTTAGTATATAACCATAAAAAATTTATTACATACTAAGAATATGAAACTATACATATTCTAAGATATTTAATACATAAAATAGTCATTCATTTCCAATACGTACCTTGAAATTTTGACCAGATCTAAAGTGGTACGAGATGTATGATCAACACACTGAACTGCAAAAACCGATGTAGATAGGCATATCAGTTGGTTGTATGTTGTTTGGTTGATGGCACTATACCGACGTTGGTTTGAACCACTGATGGCAATGAATGGAATACATAATGGAGCACAATCTCATGATAAAACGCACGAAAGGCTGGCAATGACACAAGTTTGTGTCGCCTAGCAACAAGTAAAAGAAAGAGTAGATGCGCAACCTGTATAAACCTACCCCCAACCAGAGAACATTGCGTATATCCCAAAAAAAAAAAAGGCACACTTAGGCAAAACAAATGAAAAACGAAAAGAAAATAACCATATTATAAAGAAAAAAGATTTTGTTTCAAATCTAAGGTTTCAGCCACCAATGGAAGTTTCCGAAAACCTAAATTTTCCGCATTTTCAGCCTCAAACATTCATTAGGCCATCAACGGTTCATGGCCTTTCCTAGAGCTATTAACGGATACCCGAAAGTTCTGAAATCCGTCCACATCCATATTCGAAAACCGACAAATATTTCGCATCCAAAAAAGGGTTGAAAATACAGATACATAGATATCCGCATTCGAAAATAACCCGTCTCGGATTTCCACTACAACAAAAACACCATATTACAACTTTAATTTTACAACTGTGCGAAAAGCACAGTTGTAATAAATGTTTTTTTACAACTGTGCAGAATGCACTGTTGTAATAAATGCTTTTTTACAACTGTGCATAACGCACTGTTGTAATAAATGTTTTCTACAACTGTGAAAAAATCACTGTTGTAATAAACATATATATCACAACTTTTCATTTTATCCATTGTAATAGAGATGCCTAGTACAAACTTCATGTTTATAATATCTATATTTAATAACTAATTATATTGATATTTAATAATAATAATTAATAATAAACTTGGCATCAATAATATTTGTCAATTATTATTAAATAATTAATAGTTAATAAGTAGTAATTTATTTTTAATAGTTAATGTATGTTGCACTACAAGAGGAACATGGGTTTCCAACGGCCAGGGGCCGTTGGCGGCCGTTGGAAACGCCGTTGGAAGCCGTTGGTCAATCCGTTGGTATACGGATCAACGGCTTCCAACGGATTCCAACGCAAACGACGCGTGATTTCCAACGGCTTCCAACTGATAAATAAGGACACATGTATGATGTTTTGAGCAAATAGGCCGTTGGAAGCCGTTTGTATGGAGTGACCTGTAAGCCGTCGCTGGCCGTTGGTCGCCACTGGAAATCTGGGTGCTTTTTTTTTGGTAGATTTTAGATTTACCACTACAAACCACACAACAAATATAAAACATTTTGAACTGCTCCATTTCGAGCATATAACTCACAATCTCAACCATATATACACCCAAACACAATACGAAATAAAAAACAAACACAAAACACATAAATTAACCAATATTTACATAACATTACCACCAAATTTCGCCAAAACAACACCAAACCATCACCATGTCCAAAATAACATAACCATCTCCAAACAACATAACCAACACCATGTCCAAACCGTACTATCACCAAACCATCATAACATCATGTCCAAACCATCATAACAAAATATATACAACTACCATGCATGTAGCAAGCCTCACCAACTCTCAAAACACATCAAAACAAGCTAACCTGATCAACTCTCTCCCCCTGAAGATGAAGGTGTCGTATCGTGCTGGGCAATGTACTCCGCCAATCGCTGGTTAAGCAACTCCATCTGCTCTTCACGGCGACGATCACGTTCATGAAGCTCTGCAATCTGTGCTTTCAACTGTGCGATTTCTTCCTTTTCCTGAGCCTTCTGATACATCTGCTGAGATGCTGTAATCTGTATATAATTTCAGATTTTCAGTATTTCATAATAGTAGTTCGAATACATTTGAGTTTTTAGTATAAATTTTAGTATTGCCTCTAGATTTCCATAACCATATCGTCTGTTTCGGGTAGTAGGATCCATGACAACATCAAATATCTGGTCCTCATCTTCCTTGGTCAGCTCAGTCCTCCCTGTAGCTTCCAGTACCTGCGCCCTTTGCTCCTGAAATTTCTCCTGTTAAACAAAAATAAAATAAGTTTAGATAACACTATTTTAATTAAATTATAAGTCTAATTAACTATTTTATACTTACATATCTCTCACGCGCCTTATCATCATGGTCCCAAGTGTACGAAACTGAGCCTGTGTCGTCAGTCTAAGTCAATGCATGTGTATGCTCGAAAATATCCCAGTACAACACAGGAGCCATACGCGCTCTCTCCTGAAATAAGCATGCACACATGTAAATTAAAACTTAAACTTAAATCAACTATTAATTTTAACTAGTTATGAATTAAAATTTTAAACTATGCAATTACAAAATATACCAGATCCTCACGATGATGCTGAAATGACTTAGACCCACCTCGATGCGTAACCGGATTCTTGCTCCTATTAGCTGCATTTCTCTCAGACGAGGCCTATACATTTAAATTTTAAAAAAAATGTCTTAGCCTAAATCACGTACTAGTTGAATAGAATAATTGAAATTAAAAATATGCAGTAAAATTTACCAGAAAGTCCTCATTACTATTCCAATAAGTAAGTAGATCATTCCACACTGACTCGCTCACCCAAGACTGCCTTTTCCCACTTGATTTTAAAGTGTTCATTGTTTATCTGTAATTTGCTGCCACTTTACTGTTCCAGTGGCGCTTAACGAGATCCAAATCCGTCTCCTGGAGATCCACCGCAACCTGCGTTTGTTTTATAAATAGCATACATATAAAGTTATCTAATAGGAGCATGTACTTAATATAAGAAATGTTATATCATACATACGTACCAAAAAATCCTGCCATATGGTCTCCTTAACTAAGTCGGGTATCGAGCTCCAAGTGGGCCAACATGCAGTCATGCGGGCCTGATAAGCACGTTTTGATATCCTCAAAACGGTATTGGACGGCTCCAACTCAAACACCCTGTGTTAAACGGGAAAAAAAATACATGGTTGCTAGAATAACAATTTAAATAATTTATTGTACTTAAATTAAATTTATACTAAAAACTTAGTTTTTACCCTTTTGATGCTTTTGGCTTAAGCCAGACCACAGGACGAGATAACTCCGACGATGGACCACCCTCCTCGCCACCTGACTTCATACCTGTTACAAACAAAAACATAACAAAACATAACATAACTATATGTAAAAAAAATGAAGCTTCTTCTTCAATGTATGACTTGCAAATAAAACCTTCAACTCTAGCTTTCTGCCTCACTTTTTTCTTTAGATGATTTAAATACCTGTTTAGAATTATTGTAAATTATTTTTTCATACACTTAACCAAAATTTAATTAACTGAATATTAATATACCTTTCAAATGGATACATCCATCCGTATTGCACAGGCCCTTGAAGACGTGCTTCTGATGGAAGATGAATAGGTAAATGCTCCATAACATTGAAAAACCCTGGATGAAATATTTTTTCCAATTTGCAGAGTAATATGGGGATTTCTTCCTCTAGTTTACGTAGATGGTCAATTTTTAATGTAGATGAACAAAGCTCTTTATAGAACAAACTAAGCTCTGTTACAACAGTCCAAACTTTCACGGGCAATAGTTATTTGAAAGCGACGGGAAATAAATTTTCCATCATAACATGACAGTCGTGGCTTTTCATCCCGCTAAGTTTATTGTTTTTATAGTCAACACATCTACGAAGATTGGAAGATATACCATCCGGGAATCTTAACCCTTCCATCCATTTTAAAAATATTTTTATTTGATTAGTATCCAGTTCATAGCACGCTTTCGGTTTTCTAGTGTCATTTGGCTTTATATGAAGCTTCAGACGATTACATATTACTTCAATATCACGTCTGGATTTCAAATCATCTTTCGTCTTCCCTTTGACATTCAAAATTGTGTTGATTACGTTATCAAACACGTTTTTCTCATTATGCATCACGTCGATATTATGACGAATCAGAAGATCTTTCCAATAAGGCAACTCCCAAAATATGTTTTGTTTCCACCAATTATGAATTGATGATTTACCTTGAATTTCTGTCTGTACTCCGATTTCATGAATCTTGGGAAAATCTTGTACAAGTTCATAATTTTCCTCACTTGTCCATACTTTAGGTGGTCGTAAAGTTTCAAGTCTATTAGCTGTAAAAAAATTCTTATCCCTTCTAAAAGGATGATTAATATGAAGAAAACATCTGTGACAGTCAAACCATGAAATTTTCTTTCCAATAGGTAAAGAAAATGCTCTTGTTTCTTCCATATAGTACGGACAAGCTAGACGACCAGCCGTACTCCAACCTGAAAGCATCGCATAAGCAGGAAAATCGCTAATTGTCCACAATAGAGAAGCATGCATACGAAAGTTTTTCTTTTGGGAAATATCATATGTTTCTACCCCTTCATACCACAATTTTTTTAATTCTTCAATCAACGGTTGTAAATAAACATCGATTCCTTGTGTCGGATCATCAGGACCAGGTACGACAATTGTAAGAAACATATAAGGAGTTTTCATACACATCCACAGAGGTAAATTATAAGGTGTTACAATTACAGGCCAGGATGAATATTTAGAACCAAATTGAGAAAATGGTGAAAACCCATCCGTACATAAACCTAGTCTAACGTTGCGACTCTCAGATGCAAAATTGGGATACTTTTGATCAAAATGCTTCCATGCTTCTCCATCAGATGGGTGTGTTAACGTACCTTCTTCCTGTGCTCTCACCTTGTGCCATCTCATATGTTGCACGGTTACAGAAGATGCATATAACCTTTGAAGTCTAGGAATAATCGGTAAATAATGCATACGTTTATACGGGACTTCCTTTCCCTTTTTCTTTCTTGGTTTGTATCTTTCTTGATTACATATTCTACAATTCTTAAGCTTGATATCTTCCTTCCAAAATAGCATGCAACCCTTTAGACATGTATCTATTTTTTGATACGGTAAACCAAAGGCCGACATCATTTTTTTTACTTCATAATGGTTTTCGCACATTAAATTATTGGGAGGCATATGCCGCTTCGTAGCTTGTACAACAGCTGTAAATCCAGCTTCTGTGAGGTTGTATTTAGATTTCATCGCAATGTATTCAGCAGTTACTGATAATTGAGTTCCGCTTTCACAGCCTTCCCAAAGGGGTTTTTTGCGGCATCTAATAAGTCATATAATTTTTTGGCTTCAATATTTGGTTCTTCTTCATCATTACCATCGTCATCATTACCAACGTTTTCATTAAATTGTTGAACCGGGAACATAGAACGTGCAGCATCTTCAACCATTTGTTCTACGAGATTCGTCGTGGCAATTTCATTATTCGCTACCTCCTCAACTTGTATAGAAGTAGATGGTAACGGTTCTCCATGACGATCCCAAACTAAATAGTTCGGCACAAAACCATACTGACGCAAATGAACTCTGACCATTTGCGGTATCAAATGCTTCAATAACTTGCATCTACTACATGGACAACGGATTTCGACGTCGTTTCCATTGTTACTTAAAGCGAAATCAATAAACACGCTGACGCCATTAATAAATTGTTTGCTTATCGTGCCATCAGTTTCTCTTCGTTTGTACATCCAGCTTCGATCATTAAAATAATCGTCCATTTTTTCTAAGTACATATAAAATTAGAAAGAATTATATAAAATTAGATTCATAATTTTTGTGTTCGATCGCTCAAACGCTAAGATTGTATTTTAATGACAACATTTCTATTACATATTAATTATGATGATAAAATTTGCATTAACAATGTGTTAAAACAATTTTAGTGATTGATGCATGTTATGTTAATTGATCATTTACTGGTGGGTTATCCTACCTCCCATTACAAATACAATAATGTAATTAAATCGCGTAAATCTTTTCAATTTAAATGATTCAACAAAATTTCGGCAGCACTTCCCTTTAGTTCCCTGAATAGTACACAATTGCGTGTACACAGGGAACATAAAGGAAGTGCTTTTGAAAAATTGAGAACCGTTTAAAATGAAATATTTTACGAGATTTAATTTCGTTATTGTATTCGTAACTTGTCCAATACAAAGGACAAATCCAATAAATATTGTATACAATGAATATAAATGTCCGTTCCGCTAATAAAACGAACATCATATAACGATTATATACAATACTTATCATACGGAACCAAAAAAACTCTCTAAGGCTTTATGAATATAACATATTATGATTTGCTTTTTTTGTGATTGAAGTGTTTTTTGTACACCTTTGTGCGCCTTAGCGCCGTTGTGCGCCTTAGCCCAAAAAACAGAAACTTAAATATTTGTATTTCCACGACACGTTTTCGACAATTAAATATTGTTTTCGATGAATTGGGCCTTAACCAAATAAACAAATGCATAGAGTGTCAACTATATTACGTGTATATATATACATAACACTATATATATGCATATATACATAGTCACCTTTAACTAATCAATTAACCCTAGATTACAAACATAATCAATGAAATCTATAAACACAATCTCAATAACAACAACTACTTCAACTAATTCAAACCCTAGATCATAATAGCAACTAAGTAATTTATTACTGAAAACCCTAAATTAGCAACTAAAATGATTAAACCCCACATTAGCAACTAATTAACAGCACTACACACACAAACATACTGTAATTATGCTTCAATTACACTAAACATAGGGTATTAAACAAAAATTAGGATAAACACATACCTAAAAATTGGAGAGAAAAGGAGAATAGAGAGGATGAGAGAGTGCTTTGATAGAGTCGGAGAGATCCTTGGCGTAAGATGAAGTGGAATAGGCGATTTCAGAAATTAAAGAGGGAAAATTTAGGGATTTGGGGGAAATTTTCGTGGGATTAGAGAAGGAGGAAGCTTCGGCTGATTTGTGCTCCATTCCGTGTAACGGAAGGCAACGGCTTCCAACGGCTTAAAAACCAACGGCCGCAAACGTTTTCCAACGGCGTATATTTTATATACGGTGTACAGATGGGTATTTTGGCTTTCGTTGGAAGCCGTTGGTCAACCCCCGTTAGAGGCCGTTGGAAGCATCCGTTGCAATACTGTTCAATTCTAGTAGTGTTAACTACTTATTAATTAATAGTTAGTAATATTCTTATTTTTCGGATAGAAAAAGAAAAGCGTTTTAAGTACAACTAGGTTTTTTTTTTCATTTTTGAGTTTCGCTGAATGCCTTTTAAGTACAACTCGATTCGATTTTGAAATTTTATCTAAAGATAATAGTTAATAAAAATTATTAACAAATGATAATAGTTAATAAAAATTAATTCTCATCAAATTGATATATAATATTTAATACAAAATTTTACTTATCAATTTAAGGAGATGTTAGAAGGCCCGAAACTAAGGGTTAGGGAATGTGTGAAAGTGAATTTCACGGTGGAATTCGGAGGCTTTGATAAATTAAAGATGCAAATGTAAGCCGCACATTATTTTGTCAGATTTTTGGGGTCTTGTCGAGTTTTCAATTAATTTAGCTCGTACAGGATTAATTTCATAAATTTTGATGAAAGTTGTACCATGGCTCACGAAAAATTAGTGGCACCTTGCCAAAAGGTTGGCGGCAAGGAAAAATTTAGGCGGGATTATATTTTATTTAGGCGGGATTATATTTTACTTATCTGAATGATATTTTATATATTTAAACTTTGATTTGTCCTGAAACAATAGGCTGACAAGTCTGTAGTATTATTTTCTGCAACTTTTGTCTTGAAACAATATGCAGCACGATTAAGGCTTAAGGCGGACAGAGAGAGCAAGTGGGCTAAGAGCCAGAGCTCTAAAAAGAACAATCAAGACTCTCACAACAGCAAAAGGCAGATGGGGAGAGCTTTGAAGCACAAATGGCAAAGGCGTAGCTTAACGGCTATGATGAAGTTTCGCGTTTGCCTTCGCTTTAGGTTTCATGTTTTCTTGCACCATCGCCGTCGGCGTCTTCGTAGATTAGTTGGGTATGTTAAGACTTATTTCGGTGTAAATATGACGTTGTGTGGTTTTAGTATAGTTATAGATGGTATGCGTTTGTATATGGGATAATGTAACAACCCGTATTTTTGAATAACATGTTATAACATAAATCAAGGCAGAATTTAATGTTAAAGTCTGAATCAAGGGAAACGGACTGTGCCATTGCGTTCGTCTCGGAAAAATACGCGAAATAGAGTCCGAGTTTTCGAAAATCGGAGTCCGTATGACCAAGTTATGGCCCGTCAAAGTTTTCAGAAAATTTCAAGTTCAAAAACAGTTCAAATTTGAATTTAGAATTCAAATTCAACCAAAACAGACTGGGCGGGAAAATTTCCGCCCAGACAGGTCGACAGGGGGGTCGACACTAGGGTCGACCTCCCACCAACCAAGTCGACACTAGAGTCGACCTGGGGGTCGACCTCCCTGGTCGGCCAGGTCGGCCTGGTGCACCTATTTTGGCTGTTTGGACCTATTTTGGAGGCTAGTGACGTGAATTGATGACCCAGATCTGAATTAGGGTTAATCCTATGGTCTAAATTAACCTAATCATCTATAAAAAGACCCTAATACCTAGCCTAAATCATCATAAATCAATCCTATAACTAAACTATGCCAAAATGTTTAATCATGGCCTCCACCCTCTTGTCATAGCCTCCATCTTCATTCATATGAGAGTTCCTAAGCTTGTTTGAGAGTTTCTAAGCTTTATTTAAGGCCAAAGTTCAGTCTTTCTTCATCAAAGCAAGGATCTTTTGCTTGTTTCTCAAGGGTTTTCATTGGAGCTTATCATTTGGGAGTGTTTAGAGTTGCTAGTGGCTTTGTCTCAATCTTATTTTATTTTATAAGTCTTCATATCATTGTAAGCCCTATACTACTCTTAGATTCTAACTATGAAGTTAAATATGACATGTTGCAAGTTTGAGTTTGGGCCTAAGTATGATATGTGCTTTGATCCTATCATGTTATGCATAGATTTACCCTATGCAAGTTTGTAAAGCTATCACCTTGACTTTGTGCATAGAAAGCTAAGACCTTTGATTTGGAATGTTGCATTATGCAACATGAGAACTCTCATTACCTTTATGATAACTTGCATATAATGTTATATGCGAACTTCTAGTCATCATCCTATGTCATCTAGGACCATGTATCTCCTATTCGCTAAGTTTGAATGTTATGCATGTAACATGCAAGTTTAAATGAACATATTTATGCCTCATATGCCACCATGTTTAACTTGTGGCCAACCTTATTACCTTATGCCCTTTTGTCATGCTTTTGCCAAGTTCCCTCTTTTGATTTATGTTATGTTATGCGATACGTACATGCGATGGGAATGCGTTGGGTTTGGGTAATATTAATGACATGAAAACATGGTTTTAAAATATGACATGAACATTGACTTGTGATTATGTTTGTAAACATAATGATGGACATGACACTTAGAAAATATGAGTGTGGCCAACTCGAGGTTGGGTTGAGTTTGTAGCATAAATCTACCTGGAACCGACCGGCTTAACTAGTGGCTACAAACAATAAGACCCAATGTGAGTAGTTGGTCATGTCGCGCTTGAAACCCGAGGTTAGACTAAGTTGTGGTGTAAAGCTACCCGGATCCGCCCGGCTTAACTAGTAACCACAACAAGGTCTAATGTGAGAGGTTGGGTGCATTAAATTAATTAATGCCACATGATAGGGTTAAGTCATGGACTACTTGAATACTTAACCAATTAAACACGATGGATTGGTAGGGTTAAGTCATGGACTACTTGAATATACTTAACCAATTAAACACGATGGATTGGTAGGGTTAAGACATGGACTACTTGAATACTTAACCAATTAAACCCGATGTATTAATAGGGTTAAGTCATGAACTGCTTGAATACACTTGACCAACTCAATACATGGTTAGGATAGGGTTAACCACACTTAACCCGCTTGAAATCCTAGTTACGTGGACCTCTTCAGCAGTAACCCTCTTAGAAGTATCATGGGTACCCTGGACTAGGCTAGGGTGGGGCACGATTACTGAACTGATTGTAAGAGACCAAAAGAGACGGCTGAAGGGTGCACCGGTTGTTCAGGCGGACCATGGTCGTGCACATTAAGTCCGGAGTTGAACATGGGCACCAGTAGGTTTAGACTGTGCGTGCTTGAATTGTGTTTGTGGTTTACACCTTAGGGCTGGATACACCCTGGGGTGGACCTTGCACAGTTAACTACATTCCACGATTAAGCCGTATGACACCGATACACGACGAGTTAGGCTTATAGGGAGCCGATCGACTAGACCGAGTAGTTGGACCACGATTTAGGTCATCTCATGATGTAGGCCAGCTTTGGGCCAAGGGTTCATTTCTTGTTTATACTTGACATGGATTGGAATACTAGTACACACCTGGTGCAACTTAACCTTGTATATGCGATGCCACACTTGGTCTATCTTGTTAACTTTTCACCATGCCAGTTATCACCCTATGTCTCATCTCCGTTTTACATATCCAGTTAACTTTATTAGTTTTTATACTAATAGTAGATAGGACTTACCAGTCTTTTGACTGACCCGTTTTCTTTCGCCTCTTTTCTTCCATTCCCCCCCCCCCCCCCCGCCCCAAGGTTTACAGGGTGGGAACACTGGTACCTAGCTTGGATCTTTAGCTGCTTTTCTGGATAGCTCATGTACGATTTGGACTTGAGCATGCTATGGCTTTATTCTGCTTTGGGGATAGTTTACTTTATGTTATTTCCAGTTTTCAGTTTATGTTTTTCTAGATTTTGTTTTGTGGAAAATAATGACTCAGTACTTTGATGTAACTTGACTATGGTTTTGAAATACTAGTTTTATCCGCTGCTTTATTTACTCTGTTTTTTACTTATATGTTTTGTCTTGTGATATCTGCATGCATGTTTACCTCGTTTAACGCCCCTCCAAAGCTAGTGCCCTTGCAAGAGTGGTATTGGCGGAGGTGGGGTGTTACATTTGGTATCAGAGCATAAGGTTTACAAGATTTGAGCAAAAGGTTTTTAAACTTACCTTTTGAAAAACTATTTTCAAAACCAATTAAGTATTTTCCAAGAAAAGTCTAGTTATTTTAAAAGGCTATTCCCCAAAAGCCATTAGCACTATCCATCGTTTCCTCGTTCTGACTCTATCTTTTTCTTTTTCAGTATGACCGATCTTAACCTTCCCGAGGGAGTAACCATTCCCGGATGGTTCCGGAGGTACTTGGAAGCTAGGGCCAACGATGTGGGCCCAGCAAACACCCCCACCGTAACTGAGGTTCCTCCTCCTCCTCCTCAGAATCCACAAGCAGATTTTGCTAAGGTTTGCAAGGACTTTAAGGCAATGGGTGGCAAGAATTTTATTGGGACGGAGACTTTTGTGGAGCCAAGAAATTGGTTGAAAGAAACTGAAGATCTCTTCGCCATCTTTGATGTGGAAGACCATAGAAAAGTTTTATTGGCAGCATGGCTATTAAAAGAAGAAGCTGCTTATTGGTGGTAGGTCACCAATGCTACTAGGCCTATAGAGACTTGGGCCGACTTTAGGACGAGGTTTGGGCTTAAGTTTCTATCATCTGCTGAGGCAAATCTGCAATTGGAGAAGTTTATATCTTTGAAGCAAGGGGACATGACAGTGAGGGAGTATGTGAACAAGTTTAACCAGCTTGCTCGATTCGGTTTGGACATGGTTAATACTCCACAGAAGAAGGCTTTACGCTTTGCACGAGGGTTGAATGAGCCATTACAAGTTTAGCCTTGTCTCATATACCCATGGGGCCCACTTTTGAAAGCCTAGTAGACATGACATTGCTTCAGGGGGATGATAAGAATGGCAAGAAAGAAGTCAAGCCTAATGAGACTCAAGCCAAGAAGACGGACTCCAAGTGGGGAGGAAATCAGAGCAACCAGAACAACAAGAACAACAAGGGCAATAAGGCCAACAACAGCAAGGCAAAGGACCCAAGAAAATGCAAATTCTGTGGGATTGTTGGGCACATAGCCAAAGATTGCAGAAAGAAGAAGAGGAAGTTGGGCGAATGCTTTCACTGTGGAGAGCCTGGACATCTTAGCAAGGATTGCCCCAAGAAGCAAGAACAAGGGCAAGGACAGACTCAGCGTGCAGGACCTTCTGGAGGGCAAGTGCATGCTCTCAACACTGCTCCAGTTCAGGACCGAGGTAGTATTTCTGTAGAAAGCCTTGTTTATATTTCTGATTATCCTGTTCGCACCTTATTTGATTCTGGCGCATCGCATAGTTTTATTTCTTCTGATCTTGTTGAAAGTTTGCACCTAAGTACTAGTCTAGTTGAGGATCCCGTTAGTGTTTCAAATCCAATTGGGGGTTCCGCCAATCTATCTATGATTTGTGTGGATTTGAAGATTTCTATCTTGACCGTAGAATTCACGTGTAATGCTTATGTTCTTGGGTTCACGGGATACGGGTTGATTTTGGGCATGGATTGGTTGTCCAGTTATGGAGCCATCCTCGATTGTGAGCATAGGGTGGTGAGGCTCATGACTCGCCTCGGTAATACCCTAGAAATTTCTTGTAACCCTAGAGGTCCCGTCATGTTATGTTATCTTGAATCTCTTGACTCGTCCATCGATGACCTGCAATCTGTAAGGGTGGTCCGAGACTATCCTGATGTCTTTGAAGAAGTTAAGGGGTTACCCCCTAAAACGAGAGATAGATTTCCGCATTTATCTAGTCGATAATGCCAAGCCAGTATCATTGCCCGTTAGGCACATGGCCCCACGTGAAAGAAGGGAGCTCAGTAAGCAAATCAAGGAGTTGCTTGAGAAGAATTTTATTAGGCGAAGCATTTCTGAATGGGGTGCTCCTGTGGTGTTCGCTACTAAGGCGGATGGTTCGCTTCGTCTATGTGTTGATTATCGAGAGTTGAACAAGTTGACAAAGAAGAATAGGCACCCGTTACCGAGGATAGACGACCTCTTTGACCATCTTGTTGGTGCTTCTGTTTTCTCTCAGCTCGATCTAGCCACCGGATTTCATCAGCTTAGAGTGCCTGAGGATAGTATTGATAAAACTGCGTTTAGGACTCCAGATGGATTCTTTGAATGGCTTGTCATGCCATTCGGTTTGACTAATGCACCCGCCTACTTCATAGATTTGATGAGTAGGGTGTTCAGGGAGTTCCTTAACAAGTTTGTAGTTGTCTTCGTGGATGATATTCTGATTTTCTTAAAGGATGAGGAAGAACATGCTAGACATCTCAAGGAAGTGATGGATACGCTTAGAGCTCATCAGTTGAAATCCAAGTTCTCCACATGCCATTTTTGGAGAAGGGAAGTTCGATTTCTTGGACATATAGTTTCTAAGCAAGCCATAGCTGTGGATCCCGCGAAAGTGGTTGCGGTTCAAGACTGGAAGACTCCTAGGAATGCAACCGAAGTAAGAAGCTTCCTCGGTCTGGCGGGCTACTATAGAAAGTTCATCAGGGACTTCGCTAAGATTTCAGCCCCTCTTACTAGATTGACGAAGAAGAACCTAGTATTTGCATGGGACTTAGAATGTGAGCTTGCTTTTCAAGGGCTCAAGAGGGCCCTTACTACAGCTCCAGTTTTGGCATTGCCCGATGGCGGTAAGATGTTTACCGTGTACACCGATGCATGTGGCACGGGGTAAGGTGCTGTTCTGATGCAGGAAGGAAGAGTGATATGTTATGGGGGTAGGCAACTTAAAGTTCATGAGAAGAACTATCCCACTCATGATTTGGAATTGGCGCCGATCATCTTTGCTCTCAAATCCTGGCGCCACTATCTTCTAGGCAAAAGGTTTGAGTTGTATACTGATCACAAGTCACTCAAGTACCTCTTCTCACAGAAAGATCTGAATCTAAGGCAGCAAAGGTGGATGAAATTCTTGGCATCTTATGACTTCGAGATAGCTTATACCCCTGGCAAGGGTAACGTTGTGGCAGATGCATTAAGCAGAAGTAGGTTGACTTTGAGTCCCTTGTTTGTTGAGATGAGGAGCCTAGAGTTCTTGGCAACCTTTGATCTCACAATATCTGTTGAGTCGATGACTGGTTCTTTAGCATCCCTTGAGCTTAGACCTATACTCCTTGATCAAGTTGGGGCTTCACAGAAGGAAGACCCGCAGATAGTCGAGGTCATGGACAAGTTGATTCGTGGTGAGACGTCTAGTCACCTTGCTAGATATACTATTGATGACAAGGGTTGGCTAAGGCGTGATGGAAGGCTATGCGTTCCACAAGTAGGAGACTTGGTGCATAAAGTTCTCGAAGAAGCGCATCACTCGAAGATGACTATACATCCTGGAGGAGATAAGATGTATAGGGATATGAAGCGCGTTTTCTTTTGGGCTGGAATGAAGAATGATGTGGCAGAGTATGTTTCAAAGTGCATGGTGTGCCAACATGTGAAAGCCGAGTCGAAGAAACCCGGTGGGCTATTACATCCATTAGAGGTCCCGCAATGGAAGTGGGAAAGTATCTTTATGGATTTTGTGGACGGATTGCCTAGGTCAAGGAAAGGGAATACGAGCATATGGGTCATAGTTGATAGACTTACGAAGAGTGCTCATTTCATTCCAGTGAAGAGCAAGAGGACCGCATCATGGCTAGCATCTGTTTATCTTCGAGAGATTGTGAGATTGCATGGGGTTCCTTCTAGCATAGTTAGCGATCGTGACCCAATTTTCACTAGCCAGTTCTGGAATAGTTTGCAAGAAGCAATGGGTATGCGATTGAATCTAAGTACAGCCTACCACCCCAGACAGATGGCCAAACCGAAAGGGTGAATATAGTGCTAGAAGATCTCTTGAGGCTTTGTGTTCTTGACTTTGGTGGTACTTGGGAAGACCACCTCCCTCTTGTGGAGTTTGCTTATAATAATAGCTATCAAGCTAGCATAGGGATGGCACCATTTGAAGCTCTGTATGGGAGGCCGTGTAGGTCACCATCTTGATTGGTGGGAGACAACGGATAGGCTTATACTTGGGCCTGATATGATACGAGACACATCCGAGAAAGTTGAATTGGTGAGAAGATGGATGAAAGCGGCCCAAGACAGACAAAAATCCTATGCTGACAAGCAAAGGACAAATTTGGAATTCGAAGTTGGGGATATGGTTTTCGTGAAGGTTTCTCCTTTGCGTAATGTGGTACGTTTTGGAGCAGTTGGGAAGCTGGCACCAAGGTTCATAGGACCCTTCCCTATCATAGAAAGAATTGGGAAGATGGCTTATAAGGTGGAATTGCCCGAGAAGCTGGCCGGAGTACATAATGTCTTTCATGTCTCTCATCTCCGAAAGTGCCTACATGAGTCCGCTGAGGTGGTTGAACCTAGCATTCTTGAAGACATGGAGCTGGAGAAAGAGGCAACCCTAAGACAAGCTCCGATTCGTATCATGGAAACGGAGACAAAGAAGCTAAGGAGCAAAGAAGTTAAGCTTGTTAAGGTGCAATGGAGTGAAGCAGAGGAAGACGCAACTTGGGAAACCGAGGAGAAGATGCGTGGGCTTTATCCATTTCTTTTTTAGAGTACATTTTCAATCTCTTTTCCTAGTTGGTATATCTTTCTTTTGCTATCCATGTTTATCTAGTTTCGTAAATCTTGTCATAAGAACCTTAGGTAGAAACCCTTGGTTGAAACATGTATTTGAAACATGTTATGCTTGATGTTTGCCAGTGGTTGCAAGTGTTTGCAAGTGGATACTCGTGGATGCATGATACACGTTAGGCACTAAGATCGGCTCACACACTTTCATACTACATATGCATGAGTGTTTATGCTTATTCATGGATGAAACTTGTATGCCATCACATGGATGTTGCATATGGACGGATGTTATGTGCACTCATGTAGAGACTATAAGTTATGTTAGGAATTTGCATACATATGGACGCATTGCACAAACATATTTTGCATTAAGGAGGTTTACTGAATCAGTAACCGCCTGATTTTCGCACTAGATAAGTGCATATACACACACTTTTGCATATGTTCATACAACATTAGAAATCTTTTAAGGACAATGATTACTTGTGGATGATGTTTTGAGTAGATGGATGATGGATGGTAGGATACGTTCTTCCTAACTTGAAGATTTCGGGGACGAAATCCTTTAAGGTGGGGAGGATGTAACAACCCGTATTTTTGAACAACATGTTATAACATAAATCAAGGCAGAATTTAATGTTAAATTATGAATCAAGGGAAACGGGCTGGGCCATTGCGTTCGTCTCGGAAAAATACGCGAAATAGAGTCTGAGTTTTCGAAAATCGGAGTCCGTATGACCAAGTTATGACCCGTCAAAGTTTTCAGAAAATTTCAAGTTCAAAAACAGTTCAAATTTGAATTTAGAATTCAAATTCAACCAAAACAGACTGGGCGGGAAAATTCCCGCCCAGACAGGTCGACAAGGGGGTCGACACTAGGGTCGACCTCCCCCCAACCAGGTCGACACTAGAGTCGACCTGGGGGTCGACCTCCCTGGTTGGCCAGGTCGGCCTGGTGCACCTATTTTGGCTGTTTGGACCTGTTTTGGAGGCTAGTGACGTGAATTGATGGCCTAGATTTGAATTAGGGTTAATCCTATGGTCTAAATTAACCTAATCATCTATAAAAAGACCCTAATACCTAGCCTAAATCATCATAAATCAATCCTATAACTAAACTATGCCAAAATGTTTAATCATGGCCTCCACCCTCTTGTCATAGCCTCCATCTTCATTCATATGAGAGTTCCTAATCTTGTTTGAGAGTTTCTAAGCTTGATTTAAGGCCAAAGTTCAATCTTTCTTCATCAAAGCAAGGATCTTTTGCTTGTTTCTCAAGGGTTTTCATTGGAGCTTATCATTTGGGAGTGTTTAGAGTTGCTAGTGGCTTCGTCTCAATCTTATTTTATTTTATAAGTCTTCATAGCATTGTAAGCCCTATAGTACTCTTAGATATTCTAACTATGAAGTTAAATATGACATGTTGCAAGTTTGAGTTTGGGCCTAAGTATGATATGTGCTTTGATCCTATCATGTTATGCATAGATTTACCCTATCCAAGTTTGTAAACCTATCACCTTGACTTTGTGCATAGAAAGCTATGACCTTTGATTTGGAATGTTGCATTATGCAACATGAGAACTCTCATAACCTTTCTGATAACTTGCATATAATGTTATATGCGAACTTCTAGTCATCATCCTATGTCATCTAGGACCATGTATCTCCTATTCGCTAAGTTTGAATGTTATGCATGTAACATGCAAATTTAAATGAACATATTTATGCCTCATATGCCACCATGTTTAACTTGTGGCCAACCTTATGCCCTTTTGTCATGCTTTTGCCAAGTTCCCTCTTTTGATCTATGTTATGTTATGCGATACGTACATGCGATGGGAATGCGTTGGGTTTGGGTAATATTAATGACATGAAAACATGGTTTTAAAATATGACATGAACATTGACTTGTGATTATGTTTGTAAACATAATGATGGACATGACACTTAGAAAATATGAGTGTGGCCAACTCGAGGTTGGGTTGAGTTTGTAGCATAAATCTACCGGGAACCGACCGGCTTACCTAGTGGCTACAAACAATAAGATCCAATGTGAGTAGTTGGTCATGTCGCGCTTGAAACCCGAGGTTAGACTAAGTTGTGGTGTAAAGCTACCTGGACCCGCCCGACTTAACTAGTAACCACAACAAGGTCTAATGTGAGAGGTTGGGTGCATTAAATTAATTAATGCCACATGATAGGGTTAAGTCATGGACTACTTGAATATTTAACCAATTAAACACGATGGATTGGTAGGGTTAAGTCATGGACTACTTGAATACACTTAACCAATTAAACATGATGGATTGGTAGGGTTAAGACATGGACTACTTGAATACTTAACCAATTAAACCCGATGTATTGATAGGGTTAAGTCATCAACTGCTTGAATACACTTGACCAACTCAATACATGGTTAGGATAGGGTTAACCACACTTAACCCGCTTGAAATCCTAGTTACGTGGTCCTCTTCAGCAGTAACCCTCTTAGAAGTATCATGGGTACCCTGGACTAGGCTAGGGTGGGGCACGATTACTAAACTGATTGTAAGAGACCAAAAGAGACGACTGAAGGGTGCACCGGTTGTTCAGGCGGATCATGGACGTGCACATTAAGTCCGGAGTTGAACATAGGCACTAGTAGGTTTAGACTGTGCGTGCTTGAATTGTGTCTGTGGTTTACACCTTAGGGCTGGATACACCCTGGGGTGGACCTTGCACAGTTAACTACATTCCACGATTAAGCCGTATGACACCGATACACGACGAGTTAGGCTTATAGGGAGCCGATCGACTAGACCGAGTAGTTGGACCTCGATTTAGGTCATCTCATGATGTGGGCCAGCTTTGGGCCAAGGGATCATTTCTTGTTTATACTTGACATGGATTGGAATACTAGTACACACCTGGTGTAACTTAACCTTGTATATGCGATGCCACACTTGGTCTATCTTGTTAACTTTTCACCATGCCAGTTATCACCCTATGCCTCATCTCTGTTTTACATGTCCAGTTAACTTTATTAGTTTTTATACTAATAGTAGATAGGACTTACCAGTCTTTTGACTGACCCGTTTTCTTTCGCCTCTTTTCTTCCGTCCCCCCCCCCCCCCCCCCGGTTTACAGGGTGGGAACACTGGTACCTAGCTTGGATCTTTAGCTGCTTTTCTGGATAGCTCATGTACGATTTGGACTTGAGCATGCTATGGCTTTATTCTGCTTTGAGGATAGTTAACTTTATGTTATTTCCTGTTTTCAGTTTATGTTTTTCTAGACTTTGTTTTGTGGAAAATAATGACTCAGTACTTTGATGTAACTTGACTATGGTTTTGAAATACTAGTTTTATCCGCTGCTTTATTTACACTGTTTTTACTTATATGTTCTGTCTTGTGATATCTGCATGCATGTTTACCTCGTTTAACGCCCCTCCAAAGCTAGTGCCCTTGCAAGAGTGGTATTGGCGGAGGTGGGGTGTTACAGATAATGTTAGCGCCAACTAAACAGTTTTGATGTAGTTGATTTTTTTATGTGATACATTAATATCATCGTTGTTGCATATGATATAGTGTTATTAGTACGTGAATGGCAAATTTATATTGTTTTTTGGTTAGTTTTTTATGTCAGTATTTATAGTTGAATAATATTAGTTAGTAAAGCTGAAAGGAGAGGATGGTAAAAATATTTATTGCCATATCAGAAAGGGAATAGCGACGGATTAGTTGCAAAAAGGGAAAGCTAAATAAAAACGTTGATAAGGTTCCGTCGCTAATCCCTTGACAATTAGTAAGGGTTTACCAATATTTTTTATAAATAATAATTTATTATAAAATACTTATCCGTCGGTAAACAGTTGATAAATTAATCAAAATTAAATTAATAAATAAAAGTATATTTTAATTATATAAATAATATAATGTCGGAAAACTCACGCTACATTCTGTTGCTAAATTTGACACAATTACCGTCATGCTTTTTACCGACAACAGTGTTATACATGAAATCCGTCGCTAAAACCAAAATAACGACGGATTGAAAGCGGATTTTACTGCTGCAAAATCAGTTTTTTCTTGTAGTGAACTCCTAATAATATCGCTTGCCAATATTAATCAAATAATCACAAACGTGGAAGGTTTGATTGATACAAGCGGCTCCCTCCAAAAAGACGTTCGTGTTAACTTGGAGACCAATTCTTCTATCCTCATTCCCACTGTCGCGCGTATCCCTCCAATCAGATCTTCTGATTTCTGCTGTTTTGAATTTAAGCTATTTGTTGAAAGTTCTCTTTTTAATTAACTATTTTACAGTGAGCTATGTATTGTCCCTGCTGTTCTATTGAGAATCTCATTGCTGACTCGAAAGTCAAAACCATGGGAATTAAAGAAATTGGTGACGAGTCACACAATATTTGTCATCATAACTTCATCGTTTATATATTAACATGAATTGGTAATATAGCCCGCAATTGCTTCAAGTTGTACTACATGCCTTCAATGGCTGAACAGAGGACGGCCTGAGCATGCAGCAAACATTCCATTCCATCACCTGACATAGGCGCCAGTTTTGGTTTTTTATTTACCGTATCAAAAGCTTGAAAACGCAATGCAAAGAACTAAGAAGAAGAAGAACCAGTCATGTTAAGAGTACATTTATTTCCAGCACAACACAACATTTAACAAAACAACTCATTAGGGGATATCAATGTAGCAATTGATTAAACAAGAATTTCAACTAATCCGGGAGACAAAAAGAATAAATAAACATGAGAAGATCAGTGAACAAGATAAGTAACAAGCAAAGCTACAAGCATCAACAAGTAAGCAATGCCTTGATCGATTGAGGTGCCATCACTTTTCATCGTCATCGGGGAAGGCACTATGTGCTGATCTTCTGCATTTCCAAGTTGCATAACTCCAGAAAATATGTAAGCAATGACCAACAAACCCAATATAACATTCCTCGAACCCATTTTAATTTCTGCGTATATAAGGATTATATATTGAGGATTATTTTATAATCAAGAGAAAAGCTGTGGAGAAGATTGCACTTTATGGTGTGAACCGGTAATCTTTTTTTTTTTTATATATAAGAGTGAGATGAGATGATATACATAAAATGGCTTAATATGTGACCTTTATATAGTGGCAAGTTCCTTCAATGCTGCGTTGACAGTTTCACACTCTGCGTCAACTACTATGAATTTGACCCATTTGATTCATAAATAAATATATATAAATAGGATGTGTAAAGCGCTGACAGTATATATTGTGCTTGGTCAAATTTGTTGTGGTTGATCAGTTCCTACTATAATTGTTAATTATACTCATTTTGGAGATTTCTAAAGTATACTGTACTTGAATTTTACTTGTCATAAGCAAATAAATGATGTTGATTTGGTCAATGAGCCTCGTCAGCCTTTTTTCTTTTGGCCAGACCTAGCCGACTCACACTAGCAGAATATGGAGAGAAAATTTGAGAAAATACCTGTTCCACGCCCAAATAAAATTACACTAGACATTTTTATTTTTAAACCCCATACCAGAAGAGCAAAGACCGCGTGGATAACTAGTTGAGCATCGAAGTTCAA
The DNA here is from genome assembly GCA_030737875.1 of Allium sativum. NCBI lineage: Eukaryota > Viridiplantae > Streptophyta > Magnoliopsida > Asparagales > Amaryllidaceae > Allium > Allium sativum. The sequence goes on from CM060910.1 coordinate 874,170,994, forward strand.
AAATAAGCTTCAAGCATGGTTCCTGTTTTAGTCTTTTATTGTATCTGGTGTGCAAAAAAGATTGCACAAACGTCGAAGAACAATAAACAAGATTTAGATTAGTCAACTGAACATCAATCTAATCTAATATGAAATATTCTATTAGATCAAACAAACAGTAAATAACTATGGCGATGAAACAAAAAAACAAGTGTACATCCAGTGCAAAGAACAGAGATTTTGTTCCACATGAGAGAATTACAAAAGATTACAAAATAAGAGTTTACATATCTTAACCTCAAATTAGACTTAACAAAAAGAGACACCAATATAATCACTGCCTCCATGCCAGAATGGGTTTATAAAGAAGTCTACCCCTCAATATATAGTCAGTGAAATGTATATGAGTCATCAATCAAATTACCAAGATATGGTAAATAATAATGGATGTAAAATAGATAACAAATGATGCGATAGCAAATAAATCATTAATTACCTTCAATAACATAGATGGAAGAAAATAATCCCTGGATTCATCTCGTACAAATGAAATTAATGCTTTTCCATATTAAAAATATATTTACTTACCATTTCGCACATTTGTTTCAACTTATTGCGATTTGTATCACTAAAATTTAGCAGTATCATGGTGTATCAATAAGTAATTGAAAATACATCTTTCTCAGGCGTAACAATATAATTTTAACCGCTTTCTTTCTTTGTTCTGAGTTGCATACTAATGTTTCGAACTGATCTGAAATGATAAGAGCTGGTCGGAGCTGTATGATCATCAACGCACTCAATTGCAAAAGCAAATGCAAATAGACAAACTAAAAGAATTAACGTTAATTCAATGGGAAAAAACCTTAGGAATAACGAAGAGCCCCAAATCTCATGTCCCCTCTATACCCAACCAATAAGAATTCCTGATTTTCACCTATTTGCAATAAAGTTCGAGGGTTTAATTACAAAAAAGTGAAATTGAGGGGTCCTTATTGATTGGGTATAGGGGACAGAAGAAATTGGGTATAAGGGACTTTATTCCAGTCGTCGTCTTACAGCAATTCCAACTGCTATTATTTATACATGACTAGCTATTATTTTTCATACCCTTATTTTAAATCAACAGTACACCTACTGATTTTCAATCTTTTAATTGATTTCCCTTGAGACATCAAACTAACAATACTAGTATTACCGTACAACAGTGGGAAAACCGACCATTAAGTTATACAAATTCGAACTACAAAACTATTTGTTATTGTTTAAACTTTAATTTTTCTTAGATATTTGAAATAGTCAGCAATGCTTCTAAAATAGAGCTTATAAAAGATGGGTTTGTTGCAAATAACTTTATTTGTTGGAATTTACATTAGTTGTGAGATTACGTAAATTTAACATTATGACACTATCCGCTAGACATAGTCACATAGTGAGTACAATCAGTTTACGTGTTCCATGGCCAATTTAATCTCGTAAAGATGGGTTTCATTGTTTATACATATAAATAATGGTTGTCTGATACATTTTAACTTTCTTCCAAGATATAAGCGTCAGTTATCATGCTTGATTACTATGAATTTGACCCTTTTGCTTCATATATATATATATATATATATATATATATATATATATATATATATATATATATATAGTGCTTGGTCAAATTTGTTGTGGCTGATCAATTCCTCCTACAGTTGTTAACTATACCAATTTCGGAGATTTTTGAAGGCCCTGGTGACCTACTCGTCATTAGTATAAAAATAGTGATTTTTAATTAGTGTGTGCCTCATCGACATTTCTTCTGACAGACCCTGCTGTCTTGGCTTATTGGCTTTTGGCTACGTACACGTTAGCAAAATACTTTAAATAAAAAAGATGTAAATACTTGTTCCACGCCCAAGTAATATTACTGTTAGGTTGCGCTCGCAGGCTTTTTTTGCCACACTTCCGTTTGTGGTCGCGTCGGACGTCTGAACATGGTCCACCACGCTCCCAACAACGATTTGTCATCGCTGGAAATTATCCAGTTGGCGTTGGACGCATCCGATGCATCTGACGCAAGATGATTAATATTTCTAATTATACTTAATAAATGAAAGTTTATATAGCTTGGTTGGTAAATGTGCATGGCTTGTTGGAGAGTAACCAATGATCAAATCCCATCTTCACCCTATTTTTAGTGTTTTGTTGTACACTGTTTATTAATGCTACTGTAGACTATTTGTTAATGCTTAATGTTATTTTTCATTTTTTTTAAAATGGTAAAAACACATTCACTAACTAGATTTAACCGTCCAATTAAAAATTAATGTTAATTAATTCAAAACAATAATTTAACAATTAAATACCCCGTTCAAATACCACACTCAAGTACCCCATTCGTAGCTCAAAACGAATTCCCCGTTCACTACAATACCACGTTCAAATACTCCGCTCAAATGCCCCGGTCAAATACTCCTCTTTCGTTCGTTAATAACACACCCTTACTCTAATATTTTTTTACTTTTCAAACTATGCCAAAAGTGTATACCACGCGCATGGATAAGCAACTAAAGCATCAAGTCTAGAAAAATAAGCTTGAATTATGGTATAACTTCTAAGATATTATGGTGTACCAATAAAAAAAGAGGAAATACATCGTTCTCATGCTTTAACAATATAATTTTAACCATTGTCCATCGTTGTGTTATGGAAAACTGGTAATTATTCAACACATCTGTTGCAAAATATATTTACAAAGATTCTGCAAAAACGAATAAAGCCAATTATGCAACAGAAAAACAATTTGCAAAAAATGTGTCGATTTATATTTTGGAAAACTGTTTGCAAATACTTTGTAGAAAGCACATTTAATTATGTAATAGGGAAACCTGTGCAAATACTTTGCAAAAATCTGTTTGCAAAGTCCTTGTAGAAAACCTGTTCTAGAGAATCAACAAAATGAACAGTACCTTTATGTTTGTCCGATTCCAGAATGTTCTGTTTCCATGAAACAATATTGTTCTCTCTATATCGCAGAAGATTGATGAACAACAGTTTTCCAAGATAAAACGAACATACTCTGCAAAACTGCATTGAAATTTGCATAGCATCACGAACTCAATAGAGTAATAAAGAACATAATTGTAACGAGGAACAAGAAGAGCAGATTTCAGAAAATTATTATTATTATTTTTGTGCTTTGTTTGCCAATTACAAAGTGCTAAGTGCCTCAAATATGCCTCAAACACAATTCGTCCACGCTGCGGATGCAGGTAGGGGTACGGGTTCGAGCACGGAAATAGGCTCGGGCGTGCGCGCATGCGGTTTGGTGCGTTGCACCATCCGCTAAGACGACATTTTCTTTTATACATCTTTTGTCTCATGGTAATTATAATAATGTCCTCGTCTTAGTATATAACCATAAAAAATTTATTACATGCTTAGAATGTGAAACTATACATATTCTAAGATATTTAATACATAAAATAGTCATTCATTTCCAACACGTACCTTGAAATTTTGACCAGATCTAAAGTGGTAACAGATGTATGAAAAACACACCGAATTGCAAAAACCGATATAGATAGGCATATTAGTTGGTTGTATGTTGTTTGGTTGATAGCACTTTACCGACGTTGGTTTGAACCACAGATGCCAATGAATGGAATACATAATGGAGCACAATCTCATGATAAAAAGCATGAAAGGCTGGCAACGACACAAGTTTATCTCGCCTAGCGACAAGCAAAAGAAAGAGTAGATGCACAACTGGAATAAACCTACCCCAACCAGAGAACATTGCGTATATCCTGCAACAACAACAAAAAAAAAAAAGATAAAAGAAAAAACGAAAAACGAAAAGTAAATAACCATATTGTAAAGAAAAAGTTTTTGTTTCAAACCTAAGGTTTCAGCCACCAATGGCAGTTTCCAAAAACCTAAATTTTCCGCATTTTCAGCCTCAAACATTCATCCGGCCATCAATGGTTCATGGCCTTAAAGCTATTAACGGATATCCGAAAATTCTGAAATCCATCCGCATGCGTGTTCTAAAACCGATAAATATTTTGCATCCAAAAAAGGGTTGCAAATACAGATACATAGACATCCACATTCGAAAATAACCCGTCTCAAATTTCTTTAATATTATGCTTAAATTATATGTATTTAAGTAAAATTAAAATCATTTATTTATTGCTTTATTAAATTAAAGGTTCATATCATATGTATTAAATGCATATTTACTACTCAAATCAATTTACTTTTATAATAATTGTTTATTTTTAACACTTTAGTAATCAACGAGGTTGAAAAACGTTTACATTAAACTAAAATTTTCCATTTATGTCTCTTTGTTTATCGATCGTTAGCAGATGAAATAATTATCCGATATTCATCTGTATTCGCGAATACAAATATCCGATATTTGAAGATGATTTCTTATGTGAATATGTATATTGCATAATCCGTATTCAAAAGTATCAGTTGACAGCCTGTAATGCCCTACCTCTATACTCACGTTAGCCAAGGTCATTGCAAGCAAGGATGTCAAGTAGCCCAAAGAATATGGCTATTGAAGAGCGACCATCCGTATAATAGCTTTGAACAAGTGTTAAACATGTCGGATAATGTGTACTTACTTTTTATTTCTCATGAGGGAATCCAACACATCTAATTCAAGTTCAAACCCACTATATAGTGGCTATATATAATTTGGAATCGATATAAAATACATAATAATACAATCAGAGTCAGACAGAGATATTCACATCACTAAGACGGAAATAAATATGAATATAATATATAAAAAGTGGACATAATATAAGTGGTCGTGCAAAATCCACTATATCATAAAATACAAGATACAAGTACTACACAAAAGGATATGTACGCTTGTGAGTCTCTATCTCAAATACATGAAAGGTAAAACTACTAAATAACTTCAGTTGGCCAAAAGGAAAAGCTAGTCCAAGCTACAGTCAAGGAGTACTGTAATACCTCAGTCTGACCCGAGTATTATACATAAGAAAATAAACAATAAACGGATCAACCTAACTGTACTCATCATAATAAACTAAGGTAGAAATAGAGATATAAATAGAAACAACATATAGGTGATAACAACAATGATCACACGTAAAATGTGAAGGCTGGATATGTCCAGAAGATATGCCAACGAAATCGCAGTGCTATATATGGATATCTCAATATCGTTGAGACTCGGATTGGTAACACAGTGTCAATAAAACTTAGATTGATAACATAAGAATCTCAAAAGTGGGGAGGCCAAATTCAAGACGGGAGCCCAAATTCAAGACGGGAGTCCGAAGACTCACCAATACATGTATCGAGGATTGAGACGCGATCTCAAGGTAGATAACTGATAATGTTGAGTCGAAGCTCCTACAATAGTCCGAGGACTGCGGGTTGTGACTCCACTAATAATCCGAAAGATCTTTGATATAATCAAATGAACCACGTGTATCAAAGATTGAGACGCGATCTCATGGTGCCTACTCTATGAACCACGTGTATCAAAGATTGAGACATGCCCCATTAACCACTTACTCTACTCGAATATTTACGAACAAGTTGTATATTCCACTAGAAATACGAAAAGATCATTGCCACAGATTTTAATCGATCAAGCCCAAGAACTAACCGCCGAAGCAAAACGCAAGGGTTCATAGTCGTTGTTTTTACTAAGACATTTAATTAGATTTCTCATACGAACGAGAAAAAGGTTTATGAAATCATATACTAGTAGATTTATAAAGCAATTTATAAATAACTACATATAATGAAACATGATTAGAAACCATTTTAATAAAAGATTTTAGTATCTGCTAATAATATAAAACCCTTTTATATAATTTCAAAGTGGCAAATCTCGTGTAATTGCGATCAAAATAACAATCAAACAAAGAATTCACGTTTTAATAATGTAAATTAAATTTCACGACTATCGATTATAAATTCGTTTATCATGAATCAATCGAATGTCCGTCTAACTGAGCTATTGGAATACATTGATAAATGCAACTGAAAAGTCAAAGGAAAAGAGCAATCGAGTCGAAACTCGACCGAGGATAAGGCTGAATGTACCTGAATTGTCGACCGTGGTCTCTACCGGTCGACAGTAAGAATAAAAGCTGAACAACATACAATTTCAGACGTCTGAACCCAATTTCAGACGTCAAACCTGATTCAGATGTCTAAAACTGGATTTTAGACGTATGAAATTGGCCTTTGCAAATTCCCAAATACCGGTTCGGACATCTAATTTTTTTCAAACGTCTGACCTGCTCCATGAATGTTTTCAAGGTGAAAACATCACTTAATGGCTCTGGATCGACACTGTATTACTCTAGACTCTTCGATAGGTTAAAGATATTCCCTAATGTAAGCACATGAAAAGACGTCCATACAAGGGTTTACACTAGAAATCATCAAAATGAGATCAAAACATCATAAACCAAAAAGTTCATAGACAAACAATCCAACTCATGCCATTCAAATACAATATGAACGTGCCAAAGGCAAACTATATAAGCATATAGCTTGAGGCATAGATGTGAATTCTCCAAGAACTCACCTTTGATCTTAAGGAATAAAGGAGAAGCTTCGAACCTAAGTTAGATCACACTCATTTCAAATATAGCTTGCTAATCTTCAGTCTAAACATGAATGCACAAATTTCCTAGGATTTAGGTTATAGGAAATCTCACAAATCAAGGAGAAAGCAAATTAGAGAGATGGAGAAGGAGATGGAGAATCTTATTCAAGTTGTCTCTTTGATTTTCCCCTTGATTTGGATCTTCTGAAGCTAACCTAACTTTGGAATTTTAATTTGCAATTCCTCTCTCCATTTTTTTCTAAGTGTTAGGAAATGAAATGAATGTGGGCTGTGGGGGTGTTTTGGTAGAAAGTTTGGGTCCAACCATTATGGCAACGGTTCCACTTAACACAAACAAGAAGCACCAAAATTTCACAAACTTGAAACACATCGATGTTACAGTTTTGGTTGTCGTAAACAGCATTTTGAACTCTATGGAAGTGGTCTTGAGTCCAAATTCATCCATCCGCAAAAAGTGACTTTTCGGACATTGTGACACCCCACGTCCGTTAATGTCACTCTTTATCAGAATGCATTAAGTTTCGTGAAGCGTTATAGGTAAAACAGAAACAAAATATCACAAGATAGATATAAAATAGCAGCGGAAATTTAAAACTTCATTATTTTTCAGAAAATATCGTAGTCTCAAAACTAATTACAACATCAGGTATAAAATACTGAAGCTGAGTACATCAAAACAAAACATCCGGCTTGCACTAAAAACCATCAAAGTATAGAGATGTAAAAATCATATCCCCAGTAAAAGCCATAATAAATAGTCAAGTAATCAAAGAGACACATCAAAGCAGATCCAGATTCAAGCAAAAACATAAGAGAGAATTATAATCAAGCTTGAGAGCTCCCAAGCAACGGGTGTTACCCCAAACATAAATAACAGGTGCCCCAACGGAAACCGATAGGACTAGATGTACCCTAATTACTATCCCCAAGCGATCTTCTCCCTAGCTTGTAAATACCCTGTGTCGGCCCCACAATAGGTTGCATTACTTCCTAAAGTGGCAACCTATAGAAGGACATAGACCTATTTACTGGTGCTGCATTGGCTTATTTCCCCCTACAGACCAGACTCGTGCACGCACATGACTCCGTTGAAACGCGCCCGTATACACCCCCTTGTTGTCTCTAACAATTCTATGATTTTTGTTTGATGATAACAAACATATATTTATTATTATAAATGTGTTTGTTATAGTACTGTTTTACTACATCACAAACAGGAATATAATATTAATGTGGAGAGTTTAATATTTTTGAAAATCATCTTGAATAATTAGTGGATATATTTGTGATGGAATTATGATTATATTATTTTTTAGAATTACGATAATTGAAAATTTTCAAGAATCCCTGTACAGTTGAAAGTATTTCATAATGTGATTAATTTAGAAATTTATTTCACAAACCATTTCTGTACCTACCACATTTCTATCATCCATATTGGTTTTATATACTGAGGAGTATTTCATTTTGAAACAAAAAATAATAAAAATATAATATTCATAAGTGTTTCTCTAACCTCATTTAAAAATCAAAGCTCTGGTCATGCATGGGTATGAGATTACTTATATTTAAGCTACAACTGATCTAATTTAAAAATCCAAGATCTGGTTATGCGTGTCAGTGTGCTCTTAAATAAAAAGAAAAAGAAAAGGAAATTAAATAAATAAATAAAATTTTATATGAAATTCTCCTTAGTGTGTAAAAATCAGCCTATCAATCCATTTTCTATTTTGTGAAATGTGTTAATATATTATGATCTGTTGATTGATAGTTATTGGGATTTGAGATTATTTGATTTTGTCACTTAAATTGAATCTATAATCATAGTCCAAATTCATCACTATTTTGTGCTCATCTTTTATAAAAATTCTTTTGAAAATAACTGGAAATCATTTTTAAAACTCTCTCCATTTTTATAAATTTCATCATAAATCTTTCATTCTAAAATGTGAAATTTGCCACTAGTTCTTAGAATATTATGATTTTTGTTTGATTAATTGAGATTTATGATGAATGTTCTTTCTCTTAAGCTAATATATATGTATATATATGTATATATATTATCATTTTTCATCACTGTTTTAATTTATGTATCCTTTTGATGATAACAAAAGGGGGAGGATGGTTAAGATTTTGATTTATGAGTGAATATTTCATACATATTTTAATATTGAAAAATTCATTCAATTTATTCTGTTCACTCATGCACATATTTAGGGGGAGTTTAGTTGTAAGGGGAGCGTTCAAATAGGGGGAGTTCAATAATCCACTGTCAAACACATTTATTATAATAATACATTCAAAATATTATTTTATGTTTGTCATCATCAAAAGGGGAGATTGTTGTCTCTAACAATTCTATGATTTTTGTTTTATGATAACAAACATATATTTATTATTATAAATGTGTTTGTTATGGTAGTGTTATACTACATCACAAACAGGAAATTTATATTAAAATAGAATACTACTCTACAAGAATTCAAGTATTCAAACAGTATTTTATTTAAATATGATATTCTATTTCAGCATTCCAAATAGTACAAATTTATAACTTCACTATTTGTACATTTCACCGAAATATAACACATTCACATTCAATTTCATTTTTATACATTGTTGCCTCGCTGCAACTCTCAAACACTCATGTTACATTTCAGTTACACAATTGTATACACATACACTTCATTCTCTGATATATATACATTGATGCATTCACTGACATGGTCCTAGTCTTCTTGTCTTCACAGCTTCACAGTCAGTCCAGTCTTCTGCTTACTTGTCACAGGAACACACACAGTAATCTGGAACAAAAATATTTTATATTTTAACAAATATAATTTTTATTTTAAAAATTTATTTATCTTAGAATTTTTGTGTGTTTCTCATCATTTTTCATGACTTGTTCTGATTTATATATATCCATCTATGTCTAGACAGCTTGTGATATTCACAGTGATACACTGTAAATACCACAAGGTAGATTGTATACTCTATTGCTCACACATCAGCCTCAACACACTACACTGGTTTGCTGATCAAAACCATCATCATCATTAGCTGATTCTAAACAGCCACAACATAGATATATCGGTCTGCTGATAAATAATATAACTACATGTACACGATACATGTATATGCATACATGTGTATGTATATATACATATATATGTGTAGGTGCATAAGTGAGATCATATGAAATACATATGTCCAACCAAACATTAACTAGCAGCAATTAAAAGTATCTCAAGCTAAAAGAAGTTTAACATGGCCAAGCAAACATAGATGGAAAGTACATAAATAAAACAGTTCAAGCAGCATGTATATGTCAATATCAAGTCTGCATGTCATGGCTAGGGCTAAGCAAATACAAGGACACAAGACAAGGCCAAATTTTGGTAAAGACACAAGTGCCAACATCAAACTAGCATGAATACAAGAATGGTCAAGCAACATGAACATGAATGCTAGACCAAGCACATGCAGGGCACAAGCACAAAACTATGGCACAACATCAATCTGGACACAAGCAAGATTGCAAATGTGCACAACAATTACATGATGGGAAACATTTTATAGCAGTATTTACATGATTCATAAAAAACAAGTGCAGAAGCTAACTTAGGGTTGGTTCAGCAAAGAAGGACTATGTACATGGTCGAGCAGGGATGATGAATGAGAAATTTCATGGGACTTGCACAAATACACAACAATACAAAAGAAACAAGCATCAAGTATGTATTGCCAAGAACTAAGATAGATCAAGTCCACACAACATGACAAGACGAGTTGAGCCAAATTAAAGAAATGCATAAACAGTTGGCATGAAAGCTAAAGTGCAATAATCATGTATCACGCAGGGGATTTAATGAATTCAACAGTGAAGTGTTTAGCAAGAAATCTCAGAGTGTTTCCAGAAAATATGGATTTGTTTTTGGCATTAATAAATTCAGTCATTCCTGAAATCATTTTCATATACTTGGCAAGAAAACATTTTGGCAATCAACATATTTGGCAAGGATTTATTTTTAGATTTTACAATGCAAAAAAAAAAAAAAAATCCAGGAAAGTAGTCAATTTCAATATCGTAACTTCTTTCTAGTTTTATTTCAGCATGGAAGCAAAATGAAAAGCAGAATTTAAATCACAAAGAAATCGCAGAGTATATTTGGAAATTTGGACAAAATCAATTTCAGTGATTTCATGTTTCCAGAATTGTACATATATGGGATCAATCAGGAAATGTAAATCACAATGAACCTTTTCTGGCAAGGTTCAATCTTATTTGCAGAAATCACAGCGTTATCCTTGGCAACAAACGAGACAATTAAATCGAAGTATTCATGCAACAATCAAGGAAACGCAAAATCAAATCAAGCCATTCACAAAGGATATCAGAGTTTTTTTTAAAGATTTTTATAATCCTATAAGAACACCAAATCATCACAGGAATTAGGGATATCCCAAAAACAAAAATATTCGAGCAAGAAGAAAATTTTAGAGAGCTTACTTCTTTCGATTTCTATCTTAAGCTTCCCACATCAGTCAAGAAGAAAGCAGCATGAATCTGTCGAAATTCAAGTGAACAACTTTAAAGAACATCAGAGCTAAATTCTAGAAACCAATTTCAAATCGCATCGAGTTTTTGGGATTGATGAAAACCCTAATTTCATTTTTATCGACCGCCATGTTTTAGAAGAAAAAAGGAGAGTCAGGCTTAAAGAATAAAAGAAGGGTCGGCCATGTTTTGACATAGAGTTACAAAGGGGGTTTTTAGTTTTTATTTATTGTTTTGTTTTTTAATTTCTCTAGTAAAAACATCATATTTGTTTTCTAGTTTTTTCCTGTAAAAACTAGGTTATCTAGTTAGGGTTTTTAACTAGCGGTTTACTAGTTTGGCATTAAAACTAGAGATTACTGGCTACGGGGTTGTAGCTAGGGGAATAGGGGATATAGATCAGTCTATGGTTTTGAGCGTAGGACTAGAACAAGAGCGAGGTTCGCGAGTTTATAGGGTTTGTAAGCGGGATTTGTTTTATTACCTAGTAGAAACCTTAGTGAATGCAGCAGTAGGTAGAGTTTGCCGAAGCTGGGTATATCTGTGTGTTATTTACATTCCGAATTTACTTACTCTGCTATTATTTGTGATCTGGTATTTTAATATCTCGTTAAAATTCAATAAACCCTATTCACCCCCCTCTAGAGTTAATCTAGATCCAATACTCCTTTCAGATGAAACTCTTACAATCAGTTCAGTATACGTGCCCGAGCCCCTACCTAGTGCGGGGTCCCCCATTTAATACCAGAATTGTAATGGCGCGCAAATCCATACTATCTGAGTTGACCAAACAACACACGTCCAACCCAAATAATACAGAAATACGGGTCATTAGGGTTAAAGAAAAAGAAATAGATAGAATAAGAACAGAAACCACAACACAGAATCTCATAGCGGAACAAATAAAATATAATCTCATAATCATAACTTTGAAATACAAATTTTTGTACCATATGTACATACCATTATCAGATATCAACATATATACAATACAGCTGAAATAACTCTAAATAACTAACGGTGAAGCCTCCTGCTTCAAGCTCCTCTAAGTGTATCTATAAAATCCTGAAACACTTGACTGCCCGTACAAATTTGGACACCCTAGAGTTTAGGCGAAAACAAACAAAATAAACTTTGGGTCAGTCATGGGACTGGTGTGAGTAAACTCCAACCATATTGTTTAACTTTGAAAAACCTTTTGAAAGAAAAAGATAATAGTAAGACCGGTCCACACATAAACATGGATAGTTTTTACATTGCTATAACCCAAAACATCTTTGATATCAAAATCCAGTGATATTATAATTATGTCTAATCAAATAAATAACCAAATAGTAGAACGCTTGCATCTCACGCTCTACATATATAGTATAAAATCAAAAACCACAGGGCGCTTATTGGAGATTAGATTCCAACTATGACAAGGTATGGGGCCACCTCCCGATCAGTGTACTCTAGAGGGTATACACTGGGGTTCAGCAAGAACATCTTGTAACCCTGCCATACATGACTGCCCACTCATTTAGCTTGAGTATAGCGAATATATTGTCACCCACGGTTGTCGGCCGTCCAACCATAATCCGTAAGATACAAAATCAAAAGAAAAACAATAATTGAATTTTCTCTAGGTCGGTGACAAATATACCCTGCTTGGGTATAACCCATCTAGCCATGCTGCCTGCCTGATTTTGGTCATTTCCCAGTTGTGAGGCTAGAGGCTACGTTTACTTTTTTAGAACATCTAGCCACCATTCACTTTGAATGCCACATCGTCAAACCCGTCAAATCACTCGTTGATCTTCTCAAAAATATTACGGATATAAAGGCTAAGAGAAACGAACTTTTCTACCACCAGACGTAATACCTTGAAAAGATAGTCTTACGTGATTCGTTAGGAATACTCTGTCAGACATTCGTCCATACAAGTGGTCCTGGGAATGGACAAACAGAACAACCCTTGTATTTCACTCCGTCTACCATTATCTTCAGCACAATCTATTTTGCAACGCCTATGCCCATACAGAGTGGTTTTCGGATATAAAATCCAACCGGTCTCTCTTTGTTGACAACAATGGTCAAAAATCTTTGATAGCCGGTGATTTAACTATCAAAGGAAAAACAAACATCCATCAAAAAATCATTGGCCCTTTCTAATTAATATTCATTCATTAACTATTTTCCAAATTCCTTATTGAATTCTATATATATCGATATATTGATTTCTAGTTATCAAATTTCTCAAAAATATTCTAACTCCTTAAATTTCTGGAAACTTTCGTGAGCACCTCCTTTGTACCGGTCAATAGCTCAAACCCCAACTTGCCTTCTAAGCCCTTTCCATTCAACAGGAAAATCAAAAAGCCAAGCGGCTTGCCCATAGGCTCATAAAATCTCATATGAAAATTGAAACATGTACCTTTTTGTCGGGCACTTAATATATAGTCTTCATTCTCTTCATTCCATACCTGCTTACATATATATGTCCATTTCCTAATCATTTCAATAAACCTATTACCTTTTTAACAAAATCCGTTAACCACCTTTTTAGTTCGCACTTTTGCCTAAGGCGCTTTTGATTTTGAACATATCATATTCGATTATATTTTAATTCTCTTATACACAAATAGAATCCCATTTCTAACTCGAGTTTCATATTTGATTCCAAACTTGAATTCATAAATACGATATACTTAACAAAGGTCAAGTTCGATTCGAAATCCCATTAACTGATTTCTTTTCAAATTAGTTAATATTATACCACAATCCAAAAATATGATTTTTATATGAAAAAAATCACTTCATTTACTCTTCTTGAGTTTATATTTATTTTATATCTCAAATTTGGATTTTAAAAAGATTAGGATTTTATTCGCTCGAAATCCTTTAAATTTATTAAATAAACCGTTATGATTTAAAAACGATTATGGTGATGTTTTTCTTAAAATTTGATTTTGACATAACTCAAAATCTATACGACGAAATCAAGATATTTCTCTTCCATTTGAAAACTATCATTTAATAGACCCGAACGTTTCTTGTTTCATTGAATTCCGAGTTATATTGAGTTATATACAATCGATTGAAGTTTAAAACGCCAAATTACGAACTACCGCGCTGCGGCGGGTTAGTTTTAATTAAATTAAATATAAATGTTTAAAAGCTTCGTTTATTAAATAATTCCAACTCCATTTCAATACTTATAATATACATTAAACCAGCTTTCCAAATTTAACTTAATATTTCAAATTATCCTAGTTCGTCAATTATTCCTTTCCCTATATCATAACTCAATTATAAATTTATTTATAGCTTAATTATACCTCAAATTCCAATTTCTATATAAACCCGTCGGTTTTATCCTACTTCAAGCTTTGAAGATTACAATTGGACATAAATGGAAAAATACCTAATTTCAATATCTTTAACCATTACAAACTAATATCATCCCCTGATAATAATGAAGTCGTTCAAGTTGGGGTATTTTAATTACCTCTCAGACCTTGATCGACAACGTTCTTATCTTGAGACAGATAAAAGTTCGTAATCCAACAACTTGGTTTAAATATCACCTTTTATTCCATTTATTACATTTGGAAATCTATTTCCAAAATTACTCGATGAAAATTATTTCACCACATTTATAAACATTGTTTATAAATTTGCTTCCATGTTAAAACAAAACTTCCATTTTAACAATTTATTTGATACTCGATTCCAATTTTGGAATATTTTATCTTATAACTTGTATATATATATATATATAGAATTTATTTTATTTTTAATTCTAAATTAAATTTTTTATTAAATAAATTCCAATATCCCTTTTGGGAACAATTTATTATTTTATTAAATTGACATAGTCGAATTCTAACCATAAATCCTTATGGATTTATTCTAGTTCAATTTATATTCCGAACATCATAATAAATTTCATCATTTCCTTTTGAAATGATTCCAAATTTATAAATCTCTTTTAAATTCATACTTGAATTTAAATTTATAAAGTATTCAATGAAACAACATTTATATATTCCACTTCTTGTTTTAAATATTTAAAACTAGTTCCTATTTCAAATCTTATTTGAATCCAATTTCCATTCTGGAAAATAAATCTTCCTTTTCAAATTCAAACTTGAATTTAAAATCTAATATTAGTAACTATAATTTTCCTTTCCATTTATAGTATTGTTTATAAATTCAGCTACTTGTTTTTATTATTAAAAACAAGTTAATATTTCTCAATCCATTTGAACTTCCATTTCCATTTCAAAAAGTAGATTTTCCTTTTTAAATTCAAATATCCCTTTTTGATATTTTTAAATATAAATATCTAGGGCCAATGATATTCTAATATCCAAACACACAAATCATCCATTCCATTCACATATCACACACATTTCTAAATATGTAAATAATAGTAAATAAATTTGAGGTGTCCAGTTGGATTCCTCCGACCTGTTTTTTTGCATCCACAGATGTCAGACAACATAAATAATACTAATCCTGCTTCAAGGTAGGATATCGCGGTATAGAAGGTCATACACTCATATATTGTGGGGTGATAGGGTCATTTGCTAATGATACTACGGGCATCCGCTAATGATGCAGCAAGAAATCCAATATATATAATAGCCACAACCACCAAGCATAATAACTAATATGCATAATAACCACAAAACAACAATGCAACTAAGCAACCAATAAACAATGTATAAAAAAATCCGATTATAATAAATTATAATCGAACTAGAGAGTGAGTTTACTCACCTTGATTTTTATTTTTCTGAATATCCTATTAATTCCCAAAATGTTGCGTCTTATGAATCAACTCGAATAGTCTGCAACTGAATATATCTGCTCCTACGATAATTTAATTTTATTATCAATTAAACCATTATTTATTTAAATTCTTCTACGTAATTGAAATTTCAAAACACACATACCTTATCACCCACAAACAGCTCGACTAAATCCACGAATTCTATTCTTAATACTCGGCCCATCCCATAAAAAATAGCCCTAAAACTGTAATTATTCATTATGGCATTCCCTCGAATGCTTCGTCAAAAATTCTACTATCTTCTTGCTAACATACCGACCCTTGTTCTGTTGCAGCTATAACATCAAACACCATTTCCAGTCCTCAGTTTCATTTACTACAGCCTCTCTACCATTCGATCACCCTTAGACAACACTGTTGCGCCTCCCGATACCCAACTTCACTAGTCAAACACACTCCAGTAATCCTAAATACCCACTGCCGCATATCCCTAATTCATTCCATCGCACTCCCTTTTCTTCCCTGAACAACCACCATTTACCACCCTTCACCGGAAATCTGCAGTACTCCTCATTCATCTGATCCGCCTCGCCACATTGAGTTCGCCCAGGCACTCAGCTCGAACCCCAACGTCGTCAACTTGCCAAAACTCATATCCAGATGTCGATGCCCTAATTCAAGCTTCCATCATCGATCGCGATCTCTAGGTTGGTCCGCACCCCCAAAAATCACAGCATCGATCTCGAGTTCCTGTTCGTCATCTGACAGTCAACTCCACCCAAAATAATTGGCCTCGTTTTCATCGTTCCACGAGATTGCGTACCCCTTCACTTCACACGAGCACGTCTAGAAACCCAGTCCTCTAACATCGACTTCCTTGATATGAGCATCCCCAAACCGAATTCCATTGCTGCCCCCAAAATACCCAGCCCTATGCATACGTTGTTCGGGTTCGAACATCGCTGGTCTTCCTTACACCCTACAATACTTACATGGGTTTAAAGAAAATTCTTAAAAGAGATCGACATATCAAGAATAAAACGATTTAATTAAAGAAATGATTTTATAGATTTTATCGAAGAATTTGAGGGATGGATTTCGAATTCTCGCTTTGAAAGGATTGAACGGAGAGGAATGGGAATTAGAGTTAAAGGAGGTATCAATGTTCGTTTATAATCGAGGGGAGGAATAGAAGTACATACGCCATAAATTTTATGTTTGCTTTGCCTGGAAGGAGGAAAACAAATTTTACTGTTCAATGTGAATAATGTCTGCTCGAATTAATTTTAGGGTAGCGGATTTTATATGGAGGTCGGCTGATTTCAGATTTTATTTGATTTTATATAATAAAATGTACCGAAATATCTCGTGCTCTATACCATGCCATCCTGAACCGCAACGACCGATGTTACAAGATCATAATGCTATTCTGAACTTAACTGAACATATTCTGAAATTTAATTCCACTGTATATAAGAGATACAAATTAAATTAATGACTTAAATTAAATTCGATTTAAAATATAACCGATTTCAAACCATTAATTTCATCGATAATAACTTTTTATTATCGTTCTAATTCGGATAGAATTTATATCAATCGACTGAATTGTTTCAATTCAGTTCTAACTGCGAATCAATTATTATTTGTTTCATACTACGATAATTAAATATATTCGATATTAAACCGCATATCAAATATTAAATCGGTAAATTTTGTATAAAAATTCATTTATTTTTCTGGTTTAACATTTAAAATAAATTTAAATATTCATTATAAAACAGTTAAAAATCTGGGACGTTACATTCCATCACCTTAAATGAATTTCGTCCCTAAAATTTCTAAGACAGAAGAATGCTACAGCCCGTTAACTCATCAAAAACCCACTTTGTTGTAACTCGGTATTCATATTCTATTATTTAAGGCCCATACAAGTTTAAATTTTCATGGAAATGTTTAATTTCAGTTCATTTAATTGGTTTCCATGATTTCAGTTTATTTAACTTGCTTAAGTAAAATTCCAGAATTCAAATTCCTGGGTTTTTATTTCAAATCTTTTCGAAATCATATAAATATATTCCACATTTGAATTTTTCAAACAACTTGGTTTCTTCTAACCAATTTTTGTCACAAACTTTTCTAAGGTAGCAATTCGTCACTTAGAAACTCGAAAATGAACACCGACAATGTCGCGGTTCATTGTTAGAATTATTTTCCAGTCACCAAAGTGAGTTCAGTGCTTTATCACTTTCAAAATGATTTTTTTTCAAAAATCCTCCCAAAACAAAGCTATATTTTTTTGTAACACTTCGGAAAATATTTTCCAAATATCCGGGATTTAAATTCCAAATTCTGGTTTGAATCCAATTTTAATTCATCTTATTTGTATATATTATTCATATACAAGTTCTATTTGGTTATATATAACCATTTCAGTTTTTTATAATCTTATTTGATTTTAATAATAATAGCAACCAATTCATCGATTGATATATATATAATAATCTCGAAAAATTATTCTTTTTATATAAAAATATAGTTTAGGTAAAATTATTTCATTTACTCAGCTTTTGAAACAATACTGTGTCGAATTACTCTGTTCAGGTGTTTAGAAACATCTATCGATATAGTAGTGCATTCTATATCGACTAGAATTCATAAACCACTCGATAAACCAATCAACACAATTTTAAACAGTTTTTATATCAACTAACAAATACGCTTTCTCATATATACACTCAACTCATTCTAAGGTACTACTGACCCTATCTCTAATGAGTAAACCCCCACAAGCCTAGGTGTTCGCTTAACCTAAGCTCCGATACCAACTGTAATGGCCCCCAAATCTGTACTATCTGAGTTGACCAAACAACACACGTTCAACCCAAATAATACAGAAATACGAGTCATTAGGGTTAAAGAAAAAAAATAGATAGAAGAAGAACAGAAACCACAACACAGAATCTCACAGTGGAGTGAATAAAATATAATCTCGTAATCATAAATTTGAAATACAATTTTTTGTACCATATACACGTACCACTATCATATATCAACAAGCCATCGTGTTGACGAGGTCGCGGGGGCAAAGCTCTGGACAAACCCGATCTGAACAGGACGTTCCGAACCGAACTGACCAGGAAAACCCGAACCGACCAGGAAGTACTGAAGCTGCTCAGACCCCTCCAAACTGAATCGCCTCTGACACCCTACTCCGATCCAAACCGAATGAGGGTGAAGCTGGTACTTCTACTCGAGCACCCACCAATGTTCCAATGCCGGCCACGACAACAGGTGATCAACCTGCTCCATCCGCACCCATCACGCACCGGGATTTCTCGCGTTTTCTTGACATGCTGGAGAGTACTAGAAATACATTCGAAGCCCATAAACGTGACAGTCTTCGCATGCAAGAGAACATGATCGCCATGAGTAGGGATCTCAATGAGCTCCGTAGGCAAAAGACACCTTCCCCAACACGCCGCCTTGCTGTAGACTATTCATCTTCTTCAGATGAAGGACGTCCACATGAAAGAAGGCTGCTTGAGTGAACTTAAAATCTTGATCAGCCGACCTTTGGATCTTCAGGATCCCGTGAAGATGCGGCTCGTGTGTTAGGACCTGATGACCCGAGCCTGCAAGAGCCTATGTTGTTTCCCATGCGTGGATCCCACGTTCTACCCAGGGATCCTAATATTGCTAATCCTACGCAGCAACAACTTCTCCAACCCCTTCCTCCTGAGATCAACCGGGAGCGTAGGGAGCAGTGTAGAGCAATCGTCGCTAGAAACATGAGGTTATCCCCTAATCAGGAACCCAGGGGTAATCTGAATATCAGACCTAGAGAACCTGTGCAAACATTAACAAATGTCGATGTGTGGGCAATGGTGCGTCAGATCATGTACGAAAGCCGACGATACACTAATGAGAACTGGGGCATTGAGCGAAGTCATACCCCCTTCACAGATGATATATTGGACTTCCAGTTCCCTCGGAGATTCAACTTGGCACAAATGGATTGATATTCAGGGAGAACGGGCCCAGGACAGCATCTGATGAGGTATGCATGGTTCATGAATGCCGCAGCAGCTCCAGACGCTATAAAATGCAAGGCCTTTCCGATTTATCTAGAAGACATGGCGTTAATGTGGTTCACCCGACTCTCTCCACGGTCAGTATCAAATTTCACAGAATTAAGTGAGCGCTTTATGAACCAGTTTCGACTTCACGCCCGAAAATCCAAAAGCGTCATAGAGTTGTCAAGGACTAAGCAGGCTCCAGGTGAATCTCTGAAATCATATTTGGACCACTTCAAACTGGTTGTCACCGAAGTTAGTGACCCTCATGAACCCACTATTCTAATGGCCTTAATAGAAGGAGTTGACCCGGACACAGAATTTGGGGATTATATACCCGGGAAACCACCCCCCACTAGGGAATTGTTCTACAAAAAGGTTAATATTTTCTTAAGGCGAGAAGAAGCTCTTGCAAATAGGAAGAGAAAGTCTAAAGGGGCCTCGAGGGAAGGTGTCCAAAGTAATGTTGTTGTAAAGCAATCCGGTGACAGTTCGGGGAAGGTTGAGGTGAACGTCGGCAACCAGAACGGAGGTAATAACAACAAGA
Source organism: Allium sativum (assembly GCA_030737875.1). NCBI lineage: Eukaryota > Viridiplantae > Streptophyta > Magnoliopsida > Asparagales > Amaryllidaceae > Allium > Allium sativum. The sequence continues at coordinate 874,191,556 of CM060910.1, forward strand.
ATGGAAACGGCAATAGGTGGAGTAGGAGCCGAGGGAACAATTCCAGCAAAAGACCTTGATTCCAAACTTTTGAGAATTATTCGCCATTGAATGATACCTTGGAAAACATTTATTTGGACACAGAAAACATATTGCAATATAAGAAGCCGCCACCCAAAGACTCCACTGAAAAAGAGGTCGCCACGGGAAAGTTTTGTTTGTTCCAAGGAACCCACGGTCATTTTACCAACGAATGCCGTCATTTGAGAGATGTAGTTGAAAAATTGCTGCGGGAAGGGAAGTTAGACGAGTACAAGGTTGCCCCACGGGACAGGGGGCAAGGAGGGCAAGCCCCGAACCAAAACCAGCCTACTTTTAAACCCACAGCCTAGTAGAAAGGTAAGGGGATCATTATCAATACCATTATAGGCAGACCCCATCTAGCTAGCCATAGTTTCAAAGCAATGGATCAGTATGTTAACGCCGCTAAGCACTTTGAGGTAGGAGAATGAGTAACCTCGAAGACATTACTCCAGTAAAACAACAAAAGACGATGTCAAACGACGTCGTATTCCGTAGTAGAGATGATACCGGAATTCAATCACCAACTGAAGACCCACTGGTAATTACCACGGCCATCGGCCCCGCCTTAGTCCATAAGGTGTTGGTGGACAATGGAAGCTCAGTCAATATCCTCTTCAAGAAAGCTTTTGACACAATGAGACTCGAAGCGAAAGATCTAAAGCCCTGCGAAGATGGATACGGGGCTTCAATGGGGCGTCAACGGATCCGATGGGCTACGTAGAATTGCCAGTAACGTTAGGACAAGGAGATCGCCAGAGAGTGAGAATCCTGCCATTTGTAGTTTTGGATGTTGAGTCACCCTACAATGCTTTCCTAGGCCGACCAGCCCTCGCCGAGTTTAGGGCATGTATCGCACCTTGGTGCTTACTGCTAAAATTCCCGACAGATGAAGGAATAGAGGTGATGAGAGGTGATCAAGCTACTGGACGAGCTTGTTACATGACGGAGTTGAAGATGATAATGAAGGGGTTGAATATAGAATCTAAGGACGATTCACCCCCTTCGAAGGAAAACTCAGCATAGCAATTAAGGGGTCCAACCCCAAGAGAGTCGCCCTTAGATGTGCCCGAGAATATAGATCCCAGAGAGGATAGAGAGCCCGAGGACAGAAAGGCGACTCCCAACGAGACGACAATAGATATATCTATTGATTAGGCAGATTCGACAAAAGTACTAAAGATCAGATCGCAGCTAGATCCAATTCGAGCAAAAGAGTTAGCTGATTTCTTAAGGGCAAATTTAGATATGTTTGCCTAGACTCATGCTGACATGTGTGGGATTTCTCCTGTTATTATGAGCCACTCTTTAAGCATCAATCCAAAGCACCCGCCGGTCAAGCAAAAGAGACGAATGTTAGGCCCAGAGCGGTCAGCAGCTTTGAAGGAAGAGGTAGAGAAATTGAAGGATAATGGATTCATTAAGGATCCGAAATATCCTGACTGGATATCAAATCCTGTCCTGATCAAAAAATCAAACGGGAAGTGGCGTACATGTATTGACTTCTCTGACTTGAACAAGGCTTGTCCGAAGGATAGCTTTCCTCTTCCAAGGATTGATCAACTAGTAGACTCGACGACCGAACACGAGCTTTTATCCTTTATGGTTCCTATTCGGGGTACAATCAAATTCCCATGCACATACCGGATCAGGAGCACACAAGTTTCATCACAGTCTTGGGGTTATATTGTTATGTGGTAATGCCATTTTGATTAAAGAATCCAGGAGCCACGTATCAGCATTTGGTCAACTGCATGTTCTATAATCAAATCGGAAAAACCATGGAGGTTTATGTGGACGACATGCTTGTGAAGTCTAGACAATCTTCTGACCATAGGAAGGACTTAGCCGAAATGTTCGACATTCTTCGAAGGTATGGGATGAAGTTAAACCCCATAAAATGCTCATTTGGGGTCGCATCTGGGAAATTCCTTGGGTTTATCGTGAGTTCTCGAGGGATTGAGATAAACCCTAGTAAAATAGCAGCAATAAGGAATATTAAAGAACCACGAAAGATTAAGGAAGTTCAAAGCATGGCCGGAAAAGTTGCTGCATTGAGCAGGTTTATCTCCAAAGCCACAGATAAGTGCATACCTTTCTTCGATCTGATAAAGCGAGGGAAACGAAATTTTGAGTGGACTCCTGATTGTGTGGAAGATTTCCAGAATCTATTAGACTTATTGGAGAAGCCTCCAATATTGTCAAAACCTGTGGAACATAAAATTTTGTTTGTCTATCTAGCGGTATCATCTCATGTCGTCAGTACAGCATTGGTACGTGAAGAAGATAAAGTCCAGAGGCCGGTATATTACGTAAGCAAGAAGATAGCCACTGCCGAACGTAACTATCCAAAAATAGAAAAACTTGCTTATAGCCTCCTGATTGCTTCCCGCAAACTTCGTCATTACTTTCAGGCTCACCCGATAGTTGTATACACCGATCAACCTTTAAGGCAAGTGTTGCAAAAACCCGAAGCATCGGGGCGGTTACTTAAATGGAACAATGAGTTGAGTCGATTCGATTTGAATTTTCAGCCACGGAGATCAATAAGGGGGCAGACATTGGCCGACTTCATAGCTCAATTCACAATTCCCGAAGAGGAAACAGTGGGCGACAAGGTGGTTACTTTAGAAGAAGAATTAGAGCTTAGTCCGTGGAAGTTATATACGGACGGAGCCAAGAATGATCGAAGGTCCGGCGCTAGAGTTGTTTTAATCACTCCTGAAGGATGATCTATTTACTATGCCTTGCGATTAGAATTTGCTGCTACCAATAATGATTCCGAGTATGAAGCCCTGATTGTCGGGCTGAAACTCGCCAAAGAACTAGGAGTGAAGACACTGGATATATGCTGCGACTCCAAGATAGTTGTATGCCAGGTACGGGAGGAGTTTGTTACTAAAGGACCTCGGCTCGTTACTTATCTCCAAAAAGTAAAGGAGTTGCTGGGTAATTTGGAGCGTTACAACATAACACACATTCCAAGAATAGAAAATCAGAAGGCAGACTGGTTGGAAAAACTAGCAAGTTCTGACAACCCCGAAGAAACTGAAATGGTTCCAATAGAGATTTTGGAATCACCGAGTTTCGACCTGATGGAGGTGGAACTAGCCTTAGAAGTTGATCCAGAGAGAGAATCATGGATGACACCGATCAAGAACTTCCTCAAGAGTGGAACCCTCCCATTGAAGAAAAGTTAAAGACGAGTTGTAACACGTAAGGCTGCTAGATACGTTTTTACAGGACAACGTCCTTTATCGCCAAGGGTTTTCAATGCCCCTACTACGGTGTATATTACATGATGACATCAAATGTGTACTGCAAGAAGTACACGAAGGTGAGTGTGGGGACCACACCAGGGGCCAAACCCTAGCAAAGAAAGTGTTGCGGTATGGATATTTTTCGCCTACCGTGAATAAAGACGCGGCTGATTATCCACGACGCTGCGATAAATGTCAAAGATTTGCCAAAATTCCCAGAGCACCTCCGGCTCAGCTTAAGTCAATGGTAAGCCCATGGGCGTTTGCCATGTGGGGAATTGATATTATTGGAGTGTTACCTATTGCCAAAGGGGGAGCAAAGTATGTGATCGTCACCGTGGACTATTTCACGAAATGGGTGGAAGCTGAACCTTTAACCATGATCACGACAAGGAAGGTGATTAGTTTTGTGGTCAGAAACATTATTTGTAGATTTGGGATACCAAAAACTATCATTACTGATAATGGAACCCAATTTGACAGTACTGAATTTAGAAACTTCTGCCAGAAATACAAGATTGATAAACGATACACCGCTATAGCTCACCCACAGTCAAACGGCGAGGTTGAAGCAATAAACAAGGACATTAAAACTATTCTTAAGAAGCGGTTGGAGCGGGCCAAAGCCAAGTGGGTAGATGAGTTGCCACTATCTTTGTGGGCCTAAAGGACAACCTTTAAGACGGCTACTGGCCATACCCCTTTTTCACTCTCCTTTGGGTCAGAAGCAGTGATCCCGATAGAAGTAGAAGTCCCTTCTCATCGAGTAGCATACTATGACCCAATGACGAATAGAACACTCCTCCTAGAGTCTCTTGATATGGTTGAAGAAAAAAGAGACGAAGTAGACTTGCGTGCCTCAAGACATCGACATCAAGTAGCACGTTATTATGACCGGAAAGTTCGCTTCCAAACCTTCGAACCAGAGACTTAGTATTGAAACGAGTCTTCCCGCCTTCAACCCAATTGGGTCCAAAATGGGAAGGGCCATACGCCATACAACGGAAGCTTGATACAGGGGCATTCAAGCTAACGACCGTGGACGGTGAAGAGATTCCTAGAGCTTGAAATGCTCAGCACTTGCGACGATATCTGAGCTAAATATGAAATGTCTTCCTTTTCGTTTTTGTAGACTATGTAAAAAGGCATGACTTGCCTTAAAAAGTCTGTTTATATGAACAAAGGATTATGGAGTGGATGTAGGCTACGACTTAGCTGAACCACTACAAAAACATCGTGTGTCATTTATCTTTCCTGCACTGTTCTTATATTTTGTGACTGCTTTTTCTTGATTATGAAATGCTAAATATCGAATTAAGTTTTTTTTAAAAAAAGTTAAGAACAATTCATATGCAGGAGCAAGCAAAATGACTGTTTGCATCATAGGATAAAAGGAATGGGAAGACGACATTCCTAACTCTAATTCTCACGAATTAAGAGAGAGTATAAAGGACGGGAAGACGATGTCCCTTGAGGCATGAAGGTGCACCCCGATAAGAGACCGCCTTGATAAAAATCTAACCTGGCTATGAAACAGGAGAGTATAAAGATGCTAGAAGGATAAGCATCAACGACAAAAGAAATTTAGCTCCGCTAGAGAGCTGGGGGCAACTGGATGTTAAGTCTAATCAATCACGAATAAACCTCATTTAGTCGGTATATTCAAAATTGATTGGGGGCATACATATGTACCCGTTCCCATGATAATGACTTTATTGTATAACTACGATATGACATGTTGTTTATCTGCATTCTTAAAATAATAAATTTACAAGTATTTTATATTGCGGGAAATAAACTGTTTTATTCACAAATACGTGAGTTTGTACAGGAAAGCAAAGCAAAAGGTGCAAGGGCTGCACTCGCTACTACAATAGCGGACCAATGGAATATCAAAACAAAAAACAAAATGCATTGTCACTTGGACTTTGGAGTAGACTTGGGCTTCTTGGCAGCCTTAAGAGCTTTTTTAGCTTCTTTTTCAGCATCGAACATGAGACACTTTTGTTTCTTCTTCTCTGTAATTGAGGTACCAGAGTCAATAGATTTCTTCCTAGGAGCTGAAGCGCTGGGATCGAGAGAAGATTTTTTAGCAAGCTCCTCTGTAATTGACCTAGTTGAAAGCTTAATAACTAACCTCGATCCAGCATCCACCATTGTAAGGGGCTTAAGGCTTTCGGGGTCTATCTCTTCGATTTTCAGCTGCATGCGCTTGTCTTTTTCGGCCTTCATTTCAGCCAAAGTCACGTCATCAGCATTCTTCGAATCCCCAATTATAGTAACATCGGGATCTTCTTCATGCCCATCATTACCATCGTCATCTTTCAAAGCGTCTATCATTTCATCATCATGAGAAGTGTCGGCGTTTGGCGGTATGGGAGTCTTGTTGATAGCCTCCTCCTTTTTACCTTCAGCTCCCCCTCCGGACTCAATGATAGTAGCCTTATCCTATCCTTCGCGAGTCTCTTCGAAGGATTTTTCCCCAATGGCGGTTCCCCGTTGCTCGTCAGTCTTTTCGGTTGGTTCAACACCTACAAAATGAGAAGCAACAGTTATCAACTCAGGAGAAAACAAGGAATCTTCGATCGATTGCCCAATAATGTAACGAAAGGTGGAGACTGTCTTGGCAAATTGGGGTGAAAAGGTGGAAATACCTTCTGGTGATTTCTCAATTGGGGTCGCTACCGTCCCTGATGTTGATTCGGGTATAGGAGATAAAATAGGCGCTTTAGGAATTCCCGGATTCTCGGGATCATATTCCTCTACTCCAGTAGCTTCGATGGTAACAGAAGAGGAACCAACTTCAAGGATATTCTTTCCTTTGGCCTGGCGTTTCTCCTCTTCCATGGCAGCAGCAATAAGGCGACGCCCCTCGGTCAGGCGTGCCGGTTCTTCATCTTTCAGATACTTCTCCATAAGCTTGTCTTCATCAACGAAGTCTACTTTAAGTTCATCCTTTTACCACTCAATGATTTGATTCCACATGTGAACTAGGGTGGTCGGATAGTCCTCGATCCAAGAGATGTTTCGGCGACGGATTATATGAGCAAAGAATTCTATCATCAGTTCGCCAAATTCGTCCAATTCCTTCTTAGCCTAAGACAGCGGTGTGTGGGCCTCCTCGGCGGACATGATAGCGTTATCCACGTTCCTCTCAGCTAAGGCAACTCTAGTCTCAGCCTCTATTAACTTGGCCTCCAAGTCAGCATTTCATTTCTCCAACTCGGCATTCTTCCTCGCTAACTCGGCCTTTTCTTGCTCAAGAGTACTGTAAGCTAGTTGCACGTTGACACTTTCTGACTTAGCATCTTCAGCTTGTTTCTTCAGATCTAAACGCTCTTGACTGTGAGATTCCAGTAGGTCATGATAACGCTTTTGTAATTCTTCAAATTTCTTTTTGAAGTTGTTGGCATCTCGTTGAGCAATGGAAAGTTGAGCCTGTGTATCTTCCAAGTCCTTCTCCAGATTTTTCAAAACCTTCTCATCGGAGTCTGCAACTTTCTTCACTGCATCGACTTCTGCAATTAGGGCTCGAATGATTCTGGAGATATTGCATGAATACTTGTACATCTCCGAGTACTGTTTCTCTACTGCGTCGATCTTTGCCCTAGCATCATCTGCCCACTTTGAATAAATAGGCTCAAGTGCGGGTAGGAAAGTTAAATGCGCGAAGTAGTGATCTGGGAACTGCTCCTTCAGATAAGCCAGATTCATTTTGGAATCAGAGTCCAGTGGTGGGGATTTGGAATAAGATAGCTCAAAATGTTTCCGCTTCGCGGGGACGATTGCTACATCACCTTTTTCAGATCGCTTCTCACAGACTTTGTGCTTGTCTCGCGAATCAGTGTATTTCGGTGGACTTTTTTCTTGGGAATATCTATCTTGGGGAAGAATTCGGTCTTTGGACTGTGATGTATCTCTCTCACGACAACTTTGGCGGCTCTTATATCTGTCCGGATCCGACCGAACGGAAGAACGAGAGCGTGAAGTGTGAGGTCGATGGAATCATGATGCCTTCTGTCATCTCTGCCCTGGTTCTCACGACGATCATGCTCGGTGTCAGAAGGAGGTCTGGACATGCTACGTCGAATTTCCCTGACATCATATTAAGGGCGTGACATTGTACCTGCACAATAATATAAGTAGAGATCAGAATCGACATTCACATAAGACATTAGTGCTGTGACGTGCGGTGCTAATGTGTTATGTGCATCCTAAGTGACGTTCCCCCCAACAAACCCGAGCCTGAAGCCAGACTAGCATGAGTAGGCTCTTTGGTCCTCACAGGAGTAGTCTCTTCTGAAGAAGTGAAGGTTAAAGGATTCATTCCGAAGTTATCTGAAGTATAAATAGTTTCGGGCAGGGGAAGATTTCCTATACCCTTAAATGTAGAATCGCCGGTAGTAGGAGCATCTCCTTGAGGAGCATCTAGTGGCAGCTCTTTAGGGGATGTTGATTTTTCAGGAGAAATGGCATCATCAGGAATGGTATACTCTTCTTTGTGCTTCTCAGCTATGTTTGCTTATTCATCGTCCTGAGAGGACGGAGAGGGAGGAGTCATAAGGGGTATCATCTGACCTTTCGAGCCCTCACCCGTCTCAGGAATAATGTCAACCGGGGGTATGTACACATATGGACCTGTCCCATGACCTATACTACGAGTAATAGATAGTAACCCGTGACGATGGAGATACTCATCCTTAAGAACATCGTCGATGGTTAAGAACTTTTGATCACATTGAGCAGCTGGTGCAAACGATCAAAGTATAATTGACCCGATATTTGCTTTGGGTTATCAACTGCAAGTGAAAATGAAAGCAAGTTAATGTGTTGACATAAACATTTAAAGTTGGAATTTAGAAAGTCACTACTTTACTTGATTTGTCCATCTCCTGGCACACCCTAGTTGATGTCTGATGTAAAACCATTCGGGTTTTGAGTCACCAGCCTTACTGCTATATGGAACAGTGATGATTTTCCTTTTTGGAACTAATTCGAAGTATGAGAAGGAGGGAGTCTCTTGAGTCCGTTGATTGAAATTATAAAAGAAGTGGACGTCATCGAAGGTAAGCTCTATACCCAAAATCTCTTTGTATGCTATATACAAGGTGTATAAATAAGCTTAAGAGTTGGGATGTAACTGTATGGGGGCAAGCCGCTTCTATCTCAGAAAATCGACGACAAAAGGCGAAAACGGAGGTATTGTCCCAACTAGACACATTAATCGGATAATAGCCATAAATCGTTCCGGTGGATTGTGGGGGCGATCTATTTTCGAAGGCAACTGGGTATCTCTTTTTAATATCCCATGCTTTAGACATATTCAGACGAGTCTATCCTCATCGATCGTTGACTCAACAGAATCTTTGGGTGACTCCAATATGGTGGCAGTTTCAAACTCGTCGGGAGCACGATCATCTCCTATCTCTCCTTCCTCTTCCTCACCAAGAGAGACATCACCCCCGGAAGATACTTCACTATTATGTGCCTCCATTTCATAATCTGGACCCTCATCATCCCATTCAGGGTCTGAGGAAGAGGATACGTCATCAAGAGTGAGTTTCTTGGATGTTTCTGTGACTTTTCCCTTTTTTGCTAATCTAGATGAATGTCTCTCTGCCATGGTCGCTAAACTATTGAAGAAGCAATAACATAAGTTAGAGTAAAATAGCCCGTATCCCCCCATGCATATGTGTGAACTACGGTGTGTACAATGTGTGTAAGAGATGAAAAGTAAATACATAAGAGCATAATGCAGAAGTTTGACGAAGCAATAATGTTCACAATAGTCTTAAATGTTTGCTCATGTTCATAAGGCACTATCCTGACTGTTCATTAAGTTATAGGTCACGATAGACATTGATCGGGCAAGTAGGATATTTCTTGTGCTTTGAGTTTCAATTCGGTTTGGGTGCATATGCCAGGACCGGATCGAACACCTCATGAAGAAAAGGGTTCGGGTTTAAGGCAGCATCATGTTTGGTTCAGAGTAGAAGTTAATGCCTTACAGGAGAAATCGGTTCGGTTCGGAAATGGGTTCTCTAAGAAGCCCGGATCGGTTCGAGTATCTATGCTTTCCCTTGTCTACTTCTTTCACTCCGACCCGCCCCGGTCAGATGAACTCTCTCACTCCTTCACTCTTATGCCTCCTCACCCGAACCAATCCCATACTTTCCTCTCTTCTTCTTCATCCTCCTCTCTCTCCCTTAACCAACACCGAACCCAGTCTCATGCCAAAAACCCAAGTCAAAGCCAAGCACTTATGTGCTGACACGTTCAACATTAGATCCTAATCCCATCCGTTACTGCTTCGAGATGGCGGTGAGGCCATTAACGACGATAGAGGAGGGGAGGAAAAGGCCATGACGTCAAGGTCAACCGAACCCCATTCCCAAATCGCTCAAATTATCCACAAATCCTAATTGAAATCAGCCATAACGAAGTTAAGCAAAGTTATGAGCCTAAATATGTGCTCATTTGAAGATTAAAGTGAGGATTCCGGAGTTTTTGAGAGTTAGGGTTTTCTGTGCAAAACTTAGAAGATGACAAGAATGAAAGGATGAGAAGAGAGATGGAGGTGTGGCGAGTTTATATGTGGATTTGAGGTGGCTCTTAGTATTCCCAACACCTCGTTCCGATCGGACCAGAGTGCTGGCCCACATAACTATTTAGCCCATTCATTCAGTGGTAGTGGGGTGTAATAAAAACTGTTCGGACTGGGTCCGAGCCCAAATTTAGTTACCAGAGTTAACTCGATGTATGAAACGAACTAAAAGAAAAATAAACAAAAAGCTTGCCTAGATGAGTCACTAGACATCAAGAAGAATTCACAGAGTTGTTTAAAATAAAAAAGATGATTCATACGTTCTATGATGTATATATAAGCAACAAGAGATGCAACTTTATGAAGCAACGCATCCCTACATGGGAATGAAAGCAACTATTCAACGGTTCAAATTTAGAGACCAGTAGGCAAATAATGTCAAAGCATGCTCCAACTTCAATAGAAGCGTCCTTTGAGGGGGCAAAATGTTAGCCTACTTTGTGAACTAGGCTGCACAAAGATAAAAGATCAAAGAATGAAGATCACTCACTCAAAAAATTGGGTCAGATCGGAGTCCATTTGGTCAAGACACAAGGCACCAAGTGAAGAAGAAGGGGGGACAGGTCGAACCGGATCGGTTCAGTCAAATCCGATCCGCCCCCCCAATTGGAGTATTTCCGATCAGATCCCAAGCGCCTGAAATTGCAGAAGCTATGCCCACGTTCCCTTAAAACTCAGAGCGGTTATACCCATGTTCTCCCCATGTTCACCACTAACCTGATGCGCTGTTGCTATCATATCCCATTCGAACCCGATAGTAACGGGATGGGCGCCACGTGGATCCGAGCCGAAGCCGTTTCATGGGCCTTTTTCACCTATAAATACACCCAAAGGCACATTTGAGAGGATCTTTTGGCATTTTCAGAGTTGAAACTCCTTTAAAAGCCGAATTCCATCACCATTTTCATATTGCAATCATCTTATAAAGTACATTTCAGAGAGAATTGAGTGAATCTATGTATGATATGAGTGAAAGTGAGTAAGAATCATTGTTGTATCTACATTCAACTCATCAATACAAAAAGTAGAAAGTGGACGTAGGCTATTTAATGCCGAACCACTATAAATTAGGCGTTTTCTTCATTTTTAATTTCATTTCGTCAGAAATTATTCTTAGTTTGAGTGTTAGAGCCATTTTTGGATCTAACATATACAATACAACGAAAATAACTCTAAATAACAAATGGTGAAGCCCCCTGCTTCAATCTCCTCCAAGTGTATCTGTAAAATCCTGTAACACTTGACTGCCCGTACAAATTTGGGCACCCAAGAGTTTAGGGGAAAACAAACAAAATAAACTTTGGGTCAGTCATGGGACTAGTGTGAGTAAACTCCAACCATATTGTTTAACTTTGAAAAACATTTTAAAAGAAAAAGATAATAGTAAGACCAATCCACACATAAACATGGACGGGTTTTACCTTACTATAACCCAAAATATTTTTGATATCAAAATCCAGTGATATTATAATAATGTCTAATCAAATAAATAACCAAATAGTAGAATGCTTGCGTCTCACGCTCTACATATATAGTATAAAATAAAAAACCGCAGGGAACTTATTGGAGATTGGATTCCAACTATGACAAGGTATGGAACCACCTCCCGATAAGTGTACTCTAGAGGGATACAATGGGGTTCAGCAAGAACGTCTTGTAACTCGACCATACATGACCGCCCACTCATTTAGCTTGAGTGTAGCGAATATATTGTCACCCACGGTTGTCGGCCGTCCAACAGTAATCCGTATGATACAGAATCAAAAGAAGAACAATAATTGAATTTTCTATAGATTGGTGACAAATATACCATACTTGGGTATGACCCACCTAGTCATGCTGCCTGCTCGATTTTTTTCATTTCCCGGTTGTGAGGCTAGAGGCTACATTTACTTTTTTAGAACAACTGGCCACCATTCACTCTGAATGCCACATCGTCAGACCCGTCAAACCACTCGTTGATCTTCTCAAAAATATTATGGGTATAAAAGCAAAGAGAAACGAATTTCTCTACCACCAGATGTAATACCTTAAAAAAAATCATATTACGTGATTCGTTAGGAATACTTTGTCAGACATTCATCCATACAAGTTATCCTGGGACTGGACAAACAGAACAGCCCTTGCATTTCACTTCGTCTTACATTATCTTCGGCATAATTTATTTCGCAACGCCTATACCTATACGGAGTGGTTTTCGGATATAAAATCCAACCGGTCTCTCCGTATTGGCAACAATGGTCAAAAATCTTTGATAGCCAGTGATTTAACTATCAAAGGAAAAACAAACATCCATCAAACAATCACTGACCCTTTCTAATTAATATTCATTCATTAACTATTTTCCAAATTCCTTATCGAATTCTATATATATATATATATATATATCGATATATTGATTTCTGCTTATCAAATTTCTCAAAAATATTCTAACTCCTTAAATTTCTAGAAAATTTCGCCAGCACCTCCTTTGTACCGATCAATAGCTCAAACCCCAACTCGCCTCTCTAAGCCCTTTCCATACAAAAAGAAAATCAAAAAGCCAAGCGGCTTGCCCATAGGGCTCATAAAATCTCATACGGAAATCAAAACATGTACTTTTTTGTCGGGCACTAAATATATAGTCTTCATTCTCTTCATTCCATACCTGTTTACATATATATATGTCCCTTTCCAACTCATTTCAATCAACATATTACCTTTTTAACAAAATCTGTTAAGCGCCTCTTTAATTTGCTCTTTTGCCTAAGGCGCTTTTGATTTTGAACATTTATTCGAATATATTTTAATTCACTTATACACATATCGAAACCATTTCTAACTTGAGTTTCATATTTGATTCCAAACTTGAATTCATAAATCCGATTTACTTAATAAAGGTCAAGTTCGATTCGAAATTCAATTAACTTATTTCTTTCCAAATTAGTTAATATTATACCACGGTCCAAAAATATGATTTTTATACGAAAAAAATCACTTCGTTTACTCTGCTTGAGTTTATATTTATTTTATAACTCAAATCTGGATTTCTAAAAAGATTCGAAATTTATTCGCCCAAAATCCTTTAAATTTATTAAATAAACCATTATGATTTAAAAATGATTTTGGCGCTGTTTTTCTTAAAATTTGATTTTGACATAACTCAAAAATCTATATAATGAAATCAAGATTTTTCTCTTCCGTTTGAAAACTATCATTTAATAGACTCGAACGTTACTTGTTTCATCGAATTCCGAGTTATATTGAGTTCTATATATTTGATTGAAGTTCAAAATGCCAAATTACGAACTACTTTGTTTATAAAATAATTCCAACTCCATTTCAATGCTTATAAAATATATTAAAACAACTTTTTATATTTAACTTAATATTTCAAATTATCCTAGATTGTCAATTATTCCATTCCCCATTTCGTAACTAGATTATAAATTTATTTATAGCTCAATTACCTTAAATTCCAATTTCTATATAAACCCGTCGGTTTTATCCAACTACAAGCTTTGAAGATTGCAATTGGACATAATTGGAAAATAACTAATTTCAATATCTTTTTTCAACTACAAACTAATATCATCCCCTGATAATAGTGAAGTCGTTCAACTTAGCGTATTTTAATTACCTCCCATACCTTGATCGACAACGTTCTTATCTTGAGATAGATAAAAGTTTGTAATCCAACAACTCGGTTTAAATCTCACCTTTTATTCCATTTGTTACATTTGGAAGTCATTTTCCAAAATTACTCGATGAAAATTATTTCACCACATTTATAAACGTTGTTTATAAATTAGCTTCCATGTTAAAACAAAACTTCCATTTTAACAATTTATTTGAAACTCGATTCGAATTTTGGAATATTTTATTTTATAACTTGTATATATGTAGAATTTATTTTACTTTTAATTATAAATTAAAGTTTTTCATTAAATAAATTCCAATATCCCTTCTGGGAATAATTTATTTTTTATTAATTCAACATAGTCGAATACTAATCATAAATCCTTATGGGATTATTCTAATTCAATTTATATTCCGAACATCGTAATAAATTTCATCATTGCTTTTTGAAATGATTCCAAATTTATGAATCTCTTTTAATTTCATACATTAATTTTAATTTATAGATTATTCAATGAAACAGTGTTTACAAATTTCACTTCTTGTTTTAAATATTTAAAACCAGTTCTATTTCAAATCTTATTTCAATCCAATTTCCATTCTTGAAATAAATCTTCCTTTTTAAATTCAAACTTGAATTTAAAATCTAATATTATTAACGATAATTTTTCTTTCCATTTATAATTCAGTTACTTGTTTTTATTATTAAAAACAGGTTAATTCTCAATCCATTCAAAATTCCATTTCCATTTCGAAAAGCAATTTTTCCTTTTTAAATTCAAATATCCCTTTTTGATATTTTTAAATATAAATATCTTGGGCCATTGATATTCTAATATCCAAACACACAAATCATTCATTCAATTCACACATCACACACATCTATAAATATGTAAACAATAGTAAATGAATTTGAGGAATCCGGTTGGATTCCTATAACCTGTTTTCTTGCATCCACAGATGTCAGACAACATATATAATACCAATCCTGCTTCAAGGCAGGATATCACGGTATAGAAGGTCATCCACTCATATATCGTGGGGTGATAGGATCATCAGCTAATGATACTGCGGGCATCCGCTAATGGTACTGCAGGAAATCCAATATATTTAATAGCCACAACCACCAAGCCTAAATAACTAATATGCATAATAACCACAAAATAGCAATGCAACAAAGCAACCAATAAACAACCGACAAACAACATATAAAACAAAATCCGATTATAATAAATTATAATCGAACTAGAGAGTGAGTTTACTCATCTTGATTTTTATTTTCTGAGTATCCCGTTAATTCATGAAATGTTGCGTCTTACAAATCAACTCGAAAATTCTGCAACCAAATATATTTGCTCCTACGATAATTTAATTTTATTATTGATTAAACCGTTATTTATTTAAATTAATTTCTAATATGAATAAATAAATTCTTCTATGTAATTGAAATTTCAAAATACATATATCTTACCACCCACAAACCACTCGATTTAATCTATGAATTCTATTTAAAATACTCGTCTCATCCTATAGAAAATAGCCCCAAAACTGTAATTATTCATTATGGCATTCCATCGAATGCTTTGTCAAAAATTCTACTATCTTCTTGCTAACACACCACCCCATTGTTCTGCTGCAGCTATAACATCAAACACCATTTCCAGTCCTCAGTTTCATTTACTACAACCTCTCTACCATTCGATCACCCATAAACAACACTGTTGCGCCTCCCAATACCCAACTGCACAAGTTTAACACACTCTAATAATCCCTAAATACCCACTGCCGCATCTCCCTAATTCATTCCATCGCACTCCCTTTTCTTCCCTGAACAACCACCGTGTACCACCCTTCACCGGAAACCCGCAGTACTCCCCATTCATCTGATCCGCCTCACCACACTGAGTTCGCCTAGGCACTCAACCCGAACCCTAACATCGTCAACTTGCCAAAACTCATATCCAGATGTCGATGGCCTAATTCGAGCTCCCATCTTCGATCGCGATCTCCAGATTGATTCGCACCTTCAAAAATCAAAGCATCAATCTCGAGTTCCAGTTCGTCATCTGATTGTCAACTCCACCCAAAACAATCGGCCTCCTTTTCACCGTTCCACGAGATTGTGCACCCCTTCACTTCACACGAGCGCGTCCGGAAACCCATTCCCCTAACATTGACTGCCTTGATTCGAGCATCCCCAAACCGAATTCCATCGTTGCCCCAAAATACCCAACCATATGCATACGTTATTCAGGTTCGAACATTGCTGATCTTCCTTGTACCCTATAATACTTACATGTGTTTAAAGAAGATTCTTAGTCGAGATCGACATATCGAGAATTAAACGATTTAATTGAAGAAATGATTTTATAGAATTTATCGAAGAATTTGAGGGATGGATTTCGAATTCTCGCTCTGAGAGGGTTGAACGGAGGGGAATGGGAATTAGAGTTAAAGGAGGTATCAATGTTCATTTATAGACGAGGGGAGGAATAGAAGTACATACGCCATAAATTCTATGTTTTCTTTGACTGGAAGGAGGAAAACAAAATTCACTGCTCAATGTAAATTATGTCTGCTCGAATTTGTTTTAGGGTGGCGGATTTTATATGTCGGTCGGCTGATTTCATATTTTATTTGATTTTATATAATAAAATGTACCAAAATATCTCATGCTCTATACCATGCCATCCTGAACCGCAACGACCGATGTTACAAGATCATAACGCTTTCCTGTACTTAACAGAACATATTCTGAAATTTAATTCGACTGTATATAAGAGATACAAATTAAATTAACGATTTAAATTAAATTCGATTTAAAATATAAATCAATTTCAAACCATTAATTTCATCGATAATTTTTTTATTATCGTTCTAATTCAGATAGAATTTATATTAATCGACTAAATTGTTTCGATTCAGTTCTAACTGCGAATCAATTATTATTCGTTTCATATTACGATAATTAAATATATCCGTAAACCGCATATCAAATATTAAATCGGTAAATTATACCTAAAAATTCATTTATATTTCTAATTTAACATTTAAAATAAATTTAAATATTCATTATAAAACAGTTAAAAATCTGGGACGTTACAAGAATGGGATACCGACTGATATGGGTCCCACACAGCAGATGACACAAGTCAAACCCCTAAACTTGTGTCCCCCAATTAACAAGGATTTTCAACAGGTTAAGCTTATAGATTAACTGTTCGCCTAACCCCTACAGGTTAACAGGTTTATTTAACCCCAACGGATTAAACAAGTTTACATAACCCCAATTGATTAAATAGACTTACTTAACCCCAACAGATTAAACAGGTTTACATAGCCCTAACAGATTTAAACAGGTTTCACAGGTTCTTTACAGTTCCATTAACATGTTTCGCTTAATCTTAAATTAAGCCTACAAATTCATATGCCCCAAACTCCGGTCATAATTCACAGTATAGCATATGCCCCAAAAAAATTAGTCATATTTCACAGTATAGGTTATGTCCCCAAGTTATCATTCCCCCAATTTATCCCAATTCTGTTCGTACGCATAATTCAGCGATATTGGCCTAGGCTTGAAGGTAGCCTAGGATATAAAAATAAAATGGGAATGAAAGAGAGAAGAACCGGAATAGGCATACAAAATAATAGAGATAGGCATATGATAGCAGAAATAGGCATATCAGAAATAGGCATGTAAGAACTGAACATCAAATCAGGTGTACAGAGGAATACATGTAATAGCAGAACTGTTTAGGTATGAATCAGATTCTTAACAAGCATAGGTTCAGATCAAGATTTATAAACATGTTAGGGTTACTTGTTAATTTTTTTATCTAAAAGTAATATGAACTCATTGAGATTGGATCTAAGCATAAGAAATCTTTCTGATATACGTATATAGGCTGATGTTGAAGAAGATAGGCTGATTCAATCCAAGCTGGAGCAACATCTCATTGTCTCTATTGTTTTAGGTGAAGAAAAACAATAGAAATGTTGTCCTATATATAGCCTATCTTTAACGAACCCAACCAACAAAAAGTCCACGTTCAGAATAATACACCCGGTCAAATCCCTATCGGGTCAACCCACCCCCACCTGGGTCGACCCACTTTCCCTTGGGTCGACCTATAGGTCGACCCAGACCAGGCATGGTTCGACCCTTAACGGGTCGATATTCCTCCTGCGCCCGCCCCTTTTTCCCGTTACGTATATTTGAAATATTTTGAATTCTGGTTTTGAAATATACATATATATTTCTCTTATACGTGTACAAACTTCTAAGCTTATATGCCTCTTATACGTATACAAACTTCTAAGCTTCGTATCATTCTCATACGATGTTCGTTTTACGCAAACTCGGAGTCTATCCTAACCAAAATTCCTAGACGAACGCAATGAGATAGTCCGTTTTTACTTAATTCCCAATATTTAATTAAGTATTCTTTAGTTTATTGTCAACGGTGTCTTTTAGAATTACGGGGTGTTACATTCTCCACTACTTAAAGGATTTCATCTTTGAAATCTCTAAGTTAAGAAGAATGTTTATCCTAACATACATCAACCATCTACTCATCCATCAATCACAGGCATCCATTGTCCTTATGATATTTCTAATGCTTATTTGAACATATGCAAAGGTGTGTGTATATTTTCCTCTGCTAAAGCGAAAAATCAGACGGTCTACTGATTCAATTGACCTCCTTAATGCAATGTATGTTAGTGTCATGAATCCAACATGTATGCAAATAGTCCCAGTAGATCATGTAAACTCTATATGTGTGCACAAACATCCGTCCAAATGCAACATCTACATGATGATACACCCATTTCCATCCATAAAGAATTAAAATGCACACACATCCATATGCAGTATGAGAGCGCTTTGAGAAAATCTAGTGCCTAGTGTGTGCATATGCATCCACGAGCAACCACTAGAAAACACTTGCATCCACTTGCATTCATCAAACATAACATGTCTCAAACACATGTTTACATCCATTGGTTTTCTACCAAAAGGTTGAAGATTCAATCGATAGGATAAACTTAAATGACAAAAGCATGTACGAATAAAAGATTGGGAAAAAAAAGTTAAGAGCATGCCCTTGAAAAGTAAAGGTACGAAGCGCGAATCTTGTCTTCAGTCTCCCAAGTTGCATCCTCGTTGTTTTCTCCCTATTGCACTTTCATCAACTTAACCCCTCTATTGCGTACCTTCTTAACCTCTGATCCAAGTTTACGGGTAGGAATTCGTCTATTCATCGCCTCCCTTTTTACCTCTACCTTCTCAAGCATGCTCGGCTCAACTATCTCTGCAGTATCACGCAGACATTTCTGCAAATGAGAAACATGGAAAACACCATGAACACCCACCAATCTCTCTATTAGTCTCACCCTATAGGCCATTTGACCTATCCTTTCCACTATGGGAAATGGCCTTACAAACCTTGGCACCAATTTCCTTACAGATCCAAAGAGAACCACATTCCTCAGAGGTGATACTTTGACGAAAACCACGTCTCCCAACCTTGAACTCAATATCGGTCCTTCTCTTATATGCATAGGACTTCTTACTGTCCTGAGCTATCTTCATGCATCTGCTGATAAGATCAATCTTTTTTGAAGTTTCTTTGATCATCTCAGGTTGAAGCAGAAGCCTATCCATAGACTCCCACCAACAAGTCAGTGATCTACAAGGTCATTCGTACAATGCCTCGAAGGGTGCCATACTAATACTAGCCTGATAACTGTTGTTATAGGAGAACTCAACCAACGGGAGATGCTCCTCCAAAGTCCCTCCGAAGTCTAGGATGCACAGCCTCAAAAGATCCTCAAGAACTCTATTCACCCTCTTAGTCTGCCCATCGGCCTGAGGGTGAAATGTGGTACTCATACACAACTGTGTACCTAATGCCTCTTGGAAGCTCTTCCAGAACTCACTAGTGAAGATGGGGTCACTATAACACCCCATGTCCATTAATGTCACTCACAAAGGGAATGCATCAATGTCCATGAAGCGTTATTGTTGTATAGAACAGATAAATTACAAGAATAAATAAAACAACACAGCGAAAGATAAAACTTATTTCATAGCATCATAACTCAAAACAAGCTTACATAAGTAGTTTCCAAAACCATTACAACAAGATCAATAGTCTTTTCCAAAAACTTCAAAGTACATAAAGAAGCAAATACTTAAATAACACAAATGCATAAATCCCCACTGAGCATAAGCTAAGTCATAAAGATAAGAGAGTCCAAAAGCGATACATCTACTTTTTTCAAGCAACTGAAAGAAATCGGCACTAAGCTGTAGTATTCCCTCCTTGCAAACCTGAGGGGAGGAAGGAAAGAAAAGAGGAGGAAACAAACGGGTCAGACATAAATTCTGGCGAGTCCAGTAATTTTAACAAATAATAGGTAAGGTAAATGATCAAGACATAAATAGGCATCATGATATGGCTGTAACATAGATAAGGTAGATAAAAAGATGGACAAGATGATTTCGTTCCTAAGTACTAAGACAATCCTACACCTTGGCTAAGCGAACAACCCTCCAAGTACTAACCCCGAAGACCGAAGTCAACATCAGACTAGCTCCCAAAGGACTATCCAACTCAACCAACATGTATTTCTTTACACCACACTTTTTCTAAGTTACACCACATTACTTAATTACACCGCACATCTACTACTCTCTTTTTCTCAAGGTTGATCCCTTCCCACTAACTATACCCACATGAAAAACTTGGTAGTTACTTGTACCTAGATGCTATCGTAGGTGCCAACTTGCTCCTACCACCGCTAAGGTACCCTTACTCTACCCATTTGATCGGCTCCCTAAACCCCGTAGGCACCCGTGCTGGCCCCACAGTGGGGTGTATCACTCCCCAAAGTGGCAACCCCGATACCAACTTGAAATGCACGACCATACCTACACGATGCAACAACGTCTTACCTAACAGCACGGACCTATGCACACACATGAACCCGTTGGACTTGCGTTGCCACCGCTATTCACGTTTTGACCTCTTATATTCAAGCCCTGTAAGCGTGTCCCAACCCCGACCTAGTACCGGGCCCAATTAGATACTCAAACGGGTTACTGGTTGAAACGGGTCCCCATCTGACACAAGCCTCCCACCTATGCTTGGCCCCCACTAGGTTTTCCCCCCACTTAACCATTTTAATTTAAATGTCCATGTCTTACACATGCTATGGTTAAGTCCATATTTACGTATCATAATTTACATGCCTTATCTTATTCCGGTTAAGTCCATATTTACATGTCATAATTTACATGTCACCCAACTTAACCCTCTAACCATACCCATGTCTTACTATGGTTAGTATTCCTTAATTCATTCCTTATAACGAACGGTGCATGACCTCTCACATTAGACCGAACACTTTGTGGCCGCTGGATTTGCCGGGCAGTCTTACGCCACAAACCGGGTCTAACCTCATGTCACCCATCGTTACGCCTACAATTCATGCCTTTGACCTCTCACATTAGACGTCCAATTGTGGCAGCTGGATTCGCCGGGCGGTTCCGGGCAGTCTTACACCACAATTGCGCCTAAGCTCATGTCGAAGGTTTATTAATAATTGTATTTCACCCAAACCCAAATTTTCATGTCATGTTTTTCCAATTCAACATATAATCATGCTTACAATTTTTGCCTATTTCAACTTGTCATTAATTATACTAATTAAATATTAATTAGCCTCAATTACAAATTTCCAATTATACGCAATTTCATCAGTTCCATGCAATTCATACCCAAATATGCCAATTTCACATATTATCCAATTGTCCAATAATATCCAATTTTCCAAATTTCCCATATTCGCAATATTCCCCATCATTCCCACGTATTCGCAGTCTCTCAAATTTTTAATATAGGCTCGAAGGTAGCCTAGATCCACAAATAAAAGGAATAAGGGTAAGAAGAGAGAATCAATTCATAGAAAATTGGAATAAAACATCATCATGAAATAAAGAGGCATATAGACAGGCATAGAGGCATAATAAAAGATTCAACATGAATAAACTAATAAAAGGTATGAACTTTACATAGAAACATAGGCATATGATGACATGAATCAAAAAGGTGAAGACTTGGTGAGATTTTCATTACAAACATATATATGAATCCTTTTTACAACTTCATCATGTTACTTTTAATCCCATTATATTGTGAAAATCACCGTACTCACCTTTCGTGGTTAAAGAATAGAATTATGCACTGAAATTAGTGTAGAAACGTTGTGGCATTGTTGATTGATTATCTTTAACTGTTGTTGAAGCTCTAAACTTTGATTTGAATTATATATGAACACTTGAGATTTGATTAGAGGCGGCGGCTTGGGTTTAGGAGAGAGTTTGACAGCATAATGGTGTCTTAGAAATTATTTATGAATTAGGGTTAGGTCTTAGGGTGTATATATAGGTGTAGGAAGTTATTTAGGCCTTAGGATTAACCCTAGAACTGATCTGGACCATCAAAAATCGTCTCAGGCCCAAAAATCGCATCACGCAGCAAAACTGGCCGAACCAGGTTCAAATTTTCGGGTCTGGAAAACCTAGGGAGGTCGACCCCCTGGTCGACCTACCCAATCAGGTCGATCCCTAGGTCGACCTGCGTCCTGGGCGGGAATTTTCCCGCCCAGCCCGGGTACCTGAAATTTTCGAATTTGAATTTTCTGGCTAGGTTTAACTTTAATTAATTCTGCTTACTTACTCAAACTTCCGAGGCCCATAACTTCCTCATACGAAGTCCGATTTACGCAGACTCGGACTCTATCTCAAGCAGAATTCCGAGACGATCGCAATGGTGCAACCCATTTCCCTTCATTCCACTTTTAAAAATTAAGTGTTCTTAAATTTATTTAGTTCAATCATTAAAAATTCGGGGTGTTACATTCTCCCCTACTTAAAGGATTTCGTCCTCGAAATCTCTAAGTCAAGAAGAACGTATCCTACCATCCAATCATCCATCTACTCAACCATCAACCACTAGGAACCATTGTCCTTAAAAAAATCTAATGCTTTTCATGTACATATGCATAGTGTGTGTATATGTTCGTATACTAATGCAAAATCAGGCGGTCCACTGATTCAGTCGACCTCCTTAATGCAAATAATGATAGTGTCATGTATCCATCGTGTATGCAAAGAACCCTATACACATCATTACTACATGTGTGCACAACCATTCATTTAAATGCAACATCCATATGATACACACATTCAATGTACATTCATTTTACTAAATACATCCATTTATATGCAATATGAAAGTGACTGAGCCGATCTAGTGCCTAAAGTGTGTGTATATGCATCCACGAGCAATCACTAGCAAACACTTGCATCCACATGCATCCACCATACATAACATGTCTCAAACACATGTTTCAACCATAGGACTACCCTATCTAAAGGTCAAAGATACTAGCGAGAGGGCATACTAAAGATAGAACAAGTACAAGCTAAGCGATAAAGGAGAAATTAAAAGACATACCCTCGAAAAGAAAAGTGTACAATGAACGCATCTTCTCTTCCGTCTCCCAAGTAGCGTCGCTCTCATCATCTCCCCATTGCACTTTGACTAGCTTGACCTCTCGATTCCTCAACTTCTTAATCTCCGACCCAAGAATGCATGTAGGAGCTCGTCGAATCGTCTCATCACGCTCTATCTCCACCTCTCTAAGAAAGCTCAGCTCTACCACTTCCGTGGTCTCATGCAAGCACTTCCTCAAATGTGATACATGGAATATGTCGTGTACACCACTAAGTCTCTCGGACAACTCCACTCTATACGTGTAACAACCCGCATTCTACGCATCGGAGGATCGTAGAATATTTATTTCATTCATATATGAAGTCGTATGGTCATGTGGCTTTGGGAAACGACCATTGGGGTCATTTCCCATGTTCATGATTTTTGCCGATTTTTAAATGACCATTTTGCCCCTAGTTGATCTTGTTTCGGCCATAACTTTTGATTGGAAAGGAGTTTTGACCTGAAACCACATCCATTGGCTTCGGATGATGGTTTACCTTTCCGTAGAGTGGTCACATATGGAAAACGGACTTACCGTTTGGGAGAAATGGCTGAAATAAGGTTTGGAATGTGAAAAACTGCTTAACCGGGCCAAATAGGGCGATTAGTGAATGGGCCCATAACCCATTTCAGGATTAGGGTTATGGGGAGGCTGAAAAGAGTTAGGGTTTCATTCCATTTCAGTTTTCTAGCCTCCACTTACCTCTTAGAAACCCTAAAAATGGCCTCCAACCTCTAAATCACCTCCAAATCCCTTTCTAATCAAGGATTAAGCTTATCAACATCAAATCAAGGGAGATCTTCACCAAATCAAGATTAGAGCTACTGTTTAGCATTGGTATTCGCGCCATATCATAGATTTATTTCATATCTAAGGTTTATTTGTGGCTAAGGTGAGTGATTCGCATAGTTCCTCACTAATTATGGTCAATTAAGGGTAATTAGTGAAGATTAGCGAATTTATGCATTAATAAATTCTGGAAAAATATTTATAAATTCTTAAATAATGTTTTAGACCTCTTTTAGAAATTGGGTTTGATTTGGTTAGGTTTTGTTAATCCTATCATTAGTTTTGCTTAAGCACGCTTAAGGGAAAATATGGGTTTTTGGCTATGTTTGATCCATTTTAACCTATCATATTGTTGTTTTGATGTTCGTGGTTGATTATACATATTGCTATGACTGTATGGTATGCTTTATGATTGATTAGAATAGATAGAATGGTCGAAAACGTCATCGAATGGCATAAAACAGCTCGCTGGACAAAGTGCAGGAATTCAGATCGGATGGGGGATTGAGGGCCGGATCGGATCGTCCTATGGGGTCATGGAACCACATCACGAACCAAGCCATCTCCTCCAAACCGAACCGTCTGTGTGAGGTCCACGAGCATCAAATGTGAACTGCCTCTCACACCCGATCCGAACCACTCGAGAGAAGGAGCTCCGACCCGATCCGCTCATGGATGGTGAGCACGAACCGTTTGTACTTGGCCTGGAGGAGTGCTTTCTCCGACCCGAACCCATAGATGGAGGTGGAGTTGGAGACGCCGACCCAACCCACTGGGGGTGTTGACGATCCGAACCGCCACCAGGTGGATGCCACGAACCAAACCGCGTTGACGATGGAGACCTGAAGGCCGAACCGAACCGATGCTTAAGAGAGGGATCCGAACCGATGCTTAAGAGAGGGATCCGAACCGATCCGCTGATGACCAAAAACCCGAGATGCAAAGGTAGTCCAAATGGAAGTTAGAGCTCAGGATCCAGTTGGGAACCAATGAGTTCACTTCATGACTGGGCTTTGCTGAGGGATGTGTGCTAAGGAGTTGTCGACGTTCATAACTTCGATTCACCACTGAAAAGGAATGATGGGCTACGTATCAGTGCAGTAGAGTCACCGTGACTCGAGGGGCAAAGTGATCGTAGTAAGACTATGAGCCAGTGTAGTGGAGCCGTTGTGACTCCATGGGGCAGAGTGGACATAGTAAAGGATTAGTAAGGCTATGAGCCAGTGCAGTGGGGTGTGTACGACTCCATGGGGCAAAGTGGACATAGCGAAGGATTAGTGGCTATGGATCAGTGCAGTGAAGCCATTGTGACTTCATGGGGCAGAGTGATCATAGCAAAGTATTGGGTGATCGAAGTGGTGGATATCGTATGCTTTACGCACTGAGTGAGAGATGTGAGGATAGTTTCTATGCTTGATTATTTGCCATCACTATGACATGCACACCCCCACCCCCGTATGCTTGTACACCATATGTTAATGGCACCTTAGAGTGTTGTACAGTATGTAGTGCTAACTCTTTGGTTGCAGGTTCAGGTATGGTTTAATATACCTGTTATTGTTCTATTTAGCTGCTTATCGCTCATACCAAACTTTTGTCTGACCCATAGTTTTATGTCTCTTCTTATTACTCTGGATGCTCCTAAACGAGCAGACGAGAGACTGGTTAGCTGGTGATGCACGAGTAGCTGACCCGGAGGCAAGCAGGAGGCTTCCACGTATGATATATATATATAGATATAGATATTCTCCCTGTGTCGTTGGTGGTCACTACTTGGGCATTAGTAGTGTACCTTCCTTATCTTGCTTTTAGAGACAGATTTAAAAGTTGTAATAATGATGTTGTGGAACATAAGCTGTATTTGGATTTTCCGCTGCTATGATAGTTTGTTTTCAGCTTATGCACTATCTCACCTGTTTCATGTCAAGTATATGTTATGATTATATTTTATTCCATACGCTGTGAGACATATTACAGGTTCTTTATTGATTCTTCGTCTTCTTCCTTTTCTTCTGACGACCGTCCTGTGCTAACTGGACATGTGTACAGCACACTTTTGGAGTAAATGTCGGTTGGGGCAGGGCGGGCCGTCACAATACGCCATCTGTCCAATCCTCTCCTTAATAGGAAACGACCCTACGAACCTTGGTGCTAACTTCCCAACGGACCCAAAGCGAACAACATTCTGTAATGGAGACATCTTAACAAAGACCATGTCCCCAATATCAAATTCAAGATCTGTCCTCCTCTTGTCCGCATACGATTTCTGCCTATCTTGCGCCGTCTTCATCCTCCTTCGAATCAAATCGATCTTTTCCGAAGTCTCTCTAATCATATCGGGCCCAAGTAAGATCTTATCCGTAGATTCCCACCAACATGTAGGTGAACGACAAGGCCTTCCATAAAGAGCCCCGAAAGGTGCCATGCCAATGCTAGACTGAAAACTATTATTATACGTGAACTCCACCAAAGGAAGATGCTCCTCCCATGTACCTCCGAAGTCTAAAACACCTAGCCTCAAAAGGTCCTCTAGAATACGATTCACCCTCAAAAGGTCCTCTAGAATACGATTCAAACATAACTGAGTCCCTACCGCCTCTTGCAAGCTCTTCCAAAACTCGCTAGTAAAGATAGGATCGCGGTCGCTCACTATGCTAGAAGGAACACCATGCAAACGAACTATCTCTCGAATGTATACGGAGGCTAGCCATCAAGCAGTCCTCTTACTCTTCATGGGAATGAAATGGGCACTCTTAGTAAGTCTGTCTACCACGACCCAAATCCCCGTATTACCCTTCCTCGATCTCGGTAACCCATCAACAAAGTCCATCGAGACACTCTCCCACTTCCATTGTGGGACCTTCAATGGGTGAAGCAACCCACCTGGCTTCTTTTGCTCTGTTTTTACTTATTGGCACACCAAGCATCTAGCGACAAACTCGGCCACATCCTTCTTCATACCGGCCCAAAAGTAAACTCGTCTCATGTCCATGTACATCTTGTCCCCGCTGGGATGAATGATCATCTTCGAACGATGTGCATCATCAAGAATGGTCTTCCTCAAGTTCTCGTCTCGTGGTACACAAAGTCTACCATCCCTACGTAACCAACCCTTATCATCTAGGGTATACCTACTAAGATGGCTCGATGACTCCCCCCTTATAAGCTTTTCTACCAACTCAACCAACTGTGGGTCATCTCGTTGTGCCTTACCAATCCATCCCAAAAGCGTAGGTCTGACCTCTAAGGATGCTAGCAAACCGAGTACAAAGTCAATGGAAGGTCTAAAGTCAAACGTAGAGATGAACTCAAAGCTTTGCCGCTCAAAAAACAACGGACTCAAGGACAACCTTTTCCTACTTAAGGCGTCTGCCACCACGTTACCCTTGCCAGGGGTATATGCTATCTCGAAATCGTAGGACGCTAAGAATTCCATCCACCTTCGCTGCCTTAAGTTCAAGTCCTTCTGAGAGAACAAGTATTTTAGTGATTTGTAGTCCGTAAACAATTCGAATTTCTCTCCAAGAAGATAATGGCGCTAAGACTTAAGCGCGAAAACAATAGCGGCCAACTCTAGGTCATGTGTAGGGTAATTTCTCTCATGCACTCTCAACTGCCTTCCTCCATAGGCTATTACCCTCCGCTCTTGCATTAAGACTGTGCCTAGTCCTGTCCCACAAGCATCGGTATAAATGGTAAATGGCTTACTCCCATCTGGCAACACTAAGACTGGGGCTGTGGTCAAAGCTCTCTTTAAACGTTGGAACGCGTCATCACAATCTACGTCCCACGTGAAAAATAGGTTCTTCTTCGTCAAGCGTGTCAATGGGGATGATATCTTTGCGAAGTCCTTGATAAACTTCCTATAGTAGCCTGCCAACCCCAAGAAACTCCTCACCTCGGTAGCATTTTTAGGGACCTTCCAATCTTGGATGGCCACCACCTTCGCGGGATGCACAGCTATCCCTTCTTTGGAAACCACGTGCCCTAAGAATCGCACTTCCTTCCTCCAAAAGTGACATTTAGAAAATTTATCTTTAAGGTTATGCGCTCGAAGGGTCTCCAACATTTCCCTAAGATGTTGGGCATGCTCTTCCTCGCTCTTAGAAAAGATCAAGATGTCATCCACAAAGACCACCACAAATTTATTAAGGTACTCCCTAAACACCCTACTCATCAAGTCAACAAAGTATGCGGGGGCGTTTGTCAAACCGAAGGGCATTACAAGCCACTCATAGAAACCGTCTGGAGTCCTAAAGGCAGTCTTGTCTATGCTATCCTCAGCCACTCTCAACCGATGGAAACCAGTGGCTAAGTCCAACAACGAAAACACTGAGGCACCAACTAACTGATCGAAGAGATCGTCAATCCTCGGCAGTGGGTGCCCATTCTTCTTAGTAAGCTTATTAAGTTCTCTATAGTCCACACAAAGTCTAAGGGACCCATCCGCCTTCGTGGCAAATACTACTGGAGCACCCCACTCTGATATACTACGTCTTATGAATCCCTTCTCAAGCAACTCCCCTACTTGCTTATTGAGCTCCCTACTCTCACAAGGAGCCATGTGGCGTACTGGCAAAGATACTGGTTTTGCATTGTCTACAAGATAAATACGAAAGTCTATCTCACGTTTTGGGGGTAGACCCCTCACCTCATCGAAGATATCAACATATTCACGGACTATACGAACAGAATGTAAATCATCATTGGATGCGTCAAGTGACTCAAGATAACTAAGCATCACCGATCCTCTAGGGTCACAAGAAATATCAAGGGTATTTCCACTATGAGTCAACAATTTTACTGCGCTTCGTTCACAATCTAGGATGGCTCCATATCTGGCTAGCCAATCCATCCTTAGAATCAACCCATAGCCCATGAAACCAAGCACAAAAGCATTACATTCAAAACCAACGCCTAAGATAGACAATCTCAAATCCCAACAAACCATGGATAAATGAGCCGACCTACCAATAGGATTTGAGACTACAATGGGATCCACAACGAGACTAGTATTTAAGTGCAGTGTTTCAACTAATGATGTAGAGATAAACGAATGTGATGCACCAGAATCGAATAAAGTATGGACAGGATGATCAAACAAGAAAATCAAACTTTCGATAGAAATTTTTCTACCTTCTTCCTATCCCGAAGCCATAAGAGCGTGAATCTGCCCTCCCGAAGTAGAACCTGCCCTCTGCCCTTGCTTCTTAGGACAGTCCTTCACAGCATGACCTGCATCACCATAATGATAACAAGCGAACTTCTTCTTCTTCCTACAGTCTTTTTTCAAATGGTCGGATTTCCCACAGTTGTGACTCTTCCTCTTTTCTTTACCACCTTTCTTTTGTTGTTGGGCTTTCTTTGGATCCTCCTTCTTATCTTGCGGCCTAAAAGTACTTACACCCTTCTCTTCTTCATGCATGTATGCCATATCAACAAGCTTTTCATACGTAGCCCCCATTGGAATGTGGGACATAGCCAAACTGTGAAGCGGTTCGTTTAGGCCCTTTGCAAACCTCAAGGCCTTCTTGTGACGCGTATTCACCAACTCTAGCCCAAATCTCGCCAACTTATTAAATTCGGTCACATACTCCTTCACGGTCAAGTTTTTCTGCTTCAATGTCAAGAACCTCTCCATGTACATACTCTCCTCAGCTTGAGAAAGGAATTTCAACTCAAACCTTCCCCTAAAATCTGCCCATGTCTCTACAACACGCTCTCCATTAGTAACCTCCCACCAAAACGAAGCTTCGTCCTTCATCAACTAAGCAGCCAATTGGACCTTCCTACAATCGTCCAAATCGAAAATGCCAAACAGATCCTCCACATCTTTCAACCAATTTCTAGCTTCAACGAACGTTCCGACCCACTAAAAGGTTTTCCACCCATCGAACGAAAGTCTTTACATATCTCTGAGAAAGCATCACCACGCGGAGGAATGACTGGAGCTGGGGGAGGAGGAGGAACGTTGGCCGGACCCGCGGTAACGGCCCTAGCCTCGAGATATTGACGAAACCAACCGGGTACATGAACACCCTCTGGTATCTCAGATGCTCCAGACATGCTGAAAAGAAAAAGAAAGAGTTTCAAAACAAGGGAAGCGAAAGAGAGATGTATGGCTTGAGGGGATTATGCTTTTTAAAGTAAATTTTCCTTGAAAACAGCTTCTTTAAAACAAGTTTTTGAAAATACTTTCTAGGAAAATAATACTTTGAAAACACTTTTCAAAACTTTTTATCTGTTCTTGTAACCTTGGCTCTGATACCACGTGTAGCACCCCATGTCCATTAATGTCACTCACAAAGGGAATGCATCAATGTCCATGAAGCGTTATTGTTGTATAGAACAGATAAACTACAAGAATAAATAAATAAAACAACACAGCGGAAGATAAAACTTATTTCATAGAATCATAACTCAAAACAAGCTTACATAAGTAGTTTCCAAAACCATTACAACAAGATCAATAGTCTTTTCCAAAAACTTCAAAGAACATAAAGAAGCAAATACTTAAATAACATAAATGCATAAGTCCCCACTGAGCATAAGCAAAGCCATAAAGATGAGAGAGTCCAAAGCGATACATCTACTTTTTTCAAGCAACTGAAAGAAATCGGCACTAAGCTGTAGTATTCCCTCCTTGCAAACCTAGGGGGGAAGGAAAGAAAAGAGGTGGAAACAAACAGGTCAGACATAAACTCTGGCGAGCCCAGTAATTTTAACAAATAATAGGTAAAGTAAATGATCAAGACATAAATAGGCATCATGATATGGCGGTAACATAGATAAGGTAGATAAAAAGGTGGACAAGATGATTTCGTTCCTAAGTACTAAGAAAATCCTACACCTTGGCTAAGCGAACAACCCTCCAAGTACTAATCCCGAAGACCGAAGTCAACATCAGACTAGCACCCAAAGGACTATCCAACTCAACCAACATGTATTTCGTTACACCGCACTTTTGCTAAGTTACACCACATTACTTAATTACACCGCACATCTACTAGTCTCTTTTTCTCAAGGTTGATCCCTTCCCACTAACTATACCCACATGACAAACTTGGTAGTTACTTGTACCTAGCTGCTATCGTAGGTGTCGGCTTGCTCCTACCACCGCTAAGGTACCCTTACTCTACCTATTTGATCGGCTCCCTAAACCCCGTAGGCACCCATGCTGGACCCATAGTGGGGTGTATCAATCCCCAAAGTGGCAACCCCGATACCAACATGAAATGCACGGCCATACCTACACGATGCAATAATGTCTTACCTGCTAGCCTGGACTCATGCACGCACATGAACCCATTGGACTTGCGTTGCCACTGCTATTCACGTTTTGACCTCTTATATTCATGCCCAGTAAGTGTGTCCCAACCCCGGCCTAGTACCGGGCCCAATTAGATACTCAAACGGGTTACTGGTTGAAACGGGTCCCTATCCGACACAAGCCTCCCACCTATGCTTGGCCCCCACTAGGTTTTTCCCCCACTTAACCATTTTAATTTAAATGTCCATGTCTTACACATGCTATGGTTAAGTCCATATTTACATGTCATAATTTACATGCCTTATCTTATTCTCGTTAAGTCCATATTTACATGTCATAATTTACATGTCACCCCACTTAACCCTCTAACCATACCAATGTCTTATTATGGTTAGTATTCCTTAATTCATTCCTTATGACCAACGGTGCATGACCTCTCACATTAGACGGAACACTTTGTGGCCGCTAGATTTGTCGGGCGGTTCCGGGCAGTCTTACGCCACAAACCGGGTCTAACCTCATGTCACCCATCGTTACGCCTACAATTCATGCCTTTGACCTCTCACATTAGACGTCCAATTGTGGCAGCTAGATTTGTCGGGTGGTTCCCAGCAGTCTTACACCATAATTGCGCCTAACCTCGTGTCAAAGGTTTATTAATAATCGTATTTCACCCAAACTCAAATTTACATGTCATGTGTTTCCAATTCAACATATAATCATGCTTACAATTTTTGCCTATTTCAACTTGTCATTAATTATACTAATTACATATTAATTAGCCTCAATTACAAATTTCCAATTATAGGCAATTTCATCAGTTCCATGCAATTCATACCCAAATATGCCAATTTCACATATTATCCAATTGTCCAATAATATCCAATTTTCCAAATTTCCCATATTCCCCATCGTTCCCACGTATTCACATTCGCGCGTATTTTTAATATAGGCTCGAAGGTAGCCTAGATCCACAAATAAAAGGAATAGGGGTAAGAAGAGATAATCAATTCATAGAAAATTGGAATAAAACATCATCATGAAATAAAGAGGCATATAGACTGGTATGAACTTTACATAGAAACATAGGCATATGATGACATAAATCAAAAAGGTGAAGACTTGGTGAGATTTTCATTACAAACATATATATGAATCCTTTTTACAACTTCATCATGTTACTTTTAATCCCATTATATTGTGAAAATCACCGTACTCACCTTTCGTGGTTAAAGAATAGAACTATGCACTGAAATTGGTGTAGAAACGTTGCGGCGTCGTTGATTGATCTTCTTTAATTGTTGTTGAAGCTCTAAACTTTGATTTGAATTGTGTATGAACACTTGAGATTTGATTAGAGGCGGCGGCTAGGGTTTAGGAGAGAGTTTGACAGCTTAATGGTGTCTTAGAAATTATTTATGATTTAGGGTTAGGTTTTAGTGTGTATATATAGGTGTAGGAAGTTATTTAGGCCTTAGGATTAACCCTAGAACTGATCTGGACCATCAAAAA
The DNA here is from genome assembly GCA_030737875.1 of Allium sativum. Lineage (NCBI taxonomy): Eukaryota > Viridiplantae > Streptophyta > Magnoliopsida > Asparagales > Amaryllidaceae > Allium > Allium sativum. The sequence continues at coordinate 874,224,239 of CM060910.1, forward strand.
TCGTCCCAGGCCCAAAAATCGCACCACGCAGCAAAACTGGCCGAACCAGGTTCGAATTTTCGGGTCTGGAAAACCTAGGGAGGTCGACCTACCCGATCAGGTCGACCCCTTGGTCGACCTGGGTCCTGGGCGGGAATTTTCCCGTCCAGCCCGGGTACCTGAAATTTTCGAATTTGAATTTGAATTTTCTGGTTGGGTTTAACTTTAATTAATTCTGCTTAATTACTCAAACTTCCGAGGTCCATAACTTCCTCATACGAAGTCCGATTTACGCAAACTCGGACTCTATCTCAAGCAGAATTCTGAGACGATCGTAATGGCGCAAACCATTTCCCTTCATTCCTCTTTTAAAAATTAAGTGTTCTTAAATTTAGTTAGTTCAATCATTAAAAACTCGGGGTGTTACAGTCACGATCTCTCACTATGATAGAAGTTACTCCATGTAAATTGACTATCTCATGTAGATAAACTGATGCCAACCATATTGTTGTTCTCTTACTCTTAAAAAAAATGAAATGACTGCTCTTAGTAAGCCTATCTACTATAACCCAGATACTGGTGTTGCCTTCCCTTGATCTAAGCAAACCATCAATGAAATCCATAGAGACACTCTCCCACTTCCACTGTGGGACCTTTAAAGGATGAAGCAAACTGCTAGGCTTTTTCTTTTCAGCTTTAACTTGCTGGCAAACTAAACATCGAGAGACTAACTCCGCTACATCTTTCTTCATTCCAGCCCAAAAGAAAATCCTCTTCATATCTCTATACATCTTATCACCGCCCGGATGGATTCATCCTAGAATGATGGGCTTCTTCAAGGACTGTCTTCAACAGACTTCCCACTCGGGGAACACAAAGCCTCCCATTCCTTTGTAGCTACCCTCTACCATCCATGGAATATCTATTGAGGTGACTAGAGGTCTCTCCTCCACTAAGCTTATCCAAAATGTTTGCTATTTGTGGTTCCTACCACTGCGAAGATCCTATCCAATCCATAAGAGTAGGTCGCACCTCTAAGGATGCCAACAAATCAGGTGTAAGATCCGTAGATGGCCTAAAATCGAAGGTCGATATGTACTCCAAGCTCCGCCACTCTAGGTACAGAGGACTCAAAGTCATCCTTTTCCTACTCAATGCGCCTGCCACCACATTACCCTTGCTTGGGTATAAGCAATCTCAAAATAATAAGATGCTAGGAACTCCATTCATCTTTGTTGTCTCAAATTGAGATCCCTTTGTGTGAACAGATACTTGAGTGACTTATGGTTCGTGTATAACTCGAACCTCTCTCCAAGCAAATAATGCCGCCAAATCTTAAGTGCAAATACAATAGCGGCCAATTCCAAATTATGGATAAGGTAGTTCTTCTCATGAACTCTCAACTGTCTAACACCGTAGCATACTACCCTTCCCTCTTGCATCAAGATGACACAAACCCCTACCTCACATGCATTAGTGTACACGGTGAACACTTTGTTCCCGTCCGGCAAAGTCAAAACAAGGGTAGTTGTCAGAGCCCTCTTAGATCGCTGAAAAGCATCCTCACAGTCAATGCTCCAAGAAAAGGTCAGATTCTTCTTTGTCAGTCTGGTTAGTGGGGATGATATCTTTGTGAAGTCCTTGATAAACTTCATATAATAGCCCATTGAAACGAGAAAATTCCTCACCTTTGTTGCATTCTTTGGAACCTTCCACTCTTGAAATGCAACTACAGTCACGGGATCCACCACCATCCCTTCCCTAGAGACCACATGTCCTAGAAATCTTACTTCCTCTCTCCAAAAGTGACATTTGGAGAATTTTGCCTTAAGCCGGTGCGCTCAGAGAGCCCATAAAGTCTCCCCTAAATGTAGGGCATGCTCTTCCTCGCTCTTCGAGAAGATCAGAATGTCATCCACGAAGACCACAACGAACTTACTCAGAAACTCCTGGAACACCCTACTCATTAGATCCACAAAATACGCGGTTGCATTCGTCAACCCAAAAGGCATGAGTAGCCAATCAAAGAAACCATCGGGAGTTCTGAAAGCGGTCTTTTCTATACTATCCTCGGCTACCCTACACTGATGAAACCCCGTGGCCAAGTCTAACTGAGAGAAAACAGATGCGCCAACAAACTGGTCAAACAGATCATCAATCCTCGGAAGTGGGTGCCTATTCTTCATAGTGATCTTATTCAACTCCCCGTAATCCACACATAAGCGAAGTGAGCCATCCGGCTTATTTGCGAAGACGACTGGAGCATCCCATTCTGATATGCTTTGCCTAATAAACCCCTTCTCAAGTAGCTCCCCTACTTGCTTGCTAAGCTCTCTCCTTTCCATAGGAGCCATGTGGCACACAGGCAATGCGACTGGATTCACATTATCCACGAAGTATATCCGGAAATCTATCTTGTGGCTCATAGGTAAGCCCTTAACCTCATCAAAAACATCCGGATACTCATAAACAATAGGTACAGATCACAAATCATCGACATAAGCATCAAGTGATTCTTGGAAACTAAGCATGATAGACCCCTTTGGGTAATAGGAAATCATGAGAGTCCTTCCTCGGCAAGTTAAAAATCTAACGACCTTCCTCTCATAGTCCAAAATGGCACTATACATAGACAATCCATTCTTGGAATTAGACCATAGCCCATAAAATCAAGCATATATGCGTCCCATTCAAACTCGATGCCCAACATAGATATCCTCAAACCCAAACATATCATAGACAAATGAGTCGTGCCCCCAATGGGGTTTGAGACAATAACGGGATAAGAAACAATACTAGTACTAAGGTGCAGAGACTTAACCAAGGAATCAGATATAAAAGAGTGAGAAGCGCCGGAATCAAAAAGAGTCCTAACATGATAATCGGAAAGATAAATCAAACCTTCAACAAAAACTTTCCTACTTATGTTCGTTACACTAGCGTCGATAGCATGCACCTGCCCTCCAAAAGATCCTTCCCTTTGGCCCTGTCCTTGCCTCTTCGGGCGCTCCTTAGTATAGTGTCTGACCTCACTATGGTTGAAGCATGCATTCGTACTTTTTCTGCAATCCTTGACCAAATGACCCACATTCCCGCAACCATGACACTTCTTCTTGCCTTGAGCCCTGTCGTTTCTTTCCATCCTTCTTTTGCGGTTATTTCTTAGGCCACACTTTCTTGTTTTGTGTCGCATCAGTCTTAGCCTCCTTTTTCTCATCCTTACCATCTTCATTCATCAATGCCATATTAATCAGTCTCTCAAATGTAGCTCCCATTGGAATGTGAGATAATGCCAATGCTTGAAGAGGTTGATTCAATCCTCTTGCAAACCTTAAGGCTTTCTTGTGCGGGGTATTCACCAGTTCCAGGTCAAACCTTGCCAACTGACTGAAATTAATGATATACTTCCTTGCTTAAGTGCCAGAAACCTCTCCATCTGTATACTCTCTTCTGCCTGAGAAAGAAACTAAAAATTTCATCTTGAATCTCTATCGGAAATCATTCCAAGTATCAAATGGACACCCTTCTTGCGTCACTTCCCACCAGAATGAAGCCTTGTCTTTAAGCTTCCATGCAGCCAACTGTATCTTCCTGCGGTCATCAACCTCAAAAAGCCCAAACAAATTCTCTGTCTCTTTTTAGTCAATTCTGTGCTTCCATAAAGTTCTTAGTTCTTCGGAATGGCTTTCCTCCCATAGCACAGAAGTCTTTGCATATCTTAGAGAAATTATCTGCTCGCGGAGGAGTAGGAACAGCGGCTATAGCAGGGGGAGGGGCGTCTCCTTGGCCTCCGGCAGGCGCCGCGGCCTCAAGATACCTACGGAACGAAGCCGATATCTGAACGCCCTCAGGAATATTAGGTTCCCCAGACATGATAAAAAAAGGAAAAAGGGATTCAAACAAAGAATCAAAAGATATTTTATATGGCTTTGGGGAATATGTTTTTCAAAATCAGGCTTTTCTTTGAAAATACTTCCTTTTTGAAACCATTTGAAAACAGTTTTCAAAACCTTTTATCCGATCTTGTAACCTTCAGCTCTGATACAAAATGTAACACCCCACGTCTGTTAATGTCACTCTTTATTAGAATGCATTAAGTTTTGTGAAGCGTTATAGGTAAAACAAAAACAGAATATTACAAGACATATATAAAATAGCAGCGGAAATTTAAAACTTCATTATTTTTCAGAAAACATCATAGTATCAAAACCAGTTACAACCTCATACATAAAATACCGAAGTTGAGTACATCAAAACAAAATAATCTGTCTTGCACTAAAAACCATCAGAGTACAGAGATGTAAAATCATAATCCTCGGTAATAGCCATAATAAAGTAGACAAGTAGTCAAAGAGATACATCAAAGCAGATCCAGATCCAAGCAGAAACAGAAGAGAGAATCCTAATCAAGCATGAACATTCCTACCCTGAGAACCTGGGGTGAAGGAAGAGGGAGAGAAAAGAAAATAAAACAGGTTAGACATAAAGTTGGCGAGTCCAGTGACTTTTAGCATATAAAGAAGTAAAAGTATCATGACAAGCATATAAACTGGATGAGAGATAACAATAGGATATAACATGTATAAACAGACTGAACAGAATAAATAGAGTGGATTATGCTTCTCAAATACTTTTCTCTGCACCAATACTAATATATCAGATTATGATAGGAATAGGTGTCCCCTAATTATTTAATAGAAACAGAATGGTCCCAACAGAAACATATTGATAGTTTTAGGTGTACTCTAGTTTCATTATGGGTTTTACCCCAAACTGAAATAACAGGTACCTTAACAGAATATAATGGGTGTTACCCTAACCAGAAATAACAGGCACCCCAATAGAAACAGATAGGAATAGATGTACCCTTATTACAATCCCCAAGCGATCCGCTCCTAACTTGTAAATACCTTGTGTCGGCCTCACAGTAGGGTTTATTACTTTCTAAAGTGGAAACTTACAAAAGGACACAGACCTGTTTACTGGTGCTGCAGCGCCTTATTTTCCCCTACAGACCGGACTCATGCACACACATATGTGTGCCCTAGCCCTTACCTAGTGCGGGGTCCCCATTTAATACCAGAATACTGACTGATATGGGTCGCACACAGCAGATGGCACAAGTCAAACCCCTAAACTTGTGTCCCCCAATTACCTAGGATTTTTAACAGGTTAAGCTTATAGATCAATAGGTTCGCCTAACCCCTACAGGTGAACAGGTTAAGTTTCACCGGTTAACTAGTCAAGTTTCACCGGTTAACCGGTTTATTTAACCCCAACAGATTAAATAGACTTACTTAACCCAAACAGATTAAACAGGTTTACATAACCCTAACATATTTAAATAGGTTTCACAGGTTCTTTATAGTTCCATTAACATGTTTCGCTCAATCTTGAATTAAGCCTATAGATTCATATGCCCCAAATTCCATCCATAATTCATAGTATAACGTATGCCCCTAAAATTTTAGTCATATTTCACAGTATAGGTTATGTCCCCAAGTTATCATTCCCCCCAATTTATCCCAATTCTATTCGTACGCATATTTCAGCGATATTGGTCTAGGCTCGAAGTTAGCCTAAGCTATAATTATAAAAAGGGAATAAGAGAGGGAAGAACATAAATAGGCATATAAAATAATGCAGATAGGCATTTGATAGCAGAAATAGGCATATAAGAACTGAACAGCAGCTCAGATGTACAGAGGAATATATGTAATAGTAGAACTTTTTAGGTATGAATCAAATTCTTAAGAAGCATAGGTTCAGATCTAGATTTATAAACATGTCAGGGTTACTTGTTAAAATTTTATATCTAAAAGTAACATGAACTCACAAGGACTGGATCTAAGCACAAGAAATATTTCTAATATACGTATATAGGCTGATGTTGAAGAAGATAGGCTGATTCAATCCAAGCTAGGGAACATCTCATTATCTACATTGTTTTAAGTGAAGAAAAACAATAGAAATGTTGTCCTTTATATAGCCTACCTTCAACGAACCCAACCAACAAAATGTCCACATTCAGAATAATGCACCTGGTCAGATCCCCGTTGGGTTAACCTACCCCCACCTGGGTCAACCCACTTGCCCTGGAGTCGACCTATAGGTCAACCCAGACCTGGCATGGGTCGACCCTTAATGGGTCAATCTCCCGCCTGCGCCCGCCCCTTTTTGTCGCTACGTATATTTGATATATTTTGAATTCTGGTTTTGAAACATACATATACAAATATATATATGTGTGTGTGTCTCTTACATGTATACAAACTTCTAAGCCTCATACCTTTCTCATACGATGTTCGTTTTACGCAAAATCAGAGTCTGTCCTAACCGGAATTCTGAGGCGAACGCAATGGTACAGTCTGCTTTACTTAAATTCCAATATTTAATTAAGTTTTCTTTAGTTTATTGTCAATAGTGGCTTTAAGAATTACGGGGTGTTACAGACATACACTTGACTAATGATGTTATATCTAAATATATTATCGTGAAATATGCGGGTTGTTACAGACTTTCCTCTTAAAGAAATTACTTACTCATAATTACTTAAGGAAAAAATCAATATAGATAACAACCAATCATTAACAAATTCTATATAAAATTAGATTAACTCAAGAAATTCACTTTTATTTTTATATTTAGTATATCATTCTTATACCAAAAATTCACTTATGAATAATTTCATATATTTTAACTTTGAGTTATAAATCACTATATAACTAAGTCTAGACACGTATGTTGTTCCAATGAAAGTCATGAGCATATGTGAACGATCAAATTATTATTTTCATAAGTGTTTACAACAAATTAGAATTTTCCTTACTTAAATCCTAATTATTCTAAACCTCAATTTCAATAATTATTTAAATTCTAAATCGTGAATTACCACACTACGATTTTTTTTGAAACTTTGGTTTAGACTTATCTCAAATCTTACTAGGTTAAATTGAAATCGTTTTCTTTCATTAGAAAACTATAATCCAATAGATCTAGATAATTCTTGTTTCAAATAATTGATTAAATAGAAATGTGTTTATTTTATGCTCTTATATCTTTTCTTTTGTATATGCATAAATATTACTTGGGTATTATTTTGTCACTTTTACAAATATGCCAACTTACCCACATGCAGTCAGAAAATATAAAAATAGAGATCAAATTGCTGTATATTTATATATGAAGACTTGCTGACGAAAATCTCACATCCAGCTGCTTTGTGGACAAAAAAATAATTTGTAGAAATGCTATGCATATCACAAATCAATGCAAAATTACCAAGGAAGCAAGAATAAAAGAAGAAAGGCCCAATTTTAATAGAATTAAATAAGGCACAGTTGTGATTGTATTAGGATTTACGTTCGCTATCTATCCTATAAATACCCTTGTAATCTCATTGTAAAGATCATCCATGAATTGAAAGTCTTCTTTTCTCTTTTATGCATTTTTATTTTCTTAGAAATTAGTGTTGTCTACACAATTAGATTTGGTAGAGCACTATTTGTCTTTTTCATTTATTTTTCATTAGTTATTAACCGTATGATTAGATTCAGCAGTAATCCTAATTTTATTTTCTATTTGTTATTTAATTTCTGCAATTTTAGTTTTTTCTTTTTAACTGCCTTCCTAGGTTAAATCGGATTTGATTAGATTAAGTGATTCATAGTTTTATTTTCTTTTTAATTGAAAATTGTGATTTGATTGTCGGTCAATTAGATTAGTTCTGAATCAAATTATAGTTTCAATTTTTATTGTTTTTCAACCCAACTGCAAGTTTTGTCTAACTCGCCCAAGAAATAAATAAATAATAAAACTTAAAATTCCTCCCTGTGTTCGACCTGCATATTACATGATCTATGCGCTTGCAGTTATTATTACAAAATTCACGCTTTTCTAGGTCTTAGAAAACGTCGATCAAGTTTTTGGTACTGTTGCCGGGTGGTAACGATTAAATTATATTATTTATCTAATTTCCGATTCGTGTTAGTTTTTATTTTTATTTTTTTTCCTTTTGTTTTTTGTATATATAGAAGAATTTTTTTTGAGTAGATGATTTGGTATTGACATATTGGTACTACAATCTTCTAAAAAAAACTTTCCGTTTTTATTTATTTATTTCTTTCCCCTTTTCAATTTTTTTCCTTTTTCATTTTTCCTCTCCTCTAGTGTCAAAATAATAAAAGAAACTTGTATTGTTTTATTGATTTCTTTCCAATTACAATTTTCTTTCCCTTCCTACCAAATCTTCCTTTCCGTCTTTGTTTCTTTCCGGTCTTTCCAATTACAAGTTGCCAAGTTATTAATTTCATAATTCCTTCCCATCTTTATTTCTTTCCCATTTTTTTTTAACATTTATTTCTTTTTCTATTTTTTCTCTCTTTCCGTTTCTTCCCATTCCTTTCCCTTTTTACATTTCTTTTCTTGTCTTACAAATTATTCTTTTACAAGTTCTCAAAAATATTCTTTATTTCTATTTTTTTCCTTCTATATTCTTCTCTGCCTTCAACACTTCTGGCCATCTCTACCATCTTCAATCTTCAAGTAGAAATCGGATCACCAACTTCGCACAAACCAGAACCCGATCAACTCACAACTTGTTCCCATTCTTCTCATCACACCATATTGCCTGTACAAACCCTTTCACTTATCAACTCTCGTAGCCGTCACCTACATCCACAAAAACCAATAGTTCCGCCTCTTCAACCGTTCGCCCCATCACAGATTTCCGCCTCCTATCACATACCCTCCACAATCCACCATCACCATCCTCAACATCTCCTCTTCATTGTCATAGCCGCAATACACAGACAAGTCCACATCACAAGCACACCAATCTACTCCATCAATATCCCACGTCCAAGTCCCCTGCTTTGCCACCTTGGCTCACGTATACAATCACCAGACCCCCTTGCCAATCGCTGCAAATCACGCACTTTACCACTGCAAATCACCACACCATAACAAACCTGATCAGTCAAACACCCTAACCACCTTCTTTCACCTAAATTCCTCACCAAATAGCAAACCATCCGCCTTATCCACAAACGAAAACACAGTACCCTACCACGCATCCGTGCAACCCTACCATACAAACCAGAAAATCCCAATTCGGTCACCCAAATTCATACACGCCCTGCACCAGCAAACCGCCTTCTTCAACCTTCAGCCGCTTCCTACCACAAGTCACAAATCCTCAATCGAATAACAAAGTCAATCAAGGACAGAGATCCTAATCAAATCGATTTCGGCTTACATGGACTTCTAAAAAGAATAGAAAAAAAGAGAGAGGGGCGTAAGAAATCGGTATTTCCCTGATTGAGTGTTCCATTGTTTTCTTTTTCTGGGGTTAAGTGGCAAGTTATCTTCAATTGAGGGATTAAGCGCTATGAGGGGCAAATTATTTGGCAAACATTGTTTTCAATCGGTTAAGTGGAAAGTAATATTTGACTGTTTTGCGCTAAGATTTTGCACTATTTTAAGTAGCAACGAGTTGTTCAAGGTAAGACCAGAGCAAGTTGTTTGGTATTAAGTATTGACCTAGTGTTGGGCGCATTATTTTGGTGAAGAGTGAGAAGTTTGTTTTTGGTTTAGCAGCTTCTTCTTTTTCTTTAGCGAGTTTAGTTTTTTTTCTTTTTAGTTTTCTATTAGTTACTAGTTAGTTTTTAGTTTAGTTTTTGTTTTTGTTCCAAGTTAATTTTTTTCCCTCTTCTTCTTTTTGTTTGTTCATTTGTTTTCTTTTCTTTTCTTTTCAAAAAAAAATTCAAAAGCAAGAAGAAGAATTTCAAGCAATCGAACAAGAAACTCAAAGGTCAATCGATTTTCAAAAGTGAACAGAGTTCAAGCAACCAACAGAGGAATCAAAAGCGAGCAAAGAAAAGCAAACAGTGGAGTTGAATAACTAGCACTACTCAAAATTTTCAAACGGACAACTATACCCCTTTGTAAAATTCTCTTAACTCTACAGGTGCTCTGCTGCAAAGAAAAGTATATCGAAATTGCTTGTAAAAATTTCATGTAGGGACAGCGGCTTTCTTGTATAATTTTTTTATTTCTGCAGTTATTATTATCCGATTGCTACGTGACTAAAATTTCTAAATCAGTTTATTTAGGAGAAAATTTTCCATCACTCTCATCATTTTTAATTGTAAAATTTGATTAGATATTGCAAAATATTTACTTACAAGATTGCATTTTGTGAAATTGATTCTCTCAAGGGTTTGATCGTGGATATATATTAGTTCAATTTATTGAACTTCTAGCAAAAGAGGTTGCATACTACCCGTAAAACATTGGTCGTATCCCTTAGTATTTATACTATATGTGAACGGCCATATAACCTCTTCCCCCTTCAAAACGAGATTATCAACTAATAAGATATATTTGAGTACGTTACCTATTTTGTAATAAAAGCTACTTGTGTCAAACATTAGTTTTGGATTTTCTATATTTGAAATGACGAGTGAAAAGAGTTTTAGCCACCATAATTCTCCTAGGGATTTTGAGATTGATAAAGTTGACATGATTCAAACCATAGTTGATGAAACCTTTAATGACACTTTTGAAGCCTTGAAAATGTGCCTTGAATATTTCAACTCCGATTTTGATGAGCTCGAATACATTTCTGAACTAAATAAACTACTTGACTTGAAACACTTACCACAAGACCTTGAGTATGCTTACTTGGACTCTATAGAAAATTTTCCTGTAATCTTGGCCTCTGATCTTACCGAGGACCAAGTAGAAAAACATGTGAATTTTTTTTGGGATACTCTACATTTGAATGACTGTCACAACCAAATTTGCATAGGATTTTTTTTTATTTCAAATGTTATCGACATGTCTCTTGTACCTCAAAAATCATATACGAAATCATTGTACATCTTTTTCGATAGATGCAAGAGGGTGGGGGGGATCTCATTTTTCACATGACACTCATCATTTTAGATTTCATTTTGTATATAATTGGCATTCACATATAGTGGTTAAACTTCATTTCATTTTACGAATAATTTTGCAACCCATTCACCTTTGGGTACGATCTTTCAAATTCAAGAAACGTTTACAGTGTGGACACTGTTTAGATCTAGTGGGGGGTGTATGCATTGCATTCTTTTCATTTTCTTTTAATTTTTTTCTTTCTTACCATTTAGGACCATCATGCATTATTGGTTGCAGTAATGTGTCAATTTTTTTTTTGAAACATGAGTCATTTTAGATTGATATAGTAAAATAAATTAATAGTTGTTAATCAGTTGATTGTATTTTTTTCTTTCAACTAAGATCGAATAAGAAATATAATGAAAAGTTGAATTTTGAGGGATAATAGTGTAACCGGTACGTAGAGAGATTCTTAGGTGATGGCCATGAAGTTTATTCTAAATTGTAGTCCTTGTTTAATGAGTGGAGGATTTAAGATAATTATATAGGCTTTTCGAATCTTTAAAACTAAGTAGTTTAAGCTAAATTCGCATAAGCTCCCTCTTGTTCTTATATTTCCAATAATAATAGTAATCCAAGGGTATCTGACATTGCTTGTAAATCTAGCATTGGTGTGCAGACCCGCCAAGCTCTATCTGACATGTTGTTAACAAAGTTAGTGTCGGTATATCTTGGTCTCATTTTATGAGTTGGACACCTAAGGATTACCGACAACTTGTTGACAAAGTTAGCATCGGTCTGCACAATCCGCCTAGCTCTTTCCCAACTCTCCGTCAGTTCGCGAGGCAGTGCATAGGTGGTATACCTTGGTCTTCAAGTTAGGTGTATGTACTTAATTATAAATTTTAATTTTTAAAGAAACAGAGAATAAGCGATGATGCCCAAACACTTTTTGACCTTATTGATTTGACTAGTCATACACAAGGAATTTAGAATACCACTTTACAAACTATGACAAGCAAACTAAGAATTTATTTCATGATTGCACTATGTTATCGACCGAACCAACTGGCCAAACTAGAGTGTAAACATTGAAAATTTGAATTATGTTGAAAATTTGTGACAGGTTGAGGTATCTAAAATAAAATCAACTGACTTAAAATTGTTAATTTAATTTGTTGTACCACTTTCGTGAAACAAGTCGTGTGTTCATTTTTTGTTTTCATTTGCATATGTCCATTGCATTCATGTAGTTACATTAGAACCACAACATACTGCATTTTGATCTTGTGGGTAGTATCCGCTAAAAACCCACACGAGACACCACTCGTCCTACTAGGGACACCTAGAGGTTTAATGGCTTGTTGCATACGCTCAATGCAATCGTGTTTCCTATGAAAGTGTGACCTATCTAGTGCAGCTCTTCATTTTTTTTGTTTTACTCGAGGACGAGTAAAAAATAAGTGTGGAGGTATTTGATTAACATGGAAATGTATTTATTTTATGCTCTTATATCTTATCTTTTGTATACGAATAAATATTACTTAGATATTATTTTTTCACTTTTACAGATATGCCAACTTAGCCACATGCAGTCAGAAAATATAAAAATAGAGATCAAATTGCTATATATTTACATATGCAGACTTGCTGACGAAGATCTCACATCCAGTTGCTTTGTGGACAAAAAAATAATTGGTAGAAAGGCTATGCATATCACAAATCAATGCAAAATTACCAAGGAAGCAAGAATAAAAGGATAAAGGCACAATTTTAATAGAATTAAATAAGGCCCAATTGTGACTGTATTAGGATATTGGTTGGTTATCTATCCTATAAATACCCTTGTAATCTCATTGTAAATACCATCCATGAATTGAAAGTCTTCTTTTATCGTTTCTGCATTTTTATTTTCTTAGCAATTAGTGTGGTCTACACAATTAGATTTGGTAGAGTACTATTTGTCTTTTTCATTTATTTTTCATTAGTGATTAACTGTTTACTTAGATTCAGCGGTAATCCTAATTTTATTTTCTGTTTGTTATTTAATTTCTGCTTTTTAATTGCCTTCCTAGGTTAAATTGGATTTGATTTTCATAGCTTTATTTGCATTTTAATTGAAAATTATGATTTGATCGTCGGTTCAATTAGATTTGTTCTGAATCAAATTACAGTTTCAATTTCTATTGTTTTTCAACCTAACTCCAAGTTTTGTCTAGCTCGCCCAAGAAATATATAAATAATAAAACTTAAAATTCCACTCGGTGTTCGACCTGCATATTACACGATCTGTGCGCTTGTAGTTATTATTAAAAAATCGTGCTTTTCTAGTTCTTATAAAGCGTCGATCAATAATCCCGACTTGTATGGATCTTATACACTTGTTTGAAGTTCATTTCTCAAAATCACGAACTATCGCTAAGCGGAAAGCTAGATTTAATAAAATTTAATTAATTCGTCTAATGTCCAATAAGGTTATAAATTATAAACCCATTATTTTACATTTTCAACACAAACTAATTAAATAATAAAATTCAAACTGGGAAATATCGACTATCCAAAATCGTCGAACATTCCCTATTACGTTTTAGCACTATGCCATAAATGGCATAACACAACGCAGAAAAATTGTCGGCATAGGCCCAAAAAATATTGGCATTGGTCTTTGGTAATGTTTTTAGGATGATGCAATTTTCACCGTTGCTACAGACCTCAAAGGCGACATTTTGACTATCTACGGCAGCACAACAAATACTCTTACATTAGATCCCTATTTAGGTTTATAGCAACATCCTTAGGTGTCTGTAGCAACATCCAAAAATGCTTCTTTATATATTAATTTTATTTATATATTTTGTGGGACACACAATGTAGGGACCATTGGGCCCACTCCCTAACCTAATCCCATCCCAACGACAACACCTTGTATGACTATTGCAACAGTATTTCAGCAACATTTATAACTTGATGGCAACACTATATTAAAGCTACTATAACACGGTATTTTATTCAAATATTTATTTTATTTCAATATTTCAAATAGTACAAATTTTCTGTCACCACTATTGTACATTTACTGATATATTACATAATCAATCATATTTACATACATTCCTCACTACATTGTCACTATATTGACTCATATACAGACTCACAGACACTCTCTGACACAGTCTTCGACTTCTTCCATACAGCCATCTGCACAAGTGCAATATAATGGCTGTGAGATATGATATCAGCTTATATATATTCATAGATATAAAACAAATCAGAATGGTATTATTTAAGGTATTGTCTACTTTATGTGTCCAAAGCAAGAAATTCGATTCATAAAACATAATCAATGGAGTATCATTTGAAGGTTAAAGAGGCAGTGAATGAATAAAGTATAAAACTGAATCCAAAACAGAAAAGGCACGACAAAGCCTACAAGCATAACAATTAAACAACATTATTTTTTTTGCAGGAAATGGTGAGCCCACTCGCAGTATCAAATTTATGCTAGAAACATAATATCATATAACATTTTTGATCATCTGACAGCAATAACATATAGAAATATCAATATTACTGACATTCAACCAATGCTTCATATCTGACTTATCTACTAAGTGTATTGAGAGTTATATGCTCATTAAGATAATTCGGTGAATGTAATCAGTTTTGCATGACTGTGTTTAATTCTAAACAAGGTTAAGGAAAGCTTAGTCGTATTAAGGAACCTAGAAAACAAGGAGTCTGATGCACAATGTTTTCTAAGAGCACTGTCCAAACAATCTGATGAAGTTATAAGAAAGCTATCAGAAAAGGTAGTAAATGTACATGGAAGGGGGTATAAGGATTTCTCTGTCCATATTATACAAGGACGAAGCCAGGATCTTGATAAAGGGGGGCATTTATAACAAATATTTCAGGAAACATAACAAAAAATTACAAAAAATAAATACTTGATTTACATGTCGGCCTTGAAAAACATGAACCAAAGGAGGACATGAAAATCAAAAATCAAAAGAAGCTTGTCAATTGCCTGCAAGAACTTGCATCTTCACTTTATTACAAGGATACTTAAACAACTTTAGAATAACGTTAAATTATCGAAGTGTCTGCATACATATTTGATTATCTTGATAAAAATCCTAACTACAAGAATATCATCACATCAAAATATGAATTAATTTTTGCATAACGTCAAAACAAGAACATCATAACATTCTGTTTCACTTACTGCTGCCATTAACATCTGAACATCAGGTTCTCCTTGAATCCTTCTATTTCTTCTATAGGTAGATGCTCGGCTATACAACCTATAAAAGAGAATATATCAGCTTTGATATTAACGCTCTAATCTTTCATAATGCTGACAAAGGCTCAGAGCTAATTACTCGCAGTGCTTTATTTTTGAACGTGTTCATTACTGAGAACCATTTCATCCTACATCTCGCTGTCTTACCCCAGGTGGAATGTTTGGAGCTGTATTTGCATTTTCTGACACCTTTGGCCATGACTCCCTCTCAAAATCTATTTCTGACCTAACTATTGCATGTGCAATTCCCTCATCTATTTTTGTTATTTAGAACAATATCTCCATCCATCACAAGCATGCTACTAAAAGTTTAACCAGTATCATTTAAAGGGTACCTGCCCAGAATGGAGGAACGGCACACAACAATATGTATAGTATCACCCCAGCACTCCATACATCTAATTCAGGTCCATAATTTCTTTTCAGAACTTCAGGCGCCATTTAATATGGACTTCCAAGTTGGATTAGAATAGCGTAATTAGCTCGTTACATTGCATTGACCTAGAAATAGAAAATTAAAATCATAAAATAATTGCCATAATTTGAAAACAAGACCGAATGCACTTGGAGATGGAAGTGGAAGTATACGAAAGTAAGTGAACCAGCTGCAGCAAAGTGAAAGGAAATCACATAAGCTAAAGTGTAAAATGAGTACACAAAATGTTGAAAAGCGCATAATTTCTCTATGCATATTAAAACATGGAAGTAACGGAAGCACGTCTTTATCGACAACCATAATATTTTTACTAGAAAAAACAGATTTAAGAGCATCATGTTTCAATTAGAATGCTACATGTATAATCAAGCTACGGTTTTATATGCCTATCTCGATGTCAAGTGCACAAATATCATGAAAACAGTTTCAAGTTCACAAATGTCATAAGTGCATGCACAAAGCACATGTGTATAAGGTTACTTGTGTGAAAATCAGGTTCAACAATTGTTTCAACAAAGTGCACATGAGCAAGAAATGAATAATGTGCAGCATGTTTCAGAATAGAACAAAATTATTAAAAAAAACAAAATTGTACTTCATTACTTGAAAACTGTAATTAATAAACAAATGTATATATACCTGAATATTATGACAAAGCTGGGGGAACGACTTTGGACCAGCGGCTTGTTTTCTAGCCTTTCCTCATCAGTCACTTAAGCTTTATAATAAGGTGTTTATATGCGACTCTTTTTCCCTCTCCCCCATTCTATACAAAATGGTATACGAAAATAAATTAATTATGAAAATCAGGATAACTTACAAGTAGTCAAGCAATTAAAAAGTACTAAATTAATTATGAAAATCAATTAGTACAGAAATCATCCCTTAATTAAGAACCAATACATAAATAGAAGTCACTTGATCAAATTTGCTACATAGGAATCATGAGTCAGCTTCCTCTATCATGCTAGGTGGAATGAGGATTAGTGTTATCGGGACATCATCTCTTGTTAACGATATTTTTCGTCAACACCGGAGATAGGTCAATGGAAATATACCTAAGGGAAAAAAGGGGTTGTTTAGCCTTCACAAATTTGGGTTAAATCACCGTCCTCAGGTATCAAGGCCTTGGAGAGAAGGATCACTTAAACATTTCCCTTGATAAAGGACCTAATGGATGGTAGAAAGGAATTCTGCAACAAACTCACTGAAAGATCTAAGCTCGTAGGGATGGTCTAAGCTTGTAGGAAGGGTTTAAGCATATAGGAAAGGGGAGTTTCATCCGATCTGCGGGAAGGTTTGGGCAAGGATTCATGCATATATAGGAAACGAATAGTAAATTGTAGCAACAACGACTAAGTAATTGCAGATAAACTCATAAGAAAATACTATACGTGTAGATTCGTTCTTTATTAATCTTTGATTTAGAAAACATGAACAAAAATAGAAGAAACCCTCAAATTGTTCTAAGTATTAGGGTTTATTATAGAGAGAAAGAGTACAAGAATCAGAATGAGAGCCTCCTCCTGAAAATGTGACCCTGGATCTTATTTATAGAGAAATCGAGGACCCTTCTGTTGTTGGGCCGTTAGGCCTGCAGATACTTCTATTGGCCGCTTTTCTCCATGGCTTCAGTTGCTTTTAGCTCCCGGTTGCTTATGTGGTGCGGTTTATAGCTTCCGGAGGGAATATCCCGATCAGTCGATGCTTCTTTGATAATGGTATGAGCTTGTTGATGTTGTAGCTTTCCGAAAGGTATTTGAGCCTCCGGTTGTAAGCTCTTGGTTATAAGCTTCTGGATGTAGGCTTCCGGTTTCCTTATGAGATCTTAGAGGAGCTTGTCCTCGAGATGCATGTAGATAGTTACCAATTTGAAACCACTATCGGTGTCTGTATAAAATAAACTAGTATGGATAGCCTGTATCCTTTATAGGTTCCGATTTGAGTTCCGTTGGAGTCTCCGGGCATAGCCTAGTCTTTCGGAAGGTTGCTCCAGGTAATCTTCCTGTTGTTTATCAAGATTACCTTTCAAAGTTTATGCGGTAGATGTTTCGGAAGCTGGTTCCGAAAAATCTTTATGTTCATTTGGCTTAATGACTTTGGCGTCTCCACTACCTGGTGTATTGGTATTAAGTAGGTTAATATTGGCAACACTTTCGTCCTTCCGGGTATCCGTTAGTGGAGCTCTTTCCTCTTTCTTTCTTAGTTTCTAACTCAGGTGGCCTTTCGCTATAGAATCCCGTACCTGGTGTACCCTGCCGGGTAGACTGTGTTGGTATTTTGTAGACTTCGAGCTCCTTTCCCCTAAGAAGGTGTTGGTTTGTGTGGCTCTCGGATCATTACTTCATGCTTGTGTTCACTGGATACCCCTTCACCATTAGCTGGATTCAGGGTTAATTTTGGTAGTAACATTTTTCCCCCGTGGTGAAGGGGTGTTTTCGACTTTTCAAGTCAAACTTTCTGTCTTTTCCGAAGTGTCATCTCTGAGCCTTTTGATCTCCCTTGATTGGAAATGCTGATTGATCAGCGTTTTTATGGTGTGGATTTGAGGTAACTTTTGCATAATTACCATCACTTCTTCTTCTTCAACTTTTACCTGTAACATTAATTTCTCGAACCATATTATTTATTCATTTAGGACTGAAAGCTTGTTTCAAGAATTTCTCAATTGAACTTCTAGTAAATATTTCTGATTTGAACTTTAAATAGGTGTTAAATCGCTCTGTCTAGTCTAATTAGGGTTTTGGGTGTTGAACATAAATCATTCGGATGTCAATGGTCAGGATTGGGATTCATGGTGGGCTATACATATGCTCTTTCCCCCGAATATCAATTTTTAGGGTTTAAGTTATGAAATTTGCACAGAAGGATCTATTTTTATAATTAAGTAAAAGAAATGGTGCTACTAGAACCATCGATTTCGCTGGTGCTGAGAACCAACCTGGTCTTCGGTGCTGACTCATGGTTGCCTGGTTCTGGTCCAGTCGTTACTTTTTCCTTTGATCCCTCCTAACATTATCCTTAAGAAAAAATGATCCTGATATTATTAAGGGCTCAATCATTTTTCATCAAATGTGACATTTTTTGTGTGTCTAATCTAAACTAGTATCTGGAATCATCTTAATGTGCAATATCTTGTTCATTTATTACTAGTAGATTTGTGCGCTATCATTAATGAGTGGGATATGAATTTTATGTATTTGTGAAATTATATCACCTGGCAGCGCCGTGTCTGATAAAAGGAGTCCCGGTCAATCACCAGTTGGTGTTTGTGGCATTTCTCAGAGGATGAAATCTTTCGCCTTAAAGAAATCTTTGATTACTTCTCAAGATGATGTAAAATTCATTCTCGTTAGCTTTGGAATAGATAATGTAGAGGCCATTCCTGCTACTTATTGTGATGAAATCACGAATCCTCCTAAAGGATATTTTGCCTATTCAAATGAACATATCTGGCATGGGGCTTCTTCCCTTTTCCATCATTCATATTTCGACTTCTACGAGACTTGGGGGTCGCACTCGTCTAACTCCTACCATGTACTTATACACTGCTTTTATGTCTTGAAATACTTGCTCTGGAATTGGGCCAGGCTTCTCTTACTTCTAACCTCACCCAACACCTGATGCGTTTGACAAGAGGTGTCGACTTCCTAGTATTCCACGCTACCCCCATGCGGAATATTGTTAGTGATGGTACGAGTAAGGCTATATCTTGGGAGGATCAGTTCTTCTTCATCAGATGCCCTGTTGGTATTTCAGGAAAATTTGATGATTATGGTGAATCCTCTAGCCCTTTGTGTGCAATTACTTTCCTCATCTACGACTTAACTTTAATCATTTTTCTTCAGATCCTTCTTCTAAGAGAGTTCCCTTAACCGAAAGTGAATCTTGTGTGTTTGAGCTCCTTTTAAAGCTACTCAAAGAGCCGTAGGGTCGATCTGTTCTATTAACCATGGATAAGTTGCATCAATATGATCTTCTTCCTGACGGGAAAAAGGTTTTGGAACATTCACCTATCCATTTTCCAGGCTCTAAATGCTTATTGTTGGGATCAGAAGTGTTTACTTCCTCTACCCCTTTGTCTTCCGGCATGTTTTGCTTGATTTGATAGTTTCTTTATCGAAGTCTCTTTAACATCCAAGTCCCATACTCTTGAATTTTTCTTTGATTTTTCATTTGACCAGGAGTTTTGACATCGGAAGTCTCGACCCTCACCGATGTTTTGAATTGATCTACTGTTGTTGCTATTAAGAGGTTGGCTGAGTTGCCTATTGAGCCACCAACTAAGAGGCTAAATCTTGATTCTTCTGCTTCTGTAATTTCTGATGGTAGTTCCAGTAGGGAATGTGGTGGTTGTATCCGGCGGTCATCTCTTCTGAGTTCATTAGGAGCGGATGTGCATGTTATGTCACGAATTCTGACTTCCTAGTCCACAGAGCCTTCGAGGACCCCCGATCCTTCAGCTGATTTTTGTTGATTTTGTGAAGCTTGCTTTTCTTGTCCAGAGTCTTCTGATATCTCGTTACCTTCTTCTACTTCTTCAGACGTGCCGGATTTCTACCATCGCTTGATCATCCGACAACTTTAGGTACAACATTTTCTTTTTCTTATTAATCTTAACTCTTAATCTGTTGCGCCCGTGTGCTGAATGCTTTCATCTTTCTGGATTTCCAAAGACGGCTTTTGCCTAAATCAACTCCTTCTTCCCCAACCTCTGAAATTGTTAAGCTTCGAGAGGCGAATGAAGCCTTAAGTGATGAATGTGAGAGGTTGAAAGCTTCCCTGGAACATGCCGGGGAAACTTTAGAGAAATAAAGGCAGACTAAGGATGTAATCCCTGAAAAAGTGTCGGCTTTGAAACATCAAACAGCGGAAGATGTGGTTACTCATGCTGAGGAGCTCCGGAAGAAGGACGAGAAGCTTTCTTGCATTGTGCAGATAATTCATGCAGCTGAAGGCAGGATTTGTAACTTCTTGCAAGTTCATCTTCCGCAGATTAAGACTAAATGTTATGAAGATGCTTTATTTCACCTTCTTTCCGATAACCTTCAAAGTCTTTCTGAGATCCGAACCACCAAAGTTCCTCCCTTCGTTAGGGATCGAATTATGGAAAGGATTAAGTTGGGTGAACGAGGTGTTGGGACACCACAGAAGGGTGAATCTAAAGTCGAGGAACTTTTATATATTGATTGTGACGGCCCTCCCCGCACTAACCGACATTTACTCCAAAGGTGCGCTGTACACATGTCCAGTTAGCACGGAACGGGTCACCAGAAGGGAAAAAGGGAAGAAGGAAATGAACATACAAAGAACCTGTAGAATGTCTCACAGCGCATAGAACAAAATATAATAGTAACATACTTGACATAAAACAGGAGAGACAGTGCACAAGCTGAAAATCAGAACTAAACATCATAGCAGCGGAAATCCAAAATACAGCTTATTACAACTTTCAAACTGTCTCAAAGCAAAGTAAGATAAATGAGGTACACTACTAATGCCCAAGTAGCGACCACCAACGACACAGGGAGAATGTGTATATATATACAATACGTGGAAGCCTCCTGCCCGCCTCTGAATCAGCTACTCGCGCATCACAAGCTAACCTGTCTCTAGTCTGCTCGTGTGAGCACCCAGAGTAATAAGAGGAGACATAAAACTCTGGGTCAGACATAAAGCCTGGTATGAGCGATAAGCATCAAAAGTGAATAATAACAGGTAGACTAAAACATACCTGAACCTGGACCTGCAACCAAAGAGTTAGCACTACATACTGTACAACACTCTAAGGTATCATATCAAACAGTGTAAAGATACAGAGGTGGGGGAGGTGTGCATGTCATAGGGATGGCAAACAATCAAACATAGCATCCATCCTCACATCTCTCACTCAGTGCGTAAAGCATACAATATTCACCACTTCGATCACCCAACGTTCCTTGCTACGATCACTTTGCCTCATGAAGTCATAAATGGCTTCACTGCACTAATAACGTAGCCACTAATTCCTCGCTATGTCCACTTGCCCCATGGAGTTATTCACCCCATCTGCGCTGGCTCATAGCCTTACAAATCCTTACTATGTCCACTTGCCCTATGGAGTTATTCACCCCATATGCGCTGGCTCATAGTCTTACTACGCATCACCTTGCCCCTCAGGTCATAATGACCCTACTGCACTGATAACGTAGTCTTGCTACCATCACCTTGCCCCTCAGGTCGTAATGACCCTACTGCACTGATAAGTAGCCCATCATTCCTTTTAGTGGTGAATCGAAGTTATGAACGTCGACAACTCCTTAGCACACGTCCCGCAGCAAAGTCCAACCATGAAGCGAACTCGTTGGTTCCCAACTGGTTCCGGGATCTTGAGCTCTAACTTCCCCTATTGGACTACCTTTGCATCTCGGGTTATTGGTCAATACTGGGTCGGGTCGGGTTCTTCCTCAGGTCATCGGTTCGGGTCGGTGTTCTTTATCCGTTCGGGTCGGGTCCCCCTTCTGATGCGGTTCGGGTCGGCATTCCTCTGGGTTCGAGTCAGCTGCTTCTTCTTCTTCGGGTCGGGTCGGTGCTTCCTTTCGGGTCGGGTCGGGTCCATCTTGGCTCGTGCTTTCGATCCGTCTTCTTGCTCCTCTTCATATGCTCCTATCCGATCCGCTTTCTTGCTTCTGCTCTGATTCGCCTTTGTATTTCCGATCCGATCCGTCTTCCTCTATCCGATCTGATCCCAGTTCAGCTAGCGTGGCCTTCCTTTTTGCCACTTTTCCAAGTGTTGGGTTCCGATCCGATCAGATTCTTTGCTCAGTTCCACATATCCGATCCGAGCCCCCTTATCCGATCCTATCCGAACCCTGCACTATTTTCTGAAACTGTTCCAGCAAGGGTTTACGCCATTCGACGACGTTTTCGACCATTCTAACTATTGAAATCAATCACAAAGCATTTCATGCAGTCATAACAACATGCATAATCAACCACAAACATCATTCACATCAATATCATAGGTTAAAATGGATCAAACATACCCAAAATCCCATATTTCTCCTTAAGCATGTTTAGGTGAAACTAATGATAGGATTAGCAAAACTTAACCAAATTAACCCAAATTCATATCAGAGGTTTTAAAACATCATTTAGGGATTTATGAACATTTTTCCCGAATTTTATCATGCTTAAATTCGCTAATTAACACTAATCACCCCTAATTAGCCATAATTAGTGTAAAACTATGCAAATCACTCACCTTAGCCACAAAATAAACTAAGATCTGAAATAATTCTCTGATGTGATGTGAATCTCAATGCCAACAGCAGCTCCTATGTTGATTTGGTGAAGTTCCTCCTTGATTAGGGGTTGCTAAGCTTGATCCTTGACCAAAAGATGATTTGGAGGTGATTTAGAGGTTAGAGGCCATTTTTAGGGATCCTTGGTGATAAGTGGAGGCTAGAAAACTTAAATGGAATGATTCTCCATCTCATTTCAGCCCTTCCATAACCCTAATCCCGAAATGGGTTATGGGCCTACTTGCTAATCACTCGATTTGGCCCGGTTAAGCAGTTTCACCCTCCAAATCTTGTTTCAGCCATATCTCCCAAACGGTAAGTCCGTTTGGCTATTATGACCACTCTACGGAAAGAGAAACCATCAAACGAATCAAATGGAAGTGGTTTCAGGTCAAAATTCCTTTCCAATCAAAAGTTATGGCCAAAACAGTACCAACTAGGGGCAAAATGGTCATTTAAAAATCGACAAAAATCATAAGCATGGGAAATGACTCTAATAGATGTTTCCCAAAGTTACATGACCATACGACTTCACATAGGAAAGAAATAAATATCCTACGATCCTATGATGTGTAGAATACGGGTCGTTACACTCTCCCCCCCTTAAGAAATTTCGCCCCCGAAATTCCCTAATCCTAACACACACAAAAGTCCCGCATGCCTATCAATCATAAAACAACAATCAACCATGTAAAACAAGTAAAACAAGTCTATTCTAGCATGCGGAATAACTAAATCGCAAAGTAAATCTTACCAGGCAAAGAGTTCTGGATATGCCTTCCTAATGCTCTCCTCTGTTTCCCAAGTACAATCATTCTCGTCCTCGTCCCACTGAACCTTGACTAGCTCCACCGACTTCCTTCGAAGTTGCTTCGTATCGTGCCCCACAATACGAATCGGCTTGCGGTTCCCAACCGCCTCGGGTTCTACTTCGAAGTCCTCTAACTGATCAGGTGAAATAGTCACATCTGAGTCGTGAACGAACTTCCTTAGTTGGGAAACATGAAATACATTGTGAACTCCTGCCATCTTCTCTGGTAAGCCAACTCTATACGCCAAATTCCCGACTAGTTCAAGAACAGGGAATGGCCCAACAAATCTTGGTGCAAATTTTCCTCTCCTGCCAAATCGTATCACGCTCTTCAACGGAGAGATCTTGACAAACACCAAGTCACCAACGGAGAATTTCAAGTCTCTTCTCCTCTTATCAGCATAACTCTTCTGCCTATCTTGGGCAGCTTTCATTCGTTGCTGAATGATCTTAATCTTATCAGAAGTTTCTCTCACCACATCTGGTCCAAGCACAAACTTCTCGCCAGTCTATATCCAACATGATGGTGAGTTGCATGGTCTTCCGTACAAAGCTTCATATGGAGCCATACCGATACTGGATTGGTAGCTATTATTATATGCAAACTCTACTAGATGCAAATAGTCATCCCATGATCCACCAAAATCCAATATACAAGCTCTCAAGAGATCTTCCAATATACGATTCACCCTCTCCGTCTGACCGTCGGTCTGAGGATGATATGCGGTACTGAGATGTAATCTTGACCC
Organism: Allium sativum; assembly: GCA_030737875.1. Classification (NCBI taxonomy): domain Eukaryota; kingdom Viridiplantae; phylum Streptophyta; class Magnoliopsida; order Asparagales; family Amaryllidaceae; genus Allium; species Allium sativum. The sequence goes on from CM060910.1 coordinate 874,248,681, forward strand.
TAGAGCCTCTTGTAAGCTCTTCCAAAACCCACTAGTGAACAACGGGTCTCGGTCACTCACAATGCTTTTGGGTACTCCATGAAATCTCACTACCCACTTCATATACAATTCTGCCAACTTGGTTGCCGTCCTGGTCGATTTGACCGGTATAAATCTTGCGCTCTTAGTCAATCGATCCACAATTACCCAAATGCTATCATATCCCGATCTACTCCTTGGTAAGCCATCGATGAAATCCATCGAAACTTGCTCCCATTTCCATTCGGGAATTTCTAATGGTTGCAACAACCCACTAGGCTTCTTTTGCTCGGCTTTAACTAACTGGCAATTCATGCATTTGGATATAAACTTCCCAACGTCTCTTTTCATCCCTTCCCAGTAGTAAGTCTGTCTCATGTCTCGATACATCTTATTACCACCGGGATGTATAGTCAGTTTCGAGTGATGATATTCTCTAAGCACTTCATCTCTCAAACCATTCACGTTGGGCACAACTAGTCTTCCATTCTTTCGAAGCCATCCATCTCGATCAAGCCCATACACATTCATCTCCTCATCAACTCCCATTTCTAACTTGGAGATGATTTCTAATAGGTTAGGATCGTTCCTCTGGCTAGAACCAATCCGCTCTATCAAAGTGGGTCTGATCGTCAAACTAGCTAGCATAACTGGATCCAATTCGCACTTTGGTCTGAAATCAAACCCCGCGATATACTCCAGTTGGTTCCATTCAAGAAACATTGCCCCCAAGCTGGCATGTCTCCTACTCAAGGCATCGGCTACCGCATTACCCTTCCCAAGTGTATACGCGATATCAAAATCATACGAAGCAAAGAACTCTAACCATCTCTGCTGACGGAGATTCAGATCTTTCTGAGAGAAGAGATACTTTAACGATTTATGATCGGTAAACAACTCGAATCTTTCTCCCAAGAGATAGTGTCTCCACATCTTCAGCGCAAATACAATCGCTGCTAATTCTAAATCATGGGTAGGATACTTCTTCTCATGCGGCTTTAGCTGTCGACTAGCATAAGCTACAACCCTACCTCCTTGCATCAATACTGCACCCAGTCCGGTACCACAAGCATCTGTGTATACCGTCATCTCTTCATTCCCTTTAGGATGACTAACACTGGCGCACGCGTCAACGTCTCTTTTAGACTCTTAAAGGCATCCTCACACACTCCGTCCCAGACGAAGTACTGATTCTTCTTAGTCAACTGAGTCAACGGTGCTGCTATCTTGGAGAAGTCCTGGATAAACTTATGATAATATCCAGCTAATCCCAAGAAACTTCTTACATCTGTAGCATTCTTGGGTGTAGGCCAATCCTGTACCGTAGCCATCTTTGCAGGGTCCACGGCAATACCACTCTCGGAAACAACATGACCCAAGAATCTCACTTCCCTTCTCCAAAAATGACACTTAGAGAATTTCGCTTTCAATTGGTGTTTCCTCAACACCTCCATCACTATCCTCAAGTGCCCCTTGTGTTCCTCCTCTGTCCTTGAATAAACAAGGATATCATCCACGAACACAAGAACAAACTTATTCAACTGATCTCTGAATACTCGATTCATGATATCCACAAAATAGGCTGGTGCATTGGTCAATCCAAACGGCATAACCAACCACTCATAAAATCCAGACGGCGTCCTAAATGCCGTTTTCGGAACACTCTCATCTGCTACCCGAAGCTGATGAAATCCTGTCGCGAGGTCCAACTGGGAGAACACTCTAGCTCCTTCCAGCTGATCAAACAAATCATCTATCCACGGTAGAGGATACTTATTCTTCCTCGTTACCTTATTCAACTCGCGATAGTCCTCACACAAACGAAGGGAACCATCTGCCTTAGTGGCAAACACAACTGGTGCTCCCCATTCGGAGACACTCCTTCTAATCAATCCCTTCTTCAAAAGATTGCTAACTTGCACCCCGAGCTCTCGCTGCTCCCTTAGTGCCATACGATGAAGTGGCATCACTATAGGTCTGGCATCTTTCACTAAATCAATACAGAACTCAATCTCTCGGTGTGGTGGAAGCCCGGTCACCTCCTCGAAGACGTCCGGATACTGGCCAACCACGGGCACATCTGACAACTCATCTTGCAGGATGTCGAGGGAATTTACAAAACTAGCCATAACCCCATCACTAGGTAGGCTACCAAACACTACCCTCCGCCCATCATCCGCCCTAACTGTCACCAAAAAGCCCTCACAGTCTACCACCACCCCGTATCTTTGGAGCCAATCGACCCCCAATATAATGCCGTACCCAGTAAAGCCCAAAACAAAGCAATCACATACAAACATACATCCATGACTCGATAAGACCAAATTCCTGCAAATCATACTAAGGCTAGTCGAACCACCAATCGGGTTCGTCACAATCAATGGTCAATCGACTATCTCGGGTTCCAGTCCCAACCTACCTACCAAGTCACTAGATATGAAGTAACGGGAAGCCCCAGTATCAAACAAAACCCGAACTGGTATATCATAAATAGAAAGCATACCTTGAATAACAACATTCTTTCCTTTCTCCGCCGCAGTTGGGGCATTCGACGAAGAAGGAACAGCATCAATAGCATATGCTTTCACAATCTGCTTCTCCTTAAGAGGTTGCGGACACTTGTCCTTCTGATGTCCCACTTGACCACAGTTGTAGCACTTCCTTTCCGCTGGCTTGGCCCGACATTCTTTAGCATAATGGCCCTTCTTTCCAAAGCTGAAGCACTTAACATCCTTCTTGCTCTTTTTCTGGCCACCTTTTGATTGGTCCTGCTTCCTCTTATTCTGAGAATTATTCTTGCCTCCACCGCCTGCTTGCGGCTTTGGCCCTTCTGCAGATGCAGCCTCAGTCTTTGACTTAGGGTAAAGACTCTCTGATCTCAAAGCTTTCCCCACGATCGATTCAAAAGTCTCATCGATGTGATTAATAAGTCTTTCCCCCAAGTATCCATCCAAACCAGTAATGAACTTCTCATTCTTCTTTTCAGGAGTATCAATAAGAGACAGTCCATACTTCGACAAAGTGTCGAACTCAGCAATATAATCAGAAACTGCCCTTCCGCTCTGCTTGAGTTCCAAGAACCTCTTAAACAACACTGACTTCTGGGCACCTGGGATAAACTTCTCGCTAAAGCGAGCCTTGAACTGATCCCAAGTAACTTGATCCTCTGGGGTAGCTGTTCTAATGGCATTCCACCAATTCATCGCTCGCCCTTGCAGCTGACGAGACGCTAGCCTTCTCTTCATCGCATCCTCAAGACCCAAGTCATCAAAGATACGGTCACAGTTATCCATCCAGTCTTGAACATCCGTGGACGATTTCGTTCCATGGAACGGCTTCCCACCAAGGTTAGTGTAATCCTTACACAACTTGGCGAAATCGACCCTAGGCGCCAGCACTACTGGGCCAACACCAACTCCGGGATTGGGAATTGCCCCTTGCACTTCTCTAAGCATGTCCCTCATGAGGTTAGTAAACATAACCCTCATGTCAGCGGCATTCCCTTAGTTGGTCCATCTACCAGTACCTCTAACATGTCGGCTCATCGTCAAACTGAAAAAGGAAAAACGATCAACGACCCCATAATGGTACTAGTGCAGTGCAACTTCATCTTATACTATTAATAGTATATACATACATAGCTTTTGAAAACCAAAGTAATCACAAATACGTGCTCTCATATACGTACTATCTCTCCCTAGTGTCTTTCCCTAGGTTAACTACGCAACCTAGAGCTCTGATACCAAGTGTGACGGCCCGCCCCGCACCAACCGACATTTACTCCAAAGGTGCGCTGTACACATGTCCAGTTAGCACGGAACGGGTCGCCAGAAGGGAAAAAGGGAAGAAGGAAATGAACATACAAAGAACCTGTAGAATGTCTCACAGCGCATAGAACAAAATATAATAGTAACATACTTGACATAAAACAGGAGAGACAGTGCATAAGCTGAAAATCAGAACTAAACATCATAGCAGCGGAAATCCAAAATACAGCTTATTACAACTTTCAAACTGTCTCAAAGCAAAGTAAGATAAATGAGGTACACTACTAATGCCCAAGTAGCGACCACCAACGACACAGGGAGAATGTGTGTATATATATATAATACGTGGAAGCCTCCTGCCCGCCTCCGAATCAGCTACTCGCGCATCACCAGCTAACCTGTCTCTAGTCTGCTCGTGTGAGCACCCAGAGTAATAAGAGGAGACATAAAACTCTGGGTCAGACATAAAGCCTGGTATGAGCGATAAGCATCAAAAGTGAATAATAACAGGTAGACTAAAACATACCTGAACCTGGACCTGCAACCAAAGAGTTAGCACTACATACTGTACAACACTCTAAGGTATCATATCAAACAGTGTAAAGATACAGAGGTGGGGGAGGTGTGCATGTCATAGGGATGGCAAACAATCAAACATAGCATCCATCCTCACATCTCTCACTCAGTGCGTAAAGCATACAATATTCACCACTTCGATCACCCAACGTTCCTTGCTACGATCACTTTGCCCCATGAAGTCATAAATGGCTTCACTGCACTGATAACGTAGCCACTAATTCCTCGCTATGTCCACTTGCCCCATGGAGTTATTCACCCCATCTGCGCTGGCTCATAGCCTTACAAATCCTTACTATGTCCACTTGCCCCATGGAGTTATTCACCCCATCTGCGTTGGCTCATAGTCTTACTACGCATCACCTTGCCCCTCAGGTCATAATGACCCTACTGCACTGATAACGTAGTCTTGCTACCATCACCTTGCCCCTCAGGTCGTAATGACCCTACTGCACTTATAAGTAGCCCATCATTCCTTTTAGTGGTGAATCGAAGTTATGAACGTCGACAACTCCTTAGCACACGTCCCGCAGCAAAGTCCAACCATGAAGCGAACTCGTTGGTTCCCAACTGGTTCCGGGATCCTAAGCTCTAACTTCCCCAATTGGACTACCTTTGCATCTCGGGTTATTGGTCAATACTTGGTCGGGTCGGGTTCTTCCTCAGGTCATCGGTTCGGGTCGGTGTTCTTTACCCGTTCGGGTCGGGTCCCCCTTCTGATGCGGTTCGGGTCGGCATTCCTCTGGGTTCGAGTCAGCTGCTTCTTCTTCTTTGGGTCGGGTCGGTGCTTCCTTTCGGGTCGGGTCGGGTCCTTCTTGGCTCGTGCTTTCGATCCGTCTTCATGCTCCTCTTCATATGCTCATATCCGATCCGCTTTCTTGCTCCTGCTCTGATTCGCCTTTGTGTTTCCGATCCGATCCGTCCTCTTCGATCCGATCCGTCTTCCTCTATCCGATCCGATCCCAGTTCAGCTAGCGTGGCCTTCCTTTTTGCCACTTTTCCAAGTGTTGGGTTCCGATCTGATCAGATTCTTTGCTCAGTTCCACATATCCGATCCGAGCCCCCTTATCCGATCCGATCCGAGCCCCCTTATCTGATCCGATCCGAACCCTGCACTATTTTATGAAACTATTCCAGCAAGGGTTTACGCCATTCGACGACGTTTTCGACCATTCTAACTATTGAAATCAATCACAAAGCATTTCATACAGTCATAGCAACTTGCATAATCAACCACAAACATCATTCACATCAATATCATAGGTTAAAATGGATCAAACATACCCAAAATCCCATATTTCCCCTTAAGCATGTTTAGGTGAAATTAATGATAGGATTAGCAAAACTTAACCAAATTAACCCAAATTCATATCAGAGGTTTTAAAACATCATTTAGGGATTTATGAACATTTTCCCCGAATTTTATCATGCTTAAATTCGCTAATTAACACTAATCACCCCTAATTAGCCATAATTAGTGTAAAACTATGCAAATCACTCACCTTAGCCACAAAATAAACTAAGATCTGAAATAATTCTCTGATATGATGTGAATCTCAATGCCAACAACAGCTCCTATGTTGATTTGGTGAAGATCCTCCTTGATTAGGGGTTGCTAAGCTTGATCCTTGACCAAACGATGATTTGGAGGTGATTTAGAGGTTAGAGGCCATTTTTAGGGATCCTTGGTGATAAGTGGAGGCTAGAAAACTGAAATGGAATGATTCTCCATCTCATTTCAGCCCTCCCATAACCCTAATCCCGAAATGAGTTATGGGCCTACTTGCTAATCACCCGATTTGGCCGGTTAAGCAGTTTCACCCTCCAAATCTTGTTTCAGCCATATCTCCCAAACGGTAAGTCCGTTTGGCTATTATGACCACTCTACGGAAAGAGAAACCATCAAATGAATCAAATTGAAGTGGTTTCAGGTCAAAATTCCTTTCCAATCAAAAGTTATGGCCAAAACAGTACCAACTAGGGGCAAAATGGTCATTTAAAAATCGACAAAAATCATAAGCATGGGAAATGACTCTAATAGATGTTTCCCAAAGTTACATGACCATACGACTTCACATGGGAAAGAAATAAATATCCTACGATCCTATGATGTGTAGAATACGGGTCGTTACATTGATGGTCTCTTTGATGATTCTGTCGAAAGAGAAGAGGCTTCTACCTTCATTGATAACGATGGGGGTGACGGCGACGATGGCTTCGGAAGTAGGGGCCGTCCGTGGGCCCTGAAGCTTCTTTTTCTCGGGTATAATTGCTGCTCTGGAGACGTTTTCCCTTTTTCTCAGTATTTTGACTATAGCTAGCTTTCTGGTACTATATTTAACAGACAAAAGAAAAGTTGTTTTCTACCTTAAACAGAATTAGGTGGCAAACAGAAGGAACTAAATCATTCTTACATAGGACAAGAAGAATATTTGTAAACTTAATCCAATCAATTTATGTAAAATTTGTATAGAGTCCCAATTACTGCATGTGCCTACAAATACGCTTATTTGAATTATGACAAAACTTTGTCCACTATGAAGATGCACTACGTGTGACTTGTAGACTTAGAAGGGAATTTTTAACAACATCAATTCATGATAACAGGAAAAAATGCTTTTTCGAGAAACTTAGGAGTGTTTATACTTAATTCCCACAACTCTCTTTTAACTTTTGAGTGAAGATCGTGAAGTAGTTCTAAAGAGTTTAAGGGTTAAACATGCCGAGATGTTATGTAAAAAATAGATATACTAATCAAGTGAAAGTGATCCTTTGTAACTCTCTTTTTATCTATGTGCCACATTAGATTGGTTTCGGGGTTTAACTCACTCAAAGTTTTTATATAAGAATGGAGTTTTTTTTTGTAAGCCGAAAAGAAAATATAATCGTAACTATTTTCCTATGTTCCTGTAGGTAGGTTGATCGTCGCGAGATCTTCCCGTCTCAGAGCGAAGCATTGCCGGCAAAAGAGATTCCTTCTATGTCTCAAGGAGGATGATTTTACACCATAATTTATCCATTAAACATTTAGTGAGAGAAAGAACGCTTTAAAAGACCAGTTAGAAGAGAAATATAGGACTATTCTTGGATTAAGGGCGTACATAAGGATCACACCCTCTATTGAGTTTGAGGATGAATGGAGGAGTTTACATCAACGTATCATCAATTTCGAAATTTACTTAAATAATGTCAACATGAAGTGTTAGATGTGGGAATATTGGTACAAAAATATCCCAATCATGATGGGATCTCAAACTCCCGGCGTAGCAACTGTACATAAGGCCTCATCCTCCCAAAAGTATTTTTACTTGAATAACCGTCCTCCTAGGTTAAAGGAATCAGTTATTTCTAAGTGGAGTAAGAGAGTGGTAGCCGAGATAAAGAGGACCTATATTACTAAGTTAATTAAGGATTCTCATGACCATGTTGTCCTGTATGCTAATCAAATAAGACATTTACAAGAGGAAAGGAATGATTTGCGCATGGATGTTTTCGAGTTAGAGAAAGAAAACAAGTCTCTTAGGGCAACGTGTAGGGCTTATAACAGAGCCTTGAAACTTCAGAATAATCTTTCTGATCATCTAGATGAAACGGGTAGGACAATGCGAAAGCTTAACAAGCAACTAAGCATTGCGCTTCGTCATGCCATTGACCCTCCTTTGCCTGAGGATGGAGGGGACCTAGATACTTAGTGACATTTTGTAATAGTGACATATAATTATACCCATATTTAGGGTATTGAGAATGTAACTTTTGTGAATGAACTTGTGTATTGATGTTGTCTATTTTGTAAATGGTTGTTGATATAAAATGTAGATAACAATTGTTTGTATGTAAATGGTTTAAGAACTTTCCCTAAAAGGAGGTAACCATTTTATCCGGAGCCATATTGATGATGTGCTTTCCCCTGAGAGCATATTTCTAGTTGTGTTGATTTACCTCCAAATTCTTTTGTTAGCGAATTATAAGCTTTCAGATTCATCCCATACTAGAATGATCTGGTAGAGGACTGGGAATTAGCCTCTAATGCTTTAATAGAGCTCTCGGTCTATTTTAAGCTTGCTTATGTGGTAGGAGTTCCGAATTAACCCGAATTCAGGTATAGAAATAAGACCGAGAATTTACTTCCTGCGTTTGCAGAAGTCTTGAACTAACCCTTGTTTGCATAAATAAAGATTGATGGTCAGAAATCCCCTTTCGGTATTAACAGAAATTCTGAACTACCCCTTATCCAGGTAACATAAAGATTGAAGACCGGAATCCCCTCCCGGTATTTTTGAAGAACTGAATCAACCCAGATTCAGGTATCAATATAGCAGGCCTAAAACCACCCTTGTTCAGGCAATTAGAGATTGAGTACCAGAAATTACCTTCCAGTGCTTGTGATTAATTATATCAACCCAGATTCGGGTATTAGTATAGAAGACCTGAACCAACCCTTGTTTAGGCAATTAGAGATTGAAAACCAGAAATCCCCTTCCTGTATTTGTAAAGAATGGAATCAACCCATATTCATGTATTAGTATAGAAGACCTGAACCAACCCTTGTTCAGGTGATTAAAGATTGAAGACCAAAAATTCCCTTCTGGTATTAACGCTTTGGTATCCCCTTTGCGTTTGATTTGTGAAGCATAGGTTGTACGTGCTTCTCGAGCCACTGTCCGGGCTATTGATGTCAAAGCAGAGGATGTACATGCTTTGTTGGCCACTCTTTTGGCCTGTGCGTCTGGTGTGCTTGGCTGGCTTATCCACAAGCAGGGCCCAAGGACTTACCCGATCTCCCTCCAGGAGGCGCCTTGTCCTGACCATTGTAGGTGATGATAAGGTCTTAGAAACTTAGACGGGGTCATCGTAGGCACAAAACTAAGGTTTACTCTTTTTATGCTCTATACTGACCATCGTAGGCACTGATAGAGGCTTACACTCCACCCCCGCCGAGAGTGCCCTATCCCAACCATCGTAGGCGATGATAGGGGTTGGCATTCCCTTCTGCGGGTAACGCGGAACATAAGCAGAGGTAGGACGTGCTCTTTTGCGAGCAGAGGTAGGATGTGCTTAGTTCTAGCAGAGGTAGGTTGTACTCTTCAACGAGCAGAGGCAGGGCGTGCTAATTTTAGATGCACCGCCACGACCATTTCTGGTATGAAACGGAGGCTTTTGATTTTCATGCTTTAACCTAGCTCCCTCTGATTTGGGCATGGAGAAAGACTAACACATCATCCCCCTCCAGGGGATGCCTCGTCCTGACCAATTTGGTGATGACAAGGGTTTAATCCATTTGTGGCTTGACCCCTTTTGGGTTTCTTTAAGCTTCGAAAGGAGGATTTTTCGTACACTTGGACATGTTTAATAATCCTTTTCCTAAGGATTTTTACTGAACTTAATCTAATCTTTTCATAAATTCTCGTAACTGGCCTTGGTTGATGAATTTGATGACTATTTCCTTTAGGGTTCTATAGTGATTAGTTTCATGTCCATTCATTATGTTGTAGTGGCAATAGGATCCTCATGTTTTCCATTCGTACTTGGGCTTTATCTTTGCGAGTGGCCAATAGTTGAGTTTGTGTTTGGTTGGGAAGTAAATGTTTTCCATCGAAGTGGTGAGGTAGTATCCCTTGGGTAATCCTAGCGTAAGCCTCTCTTCTTGCCACCGGGGTTTGATCCTTTTGTGACCCAGCCATGTTGTTGTACTTATACCTTCGTTCTTTCTTCCCAAAATATACTGAGGTTGGGGTGTCACCCTTTCAGACCATTCGTTGGTGAAGCGGTCGATATCATTCATTATTTCTTGTTCAAACACCATTCCTCTGACTTGCTTGTGGAGAGTTCTTCTTAGATGAGAGAAAATGTTAGTATCCTTTTATGTAGAACCACTTGGAGGGGGTATTAAGGTTTGTCCTATGTGGGAAAGGCTATTATCCCCAGTGTCGGAAGCATATTGTATTTTCTCTTTTTCGCTTTATAATCTGCAAGGCTTCCACTCTCAGCCTTTGTTCTTCTGTCACTCTTGTATCAGTGATTTCCGACTTATCCATTCGAGATCTAGAAGACTTTTGTCGAGATATCTTACCCACAACTTTGCTTCTCCAAAGCCTTAGTCCAATCCGGGAAGGAGCAACACATGTAGATATATGGCTGTTAACCACAAGGTCGGAGGTTCAAGCCCTCGTTCTAGCGCCAAAATGTTAATAATATTTTTCGTCAACACTGGAGATAGTTCAATGGGAATAGACCTAAGGTAAAAAAGGGTTTTTTAGCCTTCGCAAGTTTGGGTTAAACTACCATCCCCAGGTATTAAGGCCTTGGAGAGAAGGATCACTTAAACATTTCCCTTGATAAAGGACCTAATGGATGGTTGAAAGGAATTCTGCAACAAACTCGCTGAAAGATCTAAGCTCGTAGGGATGGTTTAAGCTGGCAGGAAGGGTTTAAGCATATAGGAAAGGGGAGTTTCATCCGATCTACGGGAAGGTTTGGGCAAGGATTCATGCATATGTAGGAAACAAACAGTAAATTGTGGCAATAATGACTAAGTAACAGCAGATAAACTCATAAGAAAATACTATAAGTATAGATTCGCTCTTTATTGATCTTTGATTTAGAAAACATGAATAGAAATAGAAGAAACCCTCAAACTGATCTAAGTATTAGGGTTTACTTTAAAGAGAAAGAGTATAAGAATCAGAATGAGAGCCTCATCCCGAAAATGTGACCCCTGGAGTCTTATTTATAGAGAAATCGGACCATTTTGCTATTGGGCCGTTGGGCCGGTAGAAACTTCTTTTGGCCGCTTTTCTCCTTGGCTTCAGTTGCTATTAGCTCCCTGCTGCTTTTGCGGTGCGGACTATAGCTTTCAAAGGGAAGGTCCCAGTCAGTTGAGGCTTCTTTGAGAATGGTATGAGCTTGTTGATGTAGTAGCTTTCCGGAAGGTATTTAAGCCTCCGGTTGTATGATCTTGGTTTTAAGCTTTTGGATGTAGGCTTCCAATTTCCTTATGAAAGCTTACAGGAGCTTGTCCTTGAGATGCATGTAGATAGCTGCCGATTCAGAACCATTATCGGTGTCTATATTAAGTAGATAGTATGGATAGCCTGTATTCTTTCTAGGGGTTCTGATTTGAGTTCCGGTGGGGTCTCCGGGCATAGCCTAGTCTTCCGGAAGGTTGCTCAAGGTAATATGCATGTTGATTATCATGATGAGCTTTCAGAGTTTATGCGGTAGATGTTTCAGAAGCTGGTTCCGGATAAACCTTATGAACATTTGGCTTAATGCTTTTGACGTCTCCACCACCTGCTGCACTGGTATTAAGTAGGTTAATACTGGAAACCCTTTCGTCCTTTTGGTTTTCCGTTAGTGGAGCTCCTGCCTCTTCCTTTCTTAGTTTCTAACTCAGGTGACCTTTTGCAATAGAGTCCCCTGCCGGGTGTACCCTGCTGGGTAGATTGTGCCCGCATTTTGCAGACTTTGAGCTCCTTTCCCCTAAGAAGGTGTCGTTTTGTGTGGCTCTCGGATCAATCCTTCGTGCTTGTGTTCACTGGATACACCTTCACTGTTAGCTGGATTCGGGGTTAATTTTGGTAGTAACGTCTCTATACCACTTAACGTCACTGGCTTGATTTCCTATTCCATGACCACATTGAATATCATGTAAAACTGGATCATCTTCATTTTCCTTTTCGACATCACACCAGTCCCTCGTTAGTTTCTTGATAACATTATAAAGTGCCTTATCAGTTGGATCTTGTACATAAAACACTTGTCGTACTTGTGAAGCCATAACATACGGATTAGATTTTTGGCACAATCTGTTAAAATTAACTCAAGTCATCCCACACAAATCTTTCTCTTCTTGGTACCAACAACACTTAAATAAAACCACTGAAATATCTCCCTAATAATCAATTTCTATTATTTCTTCAATTGCTCCGTAGTAACTAACATTTCCAACCAATGGATCTTGATCTTTTGAACTTGCAAAACTAGTGGTCAAGGTAGTCAAGAATACACCATTATTCCGTGTTTTGCGCTTAGCATCTCTGTATTTTGTATGGAATCTGTATCCATTAATAACGTATCCACTAAATTTCCTAGCTGCCCGATTAGGGCCATTGTAAGCACTTGTACCTCTTTCAAAATGTCCTCTTTTTTCCCAACCTCATCCTTCAGCCATTTCTAGAATTCTTCGGTATGTTCCCTCTCCCTTTATATATTCTCGATGTTGCATGACCATCAATGAAAGCTTGATGTTCCCTGGAGTAAACATGATGATATTAATATCGATAAAGAAATATTATAATTCTTTAGTACTATCTAGAATAAATTTAGAACCTAAAAATTACTCCTTTAATTTCTCTATTTCCTCATTACCACAATTGAATAGAATGTACCGATGACATGCCATCCACTTATATTCTTTTAGATGAATAGCTTTTCCGTCTTTGTTTCTTCTTGTACCAATACCGTATTCCATATTTTGTGGACAACTTTCAAATTTAGGTACTGCATCACCACTTTAGAATCTTGAGCAGAATGTCAAGCATTCTTTAGCCAGGTAACCTTCGATGATGGAACCTTCCGGTTTAGATCTGTTGCGCACATAAGATTTGAGTTTACCTAAATAACGCTCAATTGGAACCTTACATCGAACATGCATAGGTCCACCGTACTCAACTTCCCTGCACAAGTGAACCGTCAAGTGAACCATTATGTCAAAGAACGCCAGTGGAAATATCGTCTTAAATTGGAAAAGAATTTTGACGATTTCTTGTTGTTGCCTCTTCACATCTTCCAAGTCTATTACTTTGCCCTAAAGACCTCTTAAGAATGCACCAAATCTTATTAGCGGCAATGCAACTTCAGGTTTCAGTGTTTTTTTCACAGCAAATTGCAACAAGTAATGAAGTAAAAAATCAACATCGTGGGTCTTGTATCCTGAGATAGTCTTTTTTTTGTGTGAACATACCGCCAGATATTAGCTGCACAACCGTATGGCAATTTAGCATTTTCCAGTAATGAGGAAAATAATTCTTTTTCTTTCTTCGTCATGTCAAATATGGAAGCCCTAATCTCAAAGTGTTTGCCGTCACTTGATAAAGTAGGATGCAGAACCTTCCTATTGCCACTAATATTTAGCAAAGTACCGAGTATGTAGTTGCATATATCTTTCTCTATATGCATAACATCAAGGTTATGTCGCAATAAATTGTGGCTCCAATACGGTAAACTGAAAAATATTGACTTCTTTTAGAAAGGAGAATCCTATTTCTTTCCAAAAGTATCTTCAAAGCCACGTAACACTTCTTCAATGTTTGTTCCTGATAAATTTCCTGGAATTTATCCTATTTCAACTTCACCATTGAACCTCCTTTTATCAAACCTCCACTTGTGTTTCGGATCAAGAAATTTTCTATGATTCATGTAGCACGTTTTTTTCCTATGTTTTAAGTACATTGAAAAAGTCTCATAATGGCATACGGGACAACCCAATTTTCCCTTTGTGCTCCAACGGGATAGCGTTGCATACCCCAAAAAATCACTAATGGTCCACAACACGCCTGCACGTAACATGAAATTTTGATCAGTAAAGGCATCATAAATTTCTATGCCTATATCCCTTAATTCTTTCAACTCTTTAATTAGATACATATATACATCAATTTTATTCTTTGGAGACTCTAGACCATAGATGATTGTTGAAAGAATTATATTTTTGTGCTTCATGCACAACCAAGTTGGAAGGTTGTAGTTAACTAATACAATTGGCCACACACCGCAAGTTGTACTCATTGTACGAAAATGATTGAATCCATTAGAGTCTACACCCAATCTGACATTTCTATTTTCTAATGATAAATCAGGATGCATAATTGCCTTCCAAGACTCGCTATCAACTGGATGTCTAAGTTTTCTGTCTTTTTTCGTCCCACCAAATGCCATGTCATAAGTTGTGCAAACTCCTTGCATATAAACAGCCTTTGCAACCTTGGTTTTAGCAGAAAGTAACGCATCACTTTCTACAGGACTTTACGACTCAACTTCGCTGAATCATTATCACTGGTGTCTTCCTTTTTCACTGGTTCCCACCTTGAAACACCACAAATTTCACCGACATCTTTATCTTTATTTTCTACCCAATACAGCGTGCAATTGTTTGGACATGCGTATATATATATTTTTTTGTACTCAAGACCTAAATATTTAATGATTTTCTTTGCGACTCTGGCGGATAAAGGTATGTGGGCTTGTGGAAAAGCCTCTCTCATCAACTCTAGTATATCCCCAAATGCAGACTCTGTAATTCCATGTACACATTTTAAAGAACAAAGCCTTATGATAAAACTTAGTCTTGAAAATTTTGAACATCCAGGATATAATGGTTGCTTTCCATCTTCGACAAGATGATAAAATCTTCTAGCATTAGCATTCGGTTCATCAGAATTCTCCTCCTCACAGTTGTTCATATATCCATGAGTACGGTCCAACATTTCACTAAGATTATCTCCAATATCACCAACTTCACAATTTATATCTTCATCACTCCTTACAAAATTTTGGCGAGAAACCTCACATATCCATTTCACATACAATGGAGATGGACCATTGCAGATGAGATGGTCATAAGTTATATCTTGATGACTCCACTTGCTATTATTACAATTCTTGCGAGGACGCTTCATTTCATCACCGACGGCGAATTTAGAATAACCATTTTCTATAAAGGCTTTTATCCCACTAATATATCTTTCACTAAACTTTTGAAGTTCTATCCATATATTTTTGTTGTCCATCATTGCATTTATGAATATGAAGATTTTAACATAAAAAAGAAAAAACATGTGTGTGTGTGTCCAACAAGAGGAAACCTAAGACAATTCGAATTGTTAATTCGGCCGACCTAAGAATTTATAAGTAGTTTAAATCGAAACCCTAAAGTGATGTGAGAGAGTGTTATACCTCAAAATCAAAATTGAAGCCCTAAAGCGATGTGAACATTGCTTAAAACCCCAAATCGAAGTCATAATTGAACCGAAATCGTTGAACCCCAACTTAAGAATGTTTGCTTGAACCTTTGCACGAAAACAGAGAAAAATCAAATTGTTTTTTTTGCAAAAGAAAATGTTATTTGCTTAACGAAACTGGGAAGAGGAAAAATGAAAATAAGATGGAGGGGAATGAAAAGTAGGTAAGAATTGAGTCGTGCGAAAGAGAAATTGTTGTTTGTAGAAGAAGCAATCAAGATTGGTGAGGTGTCACATTGTCCAAAATAGGATTTGATTCACGTGGATCGCCACGTAAGACATGGGAAGTTCTGCTAACAGTATATTAAATGTTGCATCGTGTTACACTTGTTAAGATAGGCTAACACATTTTTATGGCTAAGGTAACATAAAAAACAGAATGTTGTAGTAGGACAAAATATCATAGCTATCATCACTTTTTGGCTGGTAACATCTTGCAAAATCGTTGCATTAGGTCGTTTATGGCGTAGTGTAGCTAGAAAATTTTATCCTAAAAAATCTTAAAAGTATTCTAGCTTATAAGATTTTTGTGTACTGAAAAGGATGTACATGATGGTCATATATATCCCATTCATGGGAATAAGAGATCTTGTTGGAGAAATAAGATCACAACCCAAAAATCTAGGTTATAGACCCTAAATTGAAAATTATAGCATGTTCTCTAATCTTCCACAAAAACAAATAAATTGGAATTTTAAATTTTCAATAAACCTCCAAAATCTCAAATTTAAAATATTAGCGCATCCTCTAATTATTCAAGAGCAAAATTCTAGATCATGAAAACATGATAAGGGTAAAAGTTGAAAGAATTCCATAAAATTTGAATACTTATGGTTTTCAAATTCACAAGGATATCACCAAAAAGGATGAGGTCAAAACAGTTGGGATATGACCTTAAAAAATTTGGTTCACTAAGGTTAACAGAATAAACTGGAATATTTGTTAACCCCAATGATAATTTGAGCACAAAAACAAAAGTTAGTGAAAATCGATTGCTATGTCAAATCGTGGAATGGCTTAAGCACAACTAACTTATTGAATAGGTCATCGACCCTAGGCATGGAATTTAATAAACTTGTTGTCGTCGCGAAGCCATAACATTCCATCTGATCGCTTTATAAAAATAGCTCCCCCATTTTACTCTTAGTTGTCGTTCACTAAGGAGGATGAGCAAAAATACAAAGTTCCAGAAATGAAAAACCAATTCCGAACTCAATTACCTATCAAGGTGGTCATCCCGAAATAGGTGTAAAAGATCCCAAAAAATTCACGAGAAATGTGAATTACAGAAACACATTTTCCTTAGTGTTATTCTCATTACTATCAGAATTTTAGAAACACAAGGAAGTTAACAAAGCTAAATTAGAATCATTAAGAAGAACAGAAATCTATATCACAAATATAAAATGTCGAAGCTAGGTGATGCTCTTGGAAAATATAATGCGGACCCTAGAATGGTTACGTCAATCCATCCCAAAATTCACTATGAAACTAGAATAAATAAGACATGCAATTAAGTATGGAAAGAATAGCCAGATAAATGAGAGCTCATCATCCATAAAAACATGATTTTCTTAGAATCAACCAAAGTTATCCGCAAAGGTAATTCACAATGGACTGTCAACTTTTTGTAAAGTTGTTCTGTCGAGATACTAGACCTAATTTATTATGCAAGAGATGGATATTGGGAATCATATATGAACCCCTCATCATGAAAGCCCGGAGACGAGAACCGAAATCCAGAAACAAGAGGCTAAGTTCAATAAGCCAAACTTAGCTTATTACCTTTCAAAAGAAGATTCGAGTTAATGTGAAAACTTGAAATACTCAAAGAAATCTAGAAGAACAAGAGACAGAAAGACACTCAAACCATAAAAGTGAGAGCATACAAATCCATAAATCACATTGTGATTTTAACCATCAGCAAGGAAAGCGTAATTAACATTAAGCTAGCAAAATAAGCGAGTTTAGCCAAATGTCCATGAATGCTCATTTATCAAAGAAAGAGTTTGGACATCCATGAGACGCAGAAATAGCCAAAAGGAAGAAAATGCGGATTCAAAAACCAGAAGTCACCAAATCAATTAGTTTTGAACTTGGTGGAGAGATAAGTGAATTCGTCTCATGGACAAGGTGGCTTTAAAGAAAATGATCTACATCGATATATATAAAGATATACGAAACTTGAGACCAGACGAAGATGGTCGACAAAATAACCATACAGATCATGAGATTTCATCCAAGGATGAAACCGAATCTCAACTAACTAATTCTAAAAATTAACCGATGAAGTAAACGCAAGTGTGTATGCCCCCCTTCCCATTTTTACCAAGACATTTAATTAAATTCCTTATTCAATCGAAAAGCCAAAATTACTTGTTTGAAACAAGTAATACTCCAAACCAAATGAGAATACTCAATCATTTCCTAAAGAAAGGTAAAATATCGCAACAACGAGATGTAAAGGTAACACAAAAACCGAAGCATGTAAGAATTTTCATAAAACGTAAGTTTGAAAAATTGACATACTTAAGTATATAGCAGGAGCCCTATAGCACCTAAGGACATGATGCATCCAAGTTTATCTGACGCAAAGAAGGTGTAAGATCATAATTCAAAAGTTTCAAATATGATGATCATGGCAATCAACGTCATAAAGAAATAGATACAGAGGTACCTTGACCAAGAAAAGGATTGTCGGAAGTCTGCTCGATGTTCATCTTTGCTAACCTCTTGTTTTGCAGCACAAGGCATGTAGAAATATGATGGTCGAAGCTTTTGCAATAGCGACAAAATACGGGCTCGGAACAATCATTAGCAAAGTGGTCTTCAGCACCACAATTAAAACATACCCCTCGACTCGGGGTAGAAGTTTTAGTTGAGGAAACAGGTTGCTTCCCTTTCTTGTTCTCGAGTTTAGGGCAAGAAAGCGATTGATGTCCCAGGGTTTTGCAATATCGGCAAGAGAGGGTTTTCAAACACTCACTAGCATAATGATCCTTGGTAATTAAAACATGATCCATGACTAGAGGTAGAGGTTTTAGTCATCAGAGTTGTTTGTTTTCCTCTATTGTAAGGATGGAAATTTATGGATTTGTTATATGGATGCCGCTTCTTGACACAACCAACAATTCCACCACTTCCCGATCCCTTTAGTGGCCTTCTCTAGGGACGAATGTAATAATAACATGAGCATGTCAACCCTGATTCTGGGCATGTAGGCTTGGAAGCGAGAGCTGACTCTTGAGCAATATTTATAATATCCAAGAGCTGTTGGGTGGACACAATACTCCATCTTGCTGGGTATTGCTTGAGGAGCAACACTGTGGCGAGAAGTCCTAATCATTCTTCTCTTCTAAAAGAGTGAAGAGGAAAAAGGTTAGATTAAAACAAATTTCATTGGTTAAATAAAGGATCGTAGTATAAACTAGGATATGACGGGTCCTAAGACTCTACTAAAATCCAAAATACGATTTTCGAAGAAACTAAGGACAATGATCCTCACCATAATATATTATACTATTCTGAACTTGGCTTTGACACCAAGTGTAACACCCCCACCTCTATACTCGAATTAGCCAAGGCCATTACAAGCAATGATGTCAAGGTACCCGAAGAATAAGGTTGTTGAAGAGCGACCATTTGTATAATAGCTTTGAACGGGTGTTAAACATGTCAGATAATGTGGTTTTACTTTATATTTCTCATGAGGAAATCCAACACATCTAATTCAAGTTCAAACCCGCTACACAGTGATTATATACAAATGGGAATAATGTAACAACCCGTATTTTCAATAATCTGTTATAACAAAAATTGAGGCAGAACTTAATTATAAAATCTGAATCAAGGGAAACGGGCTATGCCATTGCGTTCGTCTCGAAAAAATACGCGAAATAGAGTCCGAGTTTTCGAAAATCGGAGTCCGTATGACCCAGTTAAGGCCCATTGAAGTTTGCAGAAAATTCCTAAGCAAAAACAGATTTAAAATTTTAAATTAAAAAACATGGGTTAGGGCAAACTGGGCAGGCGGGAAAAATTCCCGCCCAGGACCCCATGTCGACAGGCCTGTCGACAGGGGTCTAGGCATGTCGACTGCCCTGTCGACAGCCCTGTCGACAGGGGGTGCACGGGCTGCTTAGCCTGGTGCACCATTTCTGATTGGGGTTGGGTCTTGTGGCCTGTTTCTAGAGAGTTCCGAGATCTGATGGACCTAATTGAATCTAGGGTTAATCCTATGGTTCAAATCACTAACCTAATCTATAAATAAGACCCTAACCTACCCTAAATCATTCATTATTCCTCCTAGTAACTAAACTATGCCAAAATCCATCCTCTCATGGCCTCCATACAATTCCTAAACAAATCCCTAAGAGATTTCCATGCATACAAGGGTATTTAGGCTTGTATGATCCTCCTTAGCTTGCATTAAAGGCTTGTTTTTCTATTGGCATCATAAAGGAGGAGTCTTGATCAAGTTTGCTTGCATTTGGGGGTTTTAATTAGTTGCATAAGGGGTTTCTTGCATTTGTTATACTCATTTGAGTCCGCATAAGCATCGTAAGCCCTCTTACCTTCATTTTAGAAACTCTAAAGTTAATGTGTGATGAAAGTTGGGTTTTATGTATGTTTATTGAGTTATGCATGTTATGCAAGGGTACTAAACCATGATTTGCAAATCTATTGAGTTATGTATGTATACTAAGCCATGATTTGCAAGATTAATAAGTTATGCATGTTTATGCAAGTTTGCTAAGCCATGATTTGTATGTTTATTAAGTTATGCATGTTTATGCAAGTTTGCTAAGCCATGATTTGTATGTTAAATAAGTTATGCATGTTTATGCAAGTTTACTAAGCCATGATTTGCAAGTTTAACAAGTTATGCATGTTTTGACAAGTTGTGCATGTTTATGCAAGTTTAAAATGACAAGTTGTGCATGTTTGACAAGTTGTGCATGTTTATGCAAGTTTAAATTGACAAGTTATGCATGTTTTGACAAGTTGTGCATGTTTATGCAAGTTTAAATTGACAAGTTGTGCATGTTTGACAAGTTGTGCATGTTTATGCAAGTTTAAAATGACAAGTTGTGCATGTTTATGCAAGTTTAAAATGACAAGTTGTGCATGTTTGACAAGTTATGCATATTTATGCAAGTTTAAATTGACAAGTTATGCAAGTTTAACATGTTATGCATGTTTATGGTAATATGCAAGTTCACTATGCTAAGTTGTGCAAGTCTAACATGTTATGCATGATTGTTGTGCAAGTTTATCATGTATGTAGTGCCAAGTTCCCTCTTCCTATCCTTTATGCGTTACTACGAATATGTAAGCGATAGAATGACGTTGGGGGTTTTGGGTAAACTTAAAATACATGAAAATATAAGATTGGGAATTTACCTATTAAGTTAGGTCTACCCCTTGGGAATTTACCTATTAAGTTAGGTCTACCCAAGTAATTGTTTGACTTGTGATTTTGTTTTGAAATAAAGTGGACATGACACTTAGAAAACATAAGTGTGGCCAACTCGAGGTTGGGTTGAGTTTGTAGCGTAATTCTACCCGGAACCGACCGGCTTAACTAGTGGCTACAAACAATAGGACCCAATGTGGGAAGTTGGTCATGGGGTGCCAAGACCCGAGGTTAGACCAAGTTGTGGTGTAAAGCTACCCGGACCCGCCCGGCCTAACTAGTAACCACAACAAGGTCTAATGTGAGAGGTTGAGGTGCATTAAATTAATTAATGCCGCATGATTAGGGTTAAGTCAGGGTCCACTAATACTTAACCAATTTGGGGATTCGAGGATTAGATGGGGTTAAGTAGTTACACTTAACTAATTTAATCCAGGATTAGTGAGGGGTTAAAACGACACTTAACCCTCTTAGAAACCCTAGCAACGTGGTCTGTTCCAGCAGTAATCCCAGTTTGGTATCATTCACAACCCTAGAGGCTAGGCTAGGGCGGGGCACGATTACTGGACGGATGTAAACGACCAAAGGGCGATGGCCGAGTGGTACAGCGGTGCGGGTCCGGCGGGCTACGGACGTGCACGTAGTCCGATGTTGGATAAACTCGAGGCACGGGTACCAGTAGGTTAGGGCTGTGCATTATTGCTTAAGTGTCTGGGGTTGACATCCGAGGGCTTGATACACCCAAAGGGGGACCCAGCACAGTCTAACTACAACCATACGTGGGCCATATGGACACCGACACTTGACGTGTTAGGTTTATAGGGAGCCGATCGACTAGACCGTTGGGCTGGACCTTGTATTAAGGTCACCTCATGTTATTGGGTCACAGCTTGGGCCAAGGGATCAACATCTGTTATGTTGGGTTGCTAGTACACCGTGGGGCAAAAACTTGACCATGTTTATGCGATGACACCTCTATCTATCTTGTAGTTAATTTACCATGCCAGTATGTTGTTATCTATGATCATCTCAGTTTCCATCATGATGTTAACTTTATTAGTTTATAGACTGATCGTAGCAGGGCTTACTCAGTCTTTTTGACTGACCTGTTTTCTTTCGCCTCTTTTCTTCCGTTCCCCCCCCCCCAGGTTCTCAGGGAGGGAATACAGGAGCCTAGCTTGGATCTTGCTGTTTTCTTGGATAGCTCATGTATGCTTTGGACTTGAGCTCGCTATGGTTTCTTCCACTTTGGGGATGGCTACTTTTATGTTTTCTTTTTCAGTATCAGATGATGTTATTTTATGTACTAGACTTGTTTACTCGGGAAATTGACATTATGATGTAGCAGACTTGTTTTTGAAATAGTTTAAAAGTCTTCCGCTGTTTTATTTACTTACTCTGTTTATTTACATATATATATATATGTCATGTCCTGCCTTGCTATATCATTATGCATGTTTACCAATAATACCCCTCCAAAGCTAGCGCATTCCTTTGCGAGTGGCCCTGGCGGAGGTGGGGTGTTACATTTGGTATCAGAGCATATGGTTTACGAGAAGGGATAAAAAGGTTTTAAAAACTTTTGAAAAACTATTTTCAAAAATCAAGTATAAAGTATTTTCCAAAGAAAAGTCTGGTTGTTTTTAAAAGGCTATTCCCCAAAAGCCATTAGCACTATCCTTTGACTCCTCGTTTGAACTCTTTTCTTTTCATTTCCAGCATGTCTGATAATCTCATCTTGCCCGAAGGAGTAACGATACCCGATTGGTTTCGTCGGTACTTGGAAGTCACAGCACCGGTCCCGGGTGTCTCTAATGTTGTCTTTCCAGTCGAGGCCGCTGTTCCTCCTCCTCCTCCTGTAGCTGATGTTCCTCTTCCCCCTCAGCCTCCACAAGCGGATTTTGCGGAAACTTGCAAGAACTTTAAGATGATGGGTGGCAAAAATTTTAATGGAACAGAGACTTTTGTAGAAGCAAGGAATTGGTTGAAAGAGACCGAAGATCTTTTAGCCTCCTTTGATATAGGTGACCGCAGGAAAGTTTTATTAGCAGTATGGTTGCTAAAGGAAGAAGCTGCACGTTGGTGGGTAGTCACCACCGCAACCAGGCCAATTGAGACTTGGGATGACTTTAGAGGAAGGTTTGGACTGAGATTCTTATCACTAAAGCAAGGGGACATGACTAATAAGGAATACATAGATAAGTTTAATCAACTGGCTCAGGACGAGTTAGACTTGGTTAATACAGCTCAGAAGAAGGCCCTACACTTTGCTCTAGGATTAAACGAGCCATTACGTGATTTGGCCCTGTCTCATATACCCTTGGGGGCGACTTTCGAGAGTTTAGTGAATTTGGCCCTACTCCAAGAAGAAGGTAGCAATGACAAGAAAGAGGTCAAGGCGAATGAGTCTCAAGGCAAGAGAGTAAATTCCGGGAAGCGGGGCAAGAATATAAAATGTAACTTCTGTGGTGAAGTTGGACATATAGCCAGGGAATGTAGGAAGAAGGAGAAGAGAAAGCGGGGCGAATGCTTTGATTGTGGTAAGTTTGGACATTTCAGCAAGGATTGCCCGAGGAAACAAGGGCAAGGTCAGACTCAGTGTGCAGGACTATCTGGAGGGCGAATTCATCCCCTCAACCCCGTTCTTCCAGCTCATGATAGAGGTAGTGTTTCTGTTGAAAATCTTGTTTACATTTTCTGATTTTCCCTGTTCGAACTTTGTTTGATTCTGGCACATCGCATAGTTTTATTTCATCTGATCCAGTTGAAAGTTTTGCACCTAAGTACTAGTGTAGTTGATGATCCCGTATGTGTTTCAAATCCAATTGGGGGTTCTGCCCGTTTGTCTATGGTCTGAGTGGATTTGAAAATTTCTATCTTAAGTATAGAATTCTCATGGGATGTTTATATTCTCGGTTTCAGGGGATATGGGTTGGTTTTGGGCATGGAATGGGTGTCCTGTTTTGAAGCCATTCTTGGTTTTTGTATATAGGGTTGTGAGGCTCATGATCCGCCTCGGTAATACCCTAGAAATTTCTAGTAACCCTATGGGTCCCGTCATGTTATGTTATCTTGAATCCCTCAACTCGTCTATCGATAGTTTGCAATCTGTGAGGGTGGTCCGAGAATATCCTGATATCTGGGGATAGATTTCCGTATTATCTGGTTGGTAATGCCAAGCCAGTTTCGTAGCCGATTAGGCACATGACCTCACGAAATGAGAGTTAAGAAAGCAAGTCAAGGAGTTGCTTGAGAAGAACTTCCTGAGACGAAGCATTTTCGAGTATGGTGCTCCAGTAGTATTCGTTACTGATGTGGACAGTTTGTTTCGCTTATGTGTTGATTATCGTGAGAGGAATAGATAACCGTTACCAAGGATCAATGATTTGTTTGATCAGCTTGTAGGAGCATCTGTTTACTTTTGATCTAGCTACCAGATTCCATCAGCTTAGGATGGCTGAGGATGGAATTGACAAGACTGCGTTTAGGACTCTAGATGGATTTTTTTTAGAATGGCTAGCCATGCTATTTGGCTTGACTAACGCACCCACATATTACGTGAACTTGATGGGTAGGGTGTTTAGGGAGTCCTTGAACAAGTTTGTCGTGGTCGTCATGAACGATATTTTGATCTCCTTAAAAGAACGAGGGAAAGCATGCTAGACATCTCAAAGAGGTGATGGATACGCTTAGGGCCACCAGTTGAAGGTCAAGTTCTCCAAATGTCACTTTGGAGGAAAGAAGTTGGATTTCTTGGGCACATAGTTCATAAGTAAGGCTTAGCGGTGAATTCCGCTAAAGTAGTTGCGGTTTAAGACCGAAAGACCCTGAGGAGGGCAATTGAAGTAAGAAGCTTCCTCCGTTTGGCTAGTTAGTTGGCATTCCCGGGGCTTAGACTTACTCTTCTGGATCAAGAAGGGGGTTTCACAGGAAGAAGACCCGCAGCTAGTCAAGAATATGGACCAGATGATTCGAGGTAAGATGTTAAGTCACCTCGCTAGATATATTATAAAGGATGACTAAGGCGCGACAAGAGATTATGTGTTCCTCGAGTGAAAGACTTGGTAAAGAAGGTTCTTGAAGATGCGCATCACTCGAGGAGGTGGCCGAGTTGGTTTCAGGATACATGTTGTGCCACTAGGTTGAGGCCAAGTCATAGAGGCCCAGTGGGCCATTACCTCCATTGGAAGTTCCGCAAGGGAAGTGTGAAAACATCTCGATAGATTATGTGGATAGACTACCTAGAAGGGAGTACGGGTATGTGGGTCATAAAAGGTAGACTCACGAAGAATGCTCATTTCAGTCCAGTAAAGAGCGAGAGGACTGCATCATGGTTAGCAACGGTTTACCCTCAAGAAGTTGGCCAGTTTTGAAATAGCCTACAGGAAGCCATGAGTAGGCAACTGAATCTAGGTATGACCTATCACTCATAGGCAGATGGTTCATTTCGATTTAAGCACGAGTTATAGAAAATCACGTTTATAAGAGCAACTAGCAACGTGGATTGGTATTTTCAAGGAAAGTTTTGCTGCGTGAAATACTTTATAGTAAGTAGGCGAGATCCAGGATTCACTAGTGAATTTTGGAGAGCTTGCATGAAATCATGAGGTTATAGTATGTTTAAGCCAAGTATACAGAAAGAAGAATAAGTGGAAAAGAAAGACGAGAGGCAATAATGAAATGAGTTCCAACTCGAATTTGGGAAAATAGGAGTTAGGAAGCCAAGGAATCATGAAGTGAAAGATAGTCAAAGCACAGTGAAGTTAAGCTCAAGGAAACATGACTAAGAAAAGTGAAGACTAGATACGTGTATCATATCTCTTTTTAAGAGTGCATCCTTGATCCTTGTTTTTCTGTGGAGCTTGCTTGCAAAATTATCTTTAGTATATATACCCTCTCGGTCCCATTCTCGATCTTATTTCTGTTGTGAACTCCATAAGGGGGTTAAGACTCATCGGTTAGTACTATATGTCAAAGTTTGAATGGATTTCTTGTAATCCAAAAAGGAGTTTGTCTAGTTTATCTAGTTCATCTAGTTTATCGTGTCTATCTTGTCATGAGAACCTTAGGTAGAAACCCTTTTGGTTGAAACATGTGTTTGAAACATGTTATGCTTGATGGTTGCAAGTGGCTGCAAGTGTTTGCAAGTGGTTGCTCGTAGATGCATTATACACGATTAGGCACCAGATCGGCTCACACACTCTTCATGTTGCATATGCATGAGTGTTTATGCTTATCCATGATTGAAACTTGTTGTGCTACCACATGGATGTTGCATATGGATGAATGTTATGTGCACTCATATAGATACCATAAATTATGGTAGGAATTTGCATACATATGGATTCATTTCACTAACATACATATGCATTAAGGAGGTTTACTGTATCAGTAACCGCCTGATTTTCACTAACATACATATGCATTAAGGAGGTTTACTGTATCAGTAACCGCCTGATCTTTGCATTAGATAAGTACATATACACACACTTTTGCATATGTTCATACCACATTTAGAATCTTTTAAGGACAATGATTGCTCGTGGATGATGCTTTGAGTAGATGGATGATTGGATGGTAGGATACGTTCTTCCTAACTTGAAGATTTCGGGGACGAAATCCTTTAAGGAGGGGAGAATGTAACAACCCGTATTTTCAATAATCTGTTATAACATAAATTGAGGCAGAACTTAATTATAAAATCTGAATCAAGGGAAACGGGCTATGCCATTGCGTTCGTCTCGGAAAAATACGCGAAATAGAGTCCGAGTTTTCGAAAATCGGAGTCCGTATGACCCAGTTAAGGCCCATTGAAGTTTGCAGAAAATTCCTAAGCAAAAACATATTTAAAATTTTAAATTAAAAAACATGGGTTAGGGCAAACTGGGCAGGCGGGAAAAATTCCCGCCCAGGACCCCATGTCGACAGGCCTGTCGACAGGGGTCTAGGCATGTCGACTGCCCTGTCGACAGCCCTGTCGACAGGGGGTGCACGGGCTGCTTAGCCTGGTGCACCATTTCTGATTGGGGTTGGGTCTTGTGGCCTGTTTCTAGAGAGTTCCGAGATCTGATGGACCTAATTGAATCTAGGGTTAATCCTATGGTTCAAATCACTAACCTAATCTATAAATAAGACCCTAACCTACCCTAAATCATTCATTATTCCTCCTAGTAACTAAACTATGCCAAAATCCATCCTCTCATGGCCTCCATACAATTCCTAAACAAATCCCTAAGAGATTTCCATGCATACAAGGGTATTTAGGCTTGTATGATCCTCCTTAGCTTGCATTAAAGGCTTGTTTTTCTATTGGCATCATAAAGGAGGAGTCTTGATCAAGTTTGCTTGCATTTGGGGGTTTTAATTAGTTGCATAAGGGGTTTCTTGCATTTGTTATACTCATTTGAGTCCGCATAAGCATCGTAAGCCCTCTTACCTTCATTTTAGAAACTCTAAAGTTAATGTGTGATGAAAGTTGGGTTTTATGTATGTTTATTGAGTTATGCATGTTATGCAAGGGTACTAAACCATGATTTGCAAATCTATTGAGTTATGTATGTATACTAAGCCATGATTTGCAAGATTAATAAGTTATGCATGTTTATGCAAGTTTGCTAAGCCATGATTTGTATGTTTATTAAGTTATGCATGTTTATGCAAGTTTGCTAAGCCATGATTTGTATGTTAAATAAGTTATGCATGTTTATGCAAGTTTACTAAGCCATGATTTGCAAGTTTAACAAGTTATGCATGTTTTGACAAGTTGTGCATGTTTATGCAAGTTTAAAATGACAAGTTGTGCATGTTTGACAAGTTGTGCATGTTTATGCAAGTTTAAATTGACAAGTTATGCATGTTTTGACAAGTTGTGCATGTTTATGCAAGTTTAAATTGACAAGTTGTGCATGTTTGACAAGTTGTGCATGTTTATGCAAGTTTAAAATGACAAGTTGTGCATGTTTATGCAAGTTTAAAATGACAAGTTGTGCATGTTTGACAAGTTATGCATATTTATGCAAGTTTAAATTGACAAGTTATGCAAGTTTAACATGTTATGCATGTTTATGGTAATATGCAAGTTCACTATGCTAAGTTGTGCAAGTCTAACATGTTATGCATGATTGTTGTGCAAGTTTATCATGTATGTAGTGCCAAGTTCCCTCTTCCTATCCTTTATGCGTTACTACGAATATGTAAGCGATAGAATGACGTTGGGGGTTTTGGGTAAACTTAAAATACATGAAAATATAAGATTGGGAATTTACCTATTAAGTTAGGTCTACCCCTTGGGAATTTACCTATTAAGTTAGGTCTACCCAAGTAATTGTTTGACTTGTGATTTTGTTTTGAAATAAAGTGGACATGACACTTAGAAAACATAAGTGTGGCCAACTCGAGGTTGGGTTGAGTTTGTAGCGTAATTCTACCCGGAACCGACCGGCTTAACTAGTGGCTACAAACAATAGGACCCAATGTGGGAAGTTGGTCATGGGGTGCCAAGACCCGAGGTTAGACCAAGTTGTGGTGTAAAGCTACCCGGACCCGCCCGGCCTAACTAGTAACCACAACAAGGTCTAATGTGAGAGGTTGAGGTGCATTAAATTAATTAATGCCGCATGATTAGGGTTAAGTCAGGGTCCACTAATACATAACCAATTTGGGGATTCGAGGATTAGATGGGGTTAAGTAGTTACACTTAACTAATTTAATCCAGGATTAGTGAGGGGTTAAAACCACACTTAACCCTCTTAGAAACCCTAGCAACGTGGTCTGTTCCAGCAGTAATCCCAGTTTGGTATCATTCACAACCCTAGAGGCTAGGCTAGGGCGGGGCACGATTACTGGACGGATGTAAACGACCAAAGGGCGATGGCCGAGTGGTACAGCGGTGCGGGTCCGGCGGGCTACGGACGTGCACGTAGTCCGATGTTGGATAAACTCGAGGCACGGGTACCAGTAGGTTAGGGCTGTGCATTATTGCTTAAGTGTCTGGGGTTGACATCCGAGGGCTTGATACACCCAAAGGGGGACCCAGCACAGTCTAACTACAACCATACGTGGGCCATATGGACACCGACACTTGACGTGTTAGGTTTATAGGGAGCCGATCGACTAGACCGTTGGGCTGGACCTTGTATTAAGGTCACCTCATGTTATTGGGTCACAGCTTGGGCCAAGGGATCAACATCTGTTATGTTGGGTTGCTAGTACACCGTGGGGCAAAAACTTGACCATGTTTATGCGATGACACCTCTATCTATCTTGTAGTTAATTTACCATGCCAGTATGTTGTTATCTATGATCATCTCAGTTTCCATCATGATGTTAACTTTATTAGTTTATAGACTGATCGTAGCAGGGCTTACTCAGTCTTTTTGACTGACCTGTTTTCTTTCGCCTCTTTTCTTCCGTTCCCCCCCCCCCCCCCAGGTTCTCAGGGAGGGAATACAGGAGCCTAGCTTGGATCTTGCTGTTTTCTTGGATAGCTCATGTATGCTTTGGACTTGAGCTCGCTATGGTTTCTTCCACTTTGGGGATGGCTACTTTTATGTTTTCTTTTTCAGTATCAGATGATGTTATTTTATGTACTAGACTTGTTTACTCGGGAAATTGACATTATGATGTAGCAGACTTGTTTTTGAAATAGTTTAAAAGTCTTCCGCTGTTTTATTTACTTACTCTGTTTATTTACATATATATATATATATATGTCATGTCCTGCCTTGCTATATCATTATGCATGTTTACCAATAATACCCCTCCAAAGCTAGCGCATTCCTTTGCGAGTGGCCCTGGCGGAGGTGGGGTGTTACAAATAAGTATAA